>JADLZK010011704.1:0-320431 GCA_015847255.1 Hyparrhenia diplandra | reverse complement strand
GGTTGCGCCTGCCACGTCCAACTGAACCGCCCAGAATGTCCAATCGGTCCAAAAGTACTACGTATGAGGCCCAGGTATTTCAGTCTCATGTGACGGCTTTTTCCCTGCTGGGCTTAGCTGAGTACCTTGGGCCCTTGGACGTGTTGTCAATGGGGTCCGGCGGTCCGCTCCGTCTTAGCGGCCTGGTGCCACGAGCAGGCTGTTGTTGAAGTATATTCCCTGTCTCCATGGAAATTCGCCGTTTGAATTTTGAAACTTCATGCCGATTATTCGTTTTATTTAAAATATTTATGTAAATAATAAAATAAATTAATCAATATTCAAATATATTTATTAATAAAATAAGTCATAAAAATATAAATTATATTTGTGCAAAAATTGAATAAGAGGCGAATGATCGAAAATGATGGCGACGAATCCGGAAGTGATAAACTCAATAGGACGGAAGGAGTAGCGATGTCAGTGTGTCCCAGACAACTGTCTCAATCCTTCTTGAAAAAAAAACTGTCCTGTTAAAAAAGCATTTGTCTCAATCTACAAATTGAAACTATATTGAAATAATAATTGTTATACTTAGAACAAAAGATTGAATAGCTTTGTTATGAACAACACTAAGAAAGATGTCCTGGGCAACATCTCTCTTGATATTATTCTTGATGATTTTACATGATAAAAACATTGGAATAAAATCACCGATTTTGTTAATAAAAAAAGAGTGGATCTTATCAAGAATAATATCAACATCGATCAATATCAAGATCGATGTTGTGAACACACAACATCGATCTTTTTATTCCTCCTCTCTAGATATTTCTTCTACTTCCAAAGCCATCTTACTTTCTCCCCTTTGCATGGATCTTGAGATTCACCCAAAATGATTACTTCATAACACAAACTAACGCATTAACTCATCTTTTTTTTGAGAATTATTAACTCATCTTATTTGTAGTGGGATACGATGAAGCCTGACAACCCGTTTGGATGTCTATACTGAGACCCATGAATTGAATTGGAAATGGCAAACCCAAATTCCACGTGTTTGGATGGGCTTGACATTAGAGTCTAGGTATTGGGCTTCTTTCCATGTGGTATTGGCGTAGTGCTCAGTAATAGCAAATTGACTTGTAGTTTAATGCTAGGGACGGTCCCATGGGACGTTACCTATCGAGTTTCAAATTACGGTGTTAGGATTTATTGGCATTATGGGTTAAGTGGTAGCGGCGTTGTCGTGGACAACTAGGCGTCAATGGTGACTTCGGGTGCTCGATCCCTTCGGAGGTGCTCATAGGGGTAGAGTTTGTGTATATGTATTCATAGGAGTGAGTGTGCGTGGATATTGTGAGCGTCGGCGTTATCTTGTAATTTTTAAAAACCCCGCCAGTAATACCAAACCGAGACCCTCCGTATTGACCGGAATCACATCCCGTGCTCGTCCTCTCCGAGTCGGTGCCACCAACTACATCCGTCCAACCCTCATGTGCCCCTCCACCCTCCCTCATTGGAGGCCATCGTCTCAAAAGCTCCTCCACCCCATTGTAAGCCCCTCCGCCATTCGCCATTACGGAGGTTGTCGCCGACCGGAGGTCCTCCATACTCGCGCCCCTCCGTCGGCCCTTGTCGAGGCCATCGTCGATGAAGCTCCGCCACCACCTGGCCCCCTTTGTTGCACCCTTTAGGGGTTCTCCGCGCCCCCGCCGGAGGACATCGTCGCCAAAGGTCCTCCATTCCCTTGTCGCACTGTACCCATCGCCGTGGTCTCTGCACCCCTATGCCTCGACAGCTGGAGAGATGACCCCTCCGCCGCCATCATCGGAGGCCTTTGCTCCCTCGCCCGGCCGGCGTCACCTCGTGGAACCACGGGTTGCACGATCCAAGTGAATGAATGGTGCGACGCGTGGGGGGAGCTCGCCTCAACCGAGTCCAAGGTGCCGCAAGAAAGTGCCACCCCAGTGTGGTCTAGTGTGATAGGAGGAGGAGAAGATGGTCAATTACTCAAATGTCTAGCTCCTTCATTCCATTCTATCAATTTCATCTGCATCCAAAGGATGGTTTCGTATTGTAACCCTATACGAATACTACTCTGATTCAGTGGCAAAGCCAGCAATCTGGCAAGGTTAGATGCCCGCCACACCTAAAAATCTGTATAAAACACTCAATATATATAGTATACGCGTACGATGATGCATGCTGGTCGTCTGTTGGGTCTGGTGGCTAGTGGATGCTGGGTTTCATGGTGATGGGCTATAATTAGCAAAACAAATGGAAGGGAGGCTGATGTGGACTATAATTAGCAAACCAAATGGAGGGAGGCTAATCTGTCCAAGTGTCAAGCAGAATGGCCCTGATCGATATACTGCTTGTATTCTGTGATCCGATAACAACTCCAGAAGCTCTAGCGCACTATACAACGGCCCTAGCGCGAGCATAGATGCGGTGTGACGACTCGGCTTCAAGGTCGTGGACGGCGATGATGGTGCAACGATGGCACCAAATAAAAACTTCGGTCGGTGGGGAAAGACCGCCCCACCGGCATTGTTCTTAAGAAGAAACCTCGGTTTTCCCCGGCGAAAAATCCTCGAACCTCGGTCCCCGCCGACACTGGAGCTTCAAGCCCATGGGAACTACGATCCTCAATCCATTTGGAGAAGACCGGGGCCAGAATTACAATCGAACCCACGAGCGGTATACTAACCGAGCTCACGGGGCGACATCAGAGCCCACGGGCGGTATACCAACAACGGAAACCCACAAACGATCCATACGGGACCCGGGCGAAGCTCTTAACTAGTGCTTTGGCACACGGACCGACGAGGGAATTTTTTTAACCACGGCCAAATTCGCTCCCACGGGGATTCAACTCAGGACTGTGGAGTGCCGCCGAGTGACTTAGCCAACCGGACTAAGCACCCTTTGGCGATGGCACCAAATAAGAGTAGATTACGTAATGAAAGGTACTTATTTAATTTAGAAAATTAGAATTCTATGTTGATTTACAGGTCTTTTTTTTGAACCGATTTTTATAATTTTACTATAAATTTTTCAAATTTTATATAAACCCCACCACACCTTAAAAACTATTCTACCTCCGCCATCGCTGATTTGATATTGAAGCCAACTCAATACCAAGGCCTTCAATATCCACATCCAAACATAGCATGAAGTTTTCATAAGGTTATTTGCATGATTCAAAGCCGCACCTACCAAACTCGTGAGAGGAATTTTCCAGAAGGTTCTCCAAGCCACCTACAAAAAGTGCGCTTGATAGAACAACAAAAGAAGATGATTCGTCGCGAAATGGCACGTGGTCCAGTGAAACGCTAAGTTATTTTCTCATAAAAATAGTGCATACATATGCATAGGCGTTCGGTGACAAAAGAAGATGATTCATCCTGCTCTCCCTCTTATTATATATAAAAAGAAAAAGAGAGAGAGTGCCAGTGTCGTCTTCACAGTTCACGTGTTCGATGATAAAAAAAGGTTGACGTGTTGGCTTCGACACCAGCCGAGTCGAAGTCGAGGGGACGTCCACGGCGACGTCCGAGCCCGGAGCATCAATTGGGCCTGCGTGCCGCGTTTGTGTGACTTTGAACATGTCAAGTTGTCAACCCGGCCTGCCGACTGCCGTGTGTGCGTGCCTCGGGCTCCCAGTCATCACAACTGCGAGATACGAAACGGCAAAAGGGAAGTCGATTAAGAAAAAAAAATACAGTGAGCTTGGCAAGAGAGCACACACACTGCGTGACCATTTGTGCTGAGCTGTGGCAGTGGCACAAGTACAGTATATAGGAGGAGCACTGGAGCAACGCGATGAACAATGCTGGTACAAGTGCAAGCACAACGCGTATTACAAGCATACACGACACACTGTGTATTGCGGTGCTACTATCTAACTGCTTTATAAAAAAATATGCACAAGATTTGCATCTCTAAATAAATTTGTTAAAAACTCGACTTAAAAATCTTTCTGATGATACTAATTTTTAACATAAATATTTATATATTTTAAAAATATAATTACCACAGTTATTTCTCGTGAAGCGATAACGATAGTTATTTTGAGACGGAGTCGGGTGAGAGTCCATCCATACACACAAACCGCACGGGCACGGCGCGGAAACCAGGCCCCCAGAGAATCAGAATCAGGGCAAAACTGTCTCCTCTCTCACACGCCCACCCCACGCCCACGCACCCACGCACACGAGCGAGCACACCCGCGAAAAGGAAGGGGACCGGCCCGGATCGCAAGGCCGCACTCTTTTCACACTTGATGGGCTGCTGCCGCTCCTCGCTGCGGGCGGGGCCGGGGGCCGGGGCCCCACGCGGCGGAGAAGCCGCCCCGCAACCGCAACCGCCACCGCCCGCCGCCGCCACCGACGAACGGCCCGTCCTCCTTCTCCCTGAACGCGCACCACCAGGCCGCCGCGACCTCGGCCGCCGCCGGGGGACGTCCCGGTGTTCGCCGAGTTCTCGCTGGCGGAGCCCGCGCGGCCACGGCCGGGTTCGCGCCGGAGAACATCGTCTCCGAGAGCGGCGAGAAGGCGCCCAACCTCGTCTACAGGGGACATCTCAAGGGCAGCCCCCCGCGGTGGCGGCGCCCCGACGCGCGCAATTGCCGTGAAGAAGTTCGCCAAGCTCGCGTGGCCCGACCCCAAGCAGTTCGCGGTAGGCAACCAGCAAGCAAAAAGTTCGGTTGTTTTTTTTTTTTTTTACTGGTGGGGCACCCTCGGTGAGCCGGTTTTCACAGGTGCTAGTTGGTTTGATTGATGACTGCAGGAGGAAGCGAAGGGGGTCGGAGGCCTCCGGCACCGGAGGATGGCGAACCTGATCGGCTACTGCTGCGACGGCGACGAGCGCCTGCTCGTCGCCGAGTTCATGCCCAACGATACCCTCGCCAAGCACCTTTTCCACTGTGAGCCCCACTCGTGCTCTGCAATTCGTGTTGCCTGTTTATGAACCATTTTTTTATCATGTTCCAAAGATTGGGACTCACTGCTATGCTAATGTCGTGCGATTCTGGTGAATGGTGAATACGTTAGATATTTGACAGAAGACAGGCGAAATGTTCTGCTTTGATTTTGATTATTACATCAGTTTTCTGTGCGAGCTGTTCTGATCCTGATTATTACATCAGTTCACAGGGGAACCTAAATTGAAATTCCTGAGTCTAGGAGTTGATTTGGAGTTTGATAGCCCGTTTTATCTTTAGTAACGTGACAAATTCTAATTGCATTTACCAGATGGTTTTACTTAACATACATGCACAAACAAATAATTGGAAGCAGTCAAGCAGCAATTGACTTGTTTTGATTTATTGCTGACTGTGGTTTTGCTCATGTGCAGGGGAAAACCAGACTATTGAATGGGCTATGCGTCTGAGGGTTGCATACTACATTTCGCAAGCATTGGAATACTGTAGTATCAAGGGGCGGCCTTTTGTATCATGACCTAAATGCATACAGGGTCCTCTTTGATGAGGTAAATGGGCAACCTGTGCACCTTGTTTGAATATCGGGTACTGCAAGTGGTGCATAAATCTTGATTAATTAATGCGTTGGGTTGATGACCACATGGCATATGTCCTTGATAACTATATCAGTAACATGTTTACTAGTTATGTTTATTGTGTCTGGCAATATCCATTAGTATTAAACTGGTATTGGCATAACTTATATTGGACTCACATCATGTCATGTGCTGTGTTGTTTTGTAAACAGTTTCTAAAAACTATGTTTTATAAATTGATACTCCTAATTGCATCCAGCAGTTGAATATGTCATTTTATACTAATTGTCTTATTAAACGAAAAATTATATTTATAATAAACTTTCTGAATGCAGAATGGTGACCCTCGTCTGTCATGCTTTGGCCTGATGAAAAATAGCAGGGATGGAAAAAAGCTATAGCACGAACCTAGCATATACACCTCCAGAATATCTGAGAAATGGTGCCTATCTCTTCACTTTCATGTTTTTTTTCCCGCATGTGGTAGTTTCATGTTAAGTAATGAAATATTTCACCTTTTTAGGTATCTCAGTGATTTCTCTTATTAAACTTAGTTATGTTTATAACTCTTCTTTCCGACTGCCATCATTCTACTACACTTACCAGTGGAAAAAAATATTTTTCAACACTTGCTCAATGCTTAGTATAACTGATAGATTCGAGCAGACAAACATTTTTTTTTAAGTTTTTTATTACTATTGTAGTGACATGATTTCTGAAAGTTTGGTTCCATAATTATAGTGTTGAATGTTGATCTGTTTCTTTTTTAAAAGACAAAATAGCGTACATCTGAATTTAGCTTTTTTGGAAGGACCAGTGACTCAGTTTATGGTTTTCTGATTCCCTTGTATGTGCTGTTTAAATTGAGCATATTCTGAGTGGTAAGGCAGTTACCAGGTGCTATGAGATGGTCTGGTTAGCTGTTTAAAACTTTAAATTGAGCATATTCTGCCCTTGGTAAAGCAGTTACCGGGTGCTGTGAGGTTGTCTGGTTAGTGGATCTTCAGTCTCTGTATTTTATTGAAATCAATAAGTAATGACCAAACAAAACAGCAAGAAACACTTCAATTGTATATTTTTCTTAGGAAAGTTTTGTTCTTGCAGGCAGGGTTACTCCAGAAAGTGTCATATTCAGTTTTGGCACTGTACTCCTTGACCTTCTCAGTGGGAAACGCATACCACCTTCACATGTAAGTTTCTTGCTAGAAATGTCTTATGCCTCATTAGATACGAGGCCTGTTTCCACAAATATAGAAATACACATGCCAGTTGGATACAGGCAGAACACCCATGCCTGTAGATTGCGTGTGTGTGTGTGTGTGTGTGCGTGTGTCTGTGCGTGCGTGTGTGTGTTGTGCGTGTGTGTGTGTGTGTGTGTGTGTGTGTGTGTGTGTGTTTTCTCAAACTGAATCTCTGGCACATTTCTAGCTCACATAATTTGAGCACAATCTGCACCGTGGAAATGAAACCCTGGATAATTTGTTATGCAATCATAAAACTAAACACACATACATTACATGTATAGTATGCACACTGGTAATAATGCATGTATGCGTTTGTTGCTAGCAGGCACTTGATATCATGAGAGGCAGAAACATCCAAGCAGTTATGGATTCACATTTGGAGGGGAACTACTCAACTGAGGTGGCTACTACATTGGTGAACCTTGCTTCTCAGTGTCTACAATATGAGCCAAGAGATCGTCCGACATAAAAAGTTGGTTTCCATTCTGGAGCCTTTGCAGACAAAATTAGAGGTAACCATGTTTATTCTTCTTTTTCATATATGAATCAGTCTTTGTGAAAGGAGTATATTTAATGTCCTAGCATCACACTGGTTCATCCTATAACTGTAACTTCCACAGTTACTATGTGATTGCTCCATTCTTTGCCTTGTATGTATAGCATTAACTTAATACTTGGCATGAGACAGTAAATGTTAAAACAGAACTGAAATCCTCACTACTGTATGATATTGTTTCACTCCTTCCCCTCTGCTGCAGCAACCTAATGCTTTGCATGATATAATAGTAAAGGTTAAAACAGAACAGTGAAGTCCTCACTGTATCCACTTTGTTAGAATGTGTATATTAGTGTTTTTCCTGCATTACCACACAGATAGATTATGTTAACACGTTGTCTTTGAATGCTATATTTGCAAAATTTTCAGATAAAACATGAGCAAATACCTGTCTTACTAGTATTTTTGTTAGGTATATTATCTCTTACAAAAGCGCATGGTTTACCACAAAATTATAAACTCACTACATGGATGCGTGTGCGGGTGTCAGTATCTGGATCAGGCTCGGTTGTCCAATTCGGTAGATCTTTTGGGGGATACTCCATGACTTCAAATACAATTTGGAATCCAAAATGGCTGTAGGTGTTTAACATAGCTGAATAATTAGGACACGTGTGTCTGAATAACACCAAAACGACGTTGATGATTTTTTTTTTCCAGAGGAAAAACCTGCTTTTATAGAAAGCAAATGTTCAAGATAACGACCCTGATGATTCCTGCTGTTTCACTTCAAAAAATATGGAACAGGTACCGTCCTATGTGATGCTTGGAATTCCGAAGCCAGTGGAACAGTCACAGGCACCTCCTACTACGCAGCACCCTCTTTCTCCCATGGGAGAAGCCTGTTCCAGAATGGACCTAACTGCCATCCATCAGATCCTTTATACAGCACATTACAGAGATGATGAAGGGAATAATGAGGTAAAATAAATGAGTACATTCTGGTTCCAGTCTTTCTGTTTTGTAGGATCTGTGAAACTGGCATCATTCTCCATTCTGCAGCTATCTTTTCAAGAATGGACACAGCAGATGAGGGATATGTTGGATGCAAGGAAACGTGGTGACACTGCCTTCAAAGACAAAGATTTTAAGGCAGCAATTGATTCTTACAGTCAGGTGGGCATGTGTTTCTTGTTCATGAAAAGCTCTTAATAGCCCCCATATATATCACTTAAATGTAGCTGTAGAGACTAAGTTACTTTGATTTATTCCATTTATCTAAAAACAGAAAGAACACTACAATGTGGCTGATTCTTCTTTCCTTGTCTTTATTTCACAGTTTGTTGATGTGGGGACAATGGTGTCACCGACTGTATTCATAGACGAAGCTTGTGCTACCTTATGTGTGACCAACCTGATGCTGCCCTCCGTGATGCAATGCAAGCACAGATCGTCTACCCTGATTGGCCGACAGCATTCTACATGCAGGCAGTTGCATTATCCAAGCTAAACATGCAGAGTGACGCTGTGGACATGCTGAATGAGGCATCACAGCTAGAAGAGAAGAGGCAAAAGACCACAAGAGTTCCTTGAATGACATCGGTAGCTCAGAGAAGCGGAACCCCTTATATATACACCCCTTCTATATATATAATAATAACATAGATTTGGAGTATGTAGTATAGTTCCCACCCTGTAAAAAGCGCTTAGTATATTGCGTGGTTTAGAATAGAAGTTAGTAAAAGTGAAAACTGAAGAGGAGGTGCTCTTTGCTCTCTGGACTCTGCAGCCATGTGATGGAAATTCCATTTGGTTCGACACTTATGTGATAGGTTCTTCATTTTTGGGCCCATGTATATAACACCCGCCCCATGGAAGTTCAGAACTTCATATAGGTTGCTGGTTGTTCAGGAGGCTCCCTGTCGCCGAAGCTAATAAAAATGTCTTTGTTTGTGAAAAAACTTTTTCTCTGGGCATTGTTTCCATTAATCATATAATATCAAATATCAATATTAAATTACTTTGCCATCCGCCAGTACTGTACGACTGTTTGTTGCAACAGTCGCTGCTCCATCTTGTCCGATTTCGATTTCTATCAGAGTGTACCTGATGTGACCACGCGTGGTTCCCCATCTTGAAGAATACCGTTCACATAGGCCACAACTGTTCCCCATCTTGAAGAACACCATACACATAGGCTGCGACTGTTCTCCATATAGTTCTCCACATAGGCTTTGAAGTTCTGTGTTGGTTGTTTATGCATTTTAGCTACTATACGAAATACTATGTTAAACCAATTAACCAAGAAGTGTTGTTTTGACGAGTGTTCAGATGACAAATGGTGCTTGCTACTTGCTATTTGAAGGCTCTAAGGAGCCTATCCTATTCACAAACTGGGTTGAGGAGCCTGGTGTCATGATTAAGGGTAAAATCTGAACAACATTAGCTATATTCTTGTCTATTTTTTCAAACCACTTTATCTCTGCAATGTTGTTTACAAAGTTGGATGCCCTTTGTATTTGCTAATATTTTCAAATCTCTGACCATTCTGAATGCAGCAATACATGAACTTACTGCATTGAAAGAAGAACCTTCAGAAAATGTTCTCTCAAGAGTTTCTTGGCAGAAAAGAAGAGGTTGTCAAAGAGCCATCTGTTGGTTCTTCTGAAACTTGGGACTTTTTAGACCCAATCGCAGACCGCAGGTAGGCATCTCTTCTCATGCCCCTCCATCATGACCTTTTTAGATCCAATCTGATTAAATTGCCCTCATTCAAATGCTTCCACTAGCTGTTTATACAGTCTGAACACTGATGTAATGCATGCATTTTATCGGCATGACATAGAACATGTGAGAAACTTAAACGAATGTCGATTGCATGCTGTGGGTTACCTAACTGCAAGAGATCAGATGATGTCATTTTGTTTATTGTTTATGCTCCCTTCTTACTTATCTTATTTTTTCATATTTTTATTGCCCTAAAGCCTAATGGATAATGGAACGAAAAGGTCATCCCTCAATGCATGTGTTTGAGTATATTTAGTACTGACAAATAGGGATACAAACAATACCATGTTTCATTTTTTGAATGCATCAGTTCATATTTCACAAAACGGGAATGACATAGCCTTAATAAAAATGCCTCAATGCAAAGAAGTGACGAGTGTGGTGATGGATCAAGTGCCCGTTTGAAGACTACCAAATCATGGAGCTAGATGGTCAAGTGTTTGAAGGCGGCTTGATTAGGATCATTAGCGGCTGCAGCAGATTCTGTAACAACTCATTCTAGTAGTCTTCCTTCATTCTGCCGGTAGAAATTGAGGGTGGGAAGAAAATGCCAAGGGCAAAGATGACTTTTTCTTATTAGTCTCATCAGCAAGGAGAGCCACATGAGTAAAAGGACAATTTTAACCCAAAAATGAAAGTTTGGGGGGACCAAATTGGCCAATAGAAGTTGAGGGACAGACTTGAGCCTCAGGGGCAAAATTGAGGGACCATATTGGCTATTCTACCAAGACCTTTTTGCAGAGTCACTACCCACACCTGCAAGTAATATGCAACACCTTCTCTGCTCTGTATTATTCTTACAATTTGAAAGCAAACATGCCAACTTTCTTCTTTTGTATTTGTAGTAGTTTGGATGGATTTGATTGCACAACTGTATTATCCATTTTGGCTACGAATACCGATGGCATTGGTCACTGTATTTTGGCTATGAATACCGATTGCACAACTGTATTATCCATTACGGCCTAGTATATAGGAGTCGCAGAACAATGCCATCGAAATTAGTAGCCAAAAGAACCCTTCCCTGCACTTTCAGTGATACAAGAAAGTACAATGCAAATACCGTACAATCAAATCGAATACAAGAGTAAAAATCAACAACTTTTTCAGCCGTGTAACCCATTTTCAGCATATCCGTGACTGAGGTGTCAGGCCTGCCAGTGGCAAATCTAGAATTTCACCTCAAATTATGCCACTTAAAAATTTTCTATACAATTTGGCAAATCATTTAGCAATTCAGTTCTCCAGCCTACAGGTTGTTAGTGTCAGGATCAACAATCACACACAATATCACAAGTGGCTATGCCTAAAACTGAGATCGCGCCAAGAACAGATGAACACATTCAGGAACCGACAGGGTTGACGGTGCCCTTTTTCACCACACACGAAATGGAGTACAAACGGTTTTACAACTCGACTGATGCGCTACACCACACCTCTTACATCCAGCTATTAATACACATAGCAGTTTTCAATAATAACACACAAACTATATGTAAACTGAGATACAAACTCACCCAAAACACAACTGCACACACTGAAGTTCCTGGTGGACCGCTGCGTTCCAACCGTGCACGCTCCTGGCCAGAAGATTCAAACCACCTCCTTCCCGCCTTCACGATTGACACCAACTCCCTCTCTTCAGCTGAGCAGCAGGCTTACACTAACGCCCCTGAGGCCTGCTGCCTCATGAGTTCCATGGCGGAGTCGACGAGCGAGCCGACGCTGACGGCGCGGCGGCTGAGCCCGACGCTGCCCGAGAACACGTTGAAGCACTCGAGGCCGGAGGTGGTCTCCACGACGCGCCTCTGCTCGGCCTCCATCCCAAGCTCCACGAAGAGCGTCACGAAGCGCGCGTCCGAGCGCATCAGCGCGATGGCGAGCTCCAGCGTGTACAGCCGGATGCGCGGCACCTCCAGGGACGGGCGGCTGTACTCCCGGAGGGCCAGCACCAGCGTCCGCGCCAGCGCCGCGTCCGTGACGCCCGCCGTGGCGAGGCTCGCGCGGAGCTCCCCAGGCTGCATGAACTGGAGCATCTGCGCCGCCAGGCCCAGGGAGGCGTTGAGGAGCTTCGTCTTCCCCATCATGATAATGCGCAGCACCTGTGCCGTGTCCATGCGTCAGGAAGAACACGAAGAAAAGATTAGGAAATGGTGGAATGACACCATAGCCGAGACTGAATGCACAGAAATTAAAGTACCCTGGTGACGCCGACGGTGGCTCTTCTCAGTGAAAGCTGCCACTCGTCCCCAGCGTAGGTGCACAGGTTGCGCAGGATCCTTGCGGCGCCGATGACGACGATGGGATCACTCAGCGCCAGGACGAGCCGCTCCACATCTCCGCCGAACGCCATGATGATCGCGCCGCAGTTCCTGCGGCTGTCCAGCGCCAGCATCGCCAGAGCCTCGCCGGCCTCCACCCGGACCGCGTCCTTGTGCGGGTCGGGCGCTGCATCCTCCTGCTGTTCCGGCAAGAACAACGCCACCAGCGTGCTGACCACACCCTCCGTGCCGCCGATCATCTCCCTCGCCTCCTCGTCTATGGCGAGGTTCGTCAGGATCTCGATCGCCAGGTGGTGCAGCTCGGACACGTCCTCCTGCTGCTGCCGCAGCACCTCCCAGACGTTGCTCACGGTGAAAACATTGTCAGAGAGCTTCCTCCGAAGCAGCTTTCCGGTGGTCCCCGTCGTGCTCGCCAGCCTCTTCACAAGCTTCACCGCCTTGAGGCGCATGTCTGTCGCCGGGCCGTTTTCTACTATGCCCGAGTAGGGAGATGATCGTGTCGAGAAGGCCCCCGGTCTTGCCGATCTTGTCGCAGTTGTCGTGGTCGCGTGCCAGCTTGTTGAGGATGGACAGCCCGAGGAGGTTGAGCTCGTCGAGATCGGCGTTGAGCAAGGAAGCCACGGACTCCATGGCGCCTAGATTGCCGGTGACGCGGAGCGCGTTGAGCTTCCTTCTGCTGAGCATGAAAACGACGGCCGCCGCGGAGCGGCGCACGTCCTCCTCCGAGGCGTTCTTCCAGCTGAGCATGTCGATGAGGCTCTCGATGGCGGGGCCGGACGTGGCGATCTTGCGGAGCGTGGCGTCGGCGAAGCGGTCGGACTCGACAAGCGCCGCGAGGATGCAGGCGCCGAGGGGCTTCTCGTGGTGCGAGCCCGCCGTGAGGAGGTCGTCGGCGTAGGACGCGAGGTCCATGTGCAGGCCGTCGAAGATGCTGCCGTTGAGGCACCGGGAGTAGGAGTCGTGGAAGAAGCGGCGGACCGCGACGGCGCCGCAGTCGGTGTCGAGGTGGCAGTCGGCGGCGACGCGCTCCAGCAGGCGCTGGTGGCCCACCCTCCACTGCCAGAGCGCCTTCTCGACGAGGAACAGCAGCGCCTCGGCGAGCGCGAGGCCGTAGAAGATATCGACCGCCGAATGGCGGTTGGCGTGGGCCAGCTCGGTGCCGCCGTAGCGGCGGTAGACGAGGCGGAGGAGCGAGAGCGCGGCGCACGAGCACGCGGACAGCAGCTGCAGCCAGTGGTAGAAGCGGGCGACAGCCCACGACACGGGGGCGCGTTCCGGCGTGGTCTGGTGCTGCCACTCCAGCTCGTGGCGGAGGCTGCGGCCCTGGATCCCGAGGCCGTCCACCAGCAGCACGGCGATGATGAACCAGAAGTCGTTCTGGCCCAGCCTGATGACCAAGCCGGCGAGCAGCACGACCGTGGCCCAGATGAAGCACAGCGCGCCGAGCCGGCTCGCCGCCTTCTCGAGCACCGCGAGCTGGAGTGCCAACATGGTCAGCCGGCGTTCCGGCGGCGCCGCTGCCGCGTCGTCTTCGTCGTTGAACAGCGTCGGCAGCTGGTCGGGGATCAGCACGTTCACGCTGCGATCCATTGCCGATGACTGCTTTGCGACACGAGCTAGCTAGGTAGCGAGCAGTGTGACACGCTGACACGAGTCCACTAAGCTAGGTTGGGCACACTGGCATGTACATGTGCCGACTATATAGGCAGTGCAGGTGTGGATGTCTCACGTTGATACGTACGTGGTCGATTTCTTGCGTGCTATTTCACGCCTTGGAAAAGGAATGCCTCTCCTTTCTTCTTGTTGTAGAGCTCGGTTGCCGACTAGGGCAACGGCGCGCCAGACACATGTTGTCTACTATTCCCGTTCCAAAAAAAAAGATGCACTTAATCAATTGATAAAAGTATATTCCGCCATAAATTTACTGGTATACCAAATATATATTTAGGTTAGATTTTGATCAAATATTTGGGAACGTTTGAAATTAGTATTGTTGTGTTTTGTTCTGTAAATGGGTTGCATCTTTTTTGGGACGGAGGTAGAATTTGTGTTGGTCCTTAGCTTGCTTGCGCAACCGGCTCCAGAAATAGCAGGCAATATCATGCACCCACACTTGGATTGTCATTAGTATTTCCAATTTCCAATGATGACTAGATGATCTAATCAAAGGTTGGCTGAGAGGTTAGAGACGGTTGCACAGCTGCTTCAGATATTTTGCTTCTTTTGCCCTTGCTTGTTGAGCTAGCCATTTCCTCTCCTTTCAGTCATTTCTAAGAACGGAAGTATGCTGAACCGAGACACATGGGTTGCATCTTTTGGGACGGAGGTAGAATTTGTGATGGTCCTTAGCTTGCTTTGCGCAACCGCCTCCAGAAATAGCAGGTAATATCATGCACCCACTTGGATCATCATTAGTATTTCCAATTTCCAATGATGACCAGATGATCTAATCAAAGGTTGGCTGAGAGGTTAGAGACGGTTGCACAGCTGTTTTAGATATTTTGCTTCTTTTGTCCTTGCTTGTTGAGACGGTTGCACAGCTGCTTTAGATATTTTGCTTCTTTTGCCCTTGCTTGTTGAGCTAGCCATTTCCTCACCTTTCAGTCATTTCTAAGAACGGAAGTATGCTGAACCGAGACACATGGGTTGCATCTTTTTGGGACGGAGGTAGAATTTGTGATGGTCCTTAGCTTGCTTGCGCAACCGCCTCCAGAAATAGCAGGTAATATCATGCACCCACTTGGATCATCATTAGTATTTTCAAATTCCAATGATGACCAGATGATCTAATCAAAGGTTGGCTGAGAGGTTAGAGACGGTTGCACAACTGCTTTAGATATTTTGCTTTTTTGCCCTTGTTTGTTGAGCTAGCCATTTCCTCTCCTTTCAGTCCTTTATAAGAACGGAAGTATGCTGAACTGAGACACAAGCATTGTTTTGGCAGAGCCGTTACATTTTTTAAGACCACACCGAAGCACGTTTTTCAAGAGCCGATACATCATCACGCGATAGAACGGCCTCGCAGTTGGCAATGTGATTATGCTAGAATGTTGCAATTTGTAGCATGTGTTTGCTTCCGACCGAATTAGCGGTGTGTTTCGTTATATTAACTGATGTCATTACTTGGTAATTTAGATCATCTATTCGATCAAGAATATGTGCAGGATCAACTAGGCACTGATAAGATATATAATGACTTAAATAGGAGACCCGGTATCACTAAACAAACGCTTTCGCTTCACTAACTAAGTGACATTCATTGGAAGCAACTAGCCAATGATTTTCACACATCCCACAACTTTTCATTTTTGGTAAAAAAATTCCACAACATTTCTTGTTTTGGAAACTTTTTGTTTTTAACAAAAATGAAAAGCTACAAAGATGCATAACTTTTATCTATAACTTATACGTATAATTTATACACATGACATACATGATCAAATATTTGGGAACGTTTGAAATTAGTATTGTTGTGTTCTGTTCTGTCCTGGGTTGCATCTTTTTGGAACGGAGGTAGAATTTGTGTTGGTCCTTAGCTTGCTTTGCGCAACCGCCTCCAGAAACAGCAGGATTTGGATTTTGGAACATGTGAAGCTCGATCGAGTACCGAGCAGTGTCACGCGCTCGAGTCCACCAAGCTGGGGGGGGCGTTTGTGTGTGTGTGTGTTTTTTTAAGCTAGGTTGGGCACACTGGCATGTACATGTGCCGACTATACAGGCAAGTGCAGTCCACCTGCACAGTGCAGGTGTGGATGTCTCACGTTGATACGTACGTGGTCGATTTCTTGCGTGCTATTTCACGCCTTGGGAAGGAATGCCTCTCCTTTCTTCTTGTTGTAGACCTCGGTTGCCGACTAGGGCAACGGCGCGCCAGACACATGTTGTCTATTATTCCCGTTCCCAAAAAAAAAAAAAAAAAAAAAAGATGCATTTAATCCATTGATAAACGTATATTCCGCGATAAATTTACTGGTGTACCAAATATATATTTAGATTTTGATCAAATATTTGGGAACGTTTAAAATTAGTATTGTTGTGTTCTGTTCTGTCCTGTCCTGGGTTGCATCTTTTTGGGACGGAGGTAGCAAGTAGGGGGTGATAACCATTACCAGGTAATATCATGCACCCACTTGGATCGTCATTAGTATTTCCAATTTTCAATGATGACCAGGCCCACTGATGATCTATTCAAAGGTTGGCTGAGAGGTTAGAGACGGTTGCACAGCTGATGGAGATGTTTTGCTTCTTTTGGCCTTGCTTGCTTTGTAGCCATTGCCTCTCCTGAACGAGACACAAAGCATTGTTTTGGCAGAGCCGATACATCATCACGCGGTAGAAACGGCCTCGCAGCTGGCAGTGTGATTCTGTTAGAATGTGTTGCGATTTGTAGCATGTGTTTGCTTCCGACCAAATTAGCGGTGTGTGTTTCGTTATATTAATTGATGCCTTTACTTGGTAATTTAGATCATCTATTCAAATCAAGAATATGTGCAGGATCAACTAGGCACTGACAAGATATATAATGACTTAAATAGGAGACTCGGTATCACTAAACAATCGCTTTGGCTTCACTATTTAGGGGACATTCATTCGAAGCAACCAGCGAACGACTTTCACACATCCCACAACTTTCCACTTGGTAAAAAAAAAATTCCATAACATTTCTTGTTTTGGAAATTTTCTATTTTAACATAAAAAATGGAAAGCTACAAAGATGCATAACTTTTATCTATAACTTATACGTATGATTTATACATATAACTTATACACATGACATACATGATTTTCACAGTTACAAAAGTTACGCTCATAACTATATATAATTAACAGAACACAACTTATGTACAAAAAGTTTAAACACAAATTATGTACACAAGTTGTTATATACATTTGTGTATATAATTTATTCTATACAACTTGCTAACGCTGCTAAAAAGAAATTTAAAATAAAGAAGAATAAGAAATAAAAAACTAAAAAACCACCAAACATAACTTTATAAAAAATCACATAAAACAAAACTAAATAAAAATAATAATAGAAAAAGAAAGACAATGTAAGTTCATGTTGCCTGTCATTGCCGCCTTGGGGAGGGGCGGGGACGATGAAATGGGCGGCGGCGGGGGGATGCGGCGGGCCGGCTAGGACAGGGGCGCACGGGGGGGGGCGAGGCGGCGACGACGGCTGGGGAAGGGAGCAAGAGTTGGGGAATATTTTCTTTATTTTCTTGTCCCTAAAAGATTACATCCTCCTTGTTTATATAGCCCACCTATGAGACTTGTAACTCAAGCAATCTCTAAAGGTTTTCTTATATTTCGAATACCTTTTACAAGCAAAATCTTCTTCTTTTTTCTAATAGGAGATTTCCTTATCGATTGGAATATCTCATTCACACCAAAAATCTAGTCCTAATCGGATACAAAGATGTCGTGGACGACGAGGGGGGATGGCGGCGGCGCTGGCCCCTCGGGCGCGCGCCCCCCTCCTTCTTTGGCCATTCCGGTTGGTTGGGCCGTGCACTGCCCTCCCCGGCCGGGCCGGTCCTGTATTATGACATCTCCCCACCGTTCGACGAGGCGACGCGTCCACGCGTCGGCTAACCCACCAATTTGACGCCGAAGGCTATGGCGACCGGTGACGGTGTGATGTATGGGTCGTGCGAAGGCTGGACTCGACCCATCCCGTCGTGGAATTCGTTGACAATGAAGTCATCATTGTCGAATGTGAGGTTGAAATTTAGGTCGCCGAAGTATATGCTAAAGTCGTAGATGTGTAGGGGAGGCACAAATGTCCCGGGCGCCATGATAGTGCCACTCATGACGCCTCGGTCAAGTAGAGTGTCTGCAAGGAGGCGGGGAGGTCTCGGGATGGAGTAAATTGTGGGTACATGCACCTGCGTGTGTATGTGTCTGCAGAAGACATGTCGGGTCGATGAAACTGGTGACGAGGAGAAGCGGAGTAAGCGGCCATAGAGGAGGTCGCCGGTGGTCCGCACGATCGACCTGATCGGGGGGTTACGGCGTCGGAGTCGGCAAAATACGCTTGTTGACGTGGATGAACTCCTACCCATTGTTGTCGAAGAGGAGTACCATGACGCCGTCTAGGTTGACGTGTGGGCGCACTTCCGTGAGCAGGATGGTGGCTGGAAATGCCTGCTGAGCTGCTGCTGTCGTCGGGAGGTGGATGCCCACTACAAGACCGTGTGGGGGAACTCCTTCCCGTAGTAGGAGGTCCTGTAGTAGAATGAAAGTTGCAGGGACATAGTAACGGTGGTTGTACCTTAAAATGTCGTTGTATAGGGTCCACTCTGGTGCTACTACTTGAAGCTCGATGGTAACTGCTATGACTGCGAGTTCCTGGTTCATCGTGGTGCCAAGACGGAGCTCGATGAGGAGGTCAAGGGCCACCTTATTGTCGATGGCATCCATAGCCGGGGCAAGGCGTGGTTGCTCCTAGGGCGCCCTAGTCTCCGGTGGGATCATGTCAGTGTCGATGTCGATGTCGTTGTTGGCCACAACCGTGTGTGGCGGAGCTGAAGTTGAGGCGTCAAACTGGTGTGCGAGGCTAATTGCCTCATGCACGGTTCCTCCCACTGAACTGCTTCACGGAGAGGAGTGCGGAGCCCACTAACGAAGAGGTGTACATGGTGGAGCTGGCTCGGGAGGTCCATGCATGTAGCATAGGCCTCGAAGGTGTCAATGTAGTCGTTCAGATTGCCATCCTGCCTTGGTGGTGCCAGATCACCCTTCATGTTGTTGTCGATGGCTGGGCCGAAGTCGCGCTCGGTAGCGCGTGAAGACGTCCCCACATCTCCAATGGCTTCCTCCGGACAAGCGGTTGAACCATTGCTGTGAGGCACCTGTTAGATTGAAAGCGGCATACCGGGCGTGGAACTCGGGGGTTGAGCTCTTTCTCGTAGCGTGAAGAGAATCTCCATCTTACCGATCCAAAGATCTCGGATCGATGGTGCCATCGTGACGTCGGTACCTCCAGCGTATTGTAAACTATGGTGGATGAAGAGTCACCGTCGCAACACCGCAGTGGGTGGGCTGCTAATCTCGGCGGGGGTTCCGTAGGTGGCACCTTGTGTGGCACCTCCGGCGCTTGGGAAGCCAAGGTTGGCGTGAAATGATGAGCCCGAGCTGGTGTAGAGTTGCCGTTTGGATGAACGGCTAGCTCGGAGTTGAAAACAACTAGAAGGTCGCCTGGCGGTGCTGCTATCAACCTCCAGCGGAGGATGGCAAGGCCGGTGTCGTTGTCGGTTGTGTCGTCGGGATGAGGGCAGCGCGCATGGTGGCGCTGGTGATGCCCCTAGTCAACGGCGCGGCCATGGCCGGCCTGTCCTCGGGTGTTGTCGTCGGCGTAGAGGTGGGAGATAGATCATGGTGTTGACGTGGACATTCTCCATGCGTCGGAGACGGGCTTCAATCTCGTCGAAGTGGCGGTCAATCTTCTTGAAGTTGTCCTCCCGGAGATGCTTGAGGGCCATGAAGAAGTCGCACGTCTCGGAAGTCATCGGTAGTGGGAATCGTCTTGGTCTCCGGATACCACGTGTCACGGCCGCCTTGGGGAGGGGCGACGATGACGGTGGCGCCGCCGGCGCCCTAGGGAAGGCGCAGCGCGGCGGGAAAGGGGCAAAGCGCGGCGGCGGCGGGGGCATGGATGAAGAGTTGGGGAATATTTTCTTTATTTGCTTGTCCCGAAAAGATTACATCCTCCTTGTTTATATAGCACTCCTATGGGACTTGTAACTCAAGCAATCTTTAAAAAGGTTTCCTTATGTTTTGTAATACCATTTACAAGCGAGACTCTTCTTCTTTTCCTAATAGGAGATTTCCTTATAGATTGGAATATCTCCTTCACACCAAAAATCTAGTCCTAATCGGTCACGAAGATGTCGTGGACGATGAGGGGGCAGCGGCGGCGGCGGCGCCGCCCTTAGGGGCGCGCCCCCTCCCCTCTTGGGCCATCCCGCCCGGTTGGACCGTGTCCGCCCTCCCTAGCTGGGCCGGTCTTGTACTTTGTGACATTGCCACACGAGAAGAAGAGGGATGTTGATGCAATCGGACATCGAGTCGATCTCTTAGTTAGATGAAAGATTTTGTTGGATACAAGATTTGCATGAGAATTTTTTTTCTATTTATTATTATGGGTATAGATATAGATATAGATTTTAGAACTTAGATGTGTAAATTACTATCATAACATATTAGCAAAAACATAAAAAAAGCATGGTGTAAAATTTATATTATACGTGTATAATATTTTGAAGAACAAATTTATCATCATAAACTTTTTATCAAGAATATGGTCATGAGATTCAACTAGTAGGGACTAAGTGAAAAAAAAGAGAAAAAAATGGTAGAAAGAAAAACAAAGGAGAAAACAAAGAAACGTTTGTGCGGTGACGCACGCCACAGAACAAATCTGACCCACTTGCATGGAATATTCGGTTTAAACAAACGCCCACAACCGCAGGCCATCAACCGCTCGACTAAAAAGGAAAAAATATGGATCCGTATATTTCTTTAAAAGGAAAGGAGAACGAAGTATTTTTTTTTTTTTTACACGGTATAACGCCGACGCTCAACACGCACGCACACTCATCCCTATGAACACATGTATGCAAACCCTACCCCTATGAGCATTTTCGAAGAACCGAGCCGACAACCTTAAGTTCACGGTCACCACAGGCGCCTCGCTGTCGCCGACGGGGTGTTTGGATTGTTGGGACTAGAGACTAGGCACTAAATAAGACCAATTAGCTTCTCTTGAGAGACTATTGGACTATGGACTAAATACCAGTCTCAGTTTGCTCCTCCTGAGAGATTAGTGGACCACTAGTCTCTCTTTTAATTCTTATGTTTAATAATTTAGGGACCAAATGAGACTAAAAAATTAGTCTCTACTCTCTAATCTTGAGAGAACCAAACAAACCCTAAGTCTGCGCTCAAGCCGGTCTCTGTTCGCCGTGGTCGTATCGCGCAAAAGCGACGCATAAGTGGAATTGGGTCTTCCTTTTGAGGTGTATAATGCATAAACTAATCGATACCATGCATGGTCAAATGATACCAACCATGAATTGTTCAAATTCTGAAGAGTTAAGTCATAATATCTTTAATTTGACCATTCGTCTTATTCAAAATATCTTTAATTTGACCATTCGTTTTATTCAAAATATTTGTGTAAATTCTAAAATAAATTAGTTCTTATTATAATATCTTAATGATCTAATAAGTCATAACAAAATTGATAATATTTATATAAATTATTCAAATAAAACGAATGGTCAAATTAGATTTTAAAAAGTCAAAAATTATATTTTTTTGTTGGACGGAGAGAGTATATATATTGTACACAATTAAGGCTGAGTATACTAATACGTACTCCATGATCAACTAGGCACTGATAATACATGTAATGTCTTAAATAGGAGACGCCGCATCACTAAACAATGTGTCTTCCTTTTAAGTTGAGGTACGTATTGCGCGAACTGATCGAAACCACGACCAAAGATACCAACGGTGACACTTGCAAAACATAAGATCACCAGAAGACACTACCGCACACAGGGATGCTACTGAGCGCCACAAGGTGTACCGAGAGCCAGACAACCAGCGCTCAGTAACGTCCCCCCTGTACCGAGAGCCATGCTCGGAGGAGTCCAGCACTTGGTAGTGCTTCCTCCACCGAGAGCTCAACGCTCGGTAACAAGTTCACCGAGCGTCCATCCCTCGGTAACCATAGACTCTCGGTAGAAGATTACTTCACCGAGAGTCAGCCCTCCGTAAAGCTCTGCACTCGGTCGTGTTGAAATCTCATGTTTGGTTTTGGAAATTGATGACACTTTGTTATGCTAATCCTTTTGCTCTAAGTGTGACTTGAGAGATAGGATTACACGGATGACGTGGAGCATGATGATCATGAACATGGACGATGATGATGGACATGATGGATCGTCAAGCTCGGATTGTTCGGTTTGGAAGGAACCCGGAGATCAAGGCAAAGGTATAACTTGATAGGGTTTTCTTTCGGTGATCAAGACACTATAGAGAGTGTGATCACATTATAAGATAGATGGCCAACTATCAAGAGGGGATGCCGCGACTAATCCTTGGTGAAGTGCTTCTAGGTCCATTTGACTTGCAATGTTGCATTTAGACTAGAGAGCACTAACTTCGTTCTTGCCTAATCGATCGTGACATGCTAACATACATGATATTGAGATCATCTTCGACGTGTTGGCAACTTGTGGCAAGAAGCGAAGCAAGGTTGAAGCAAAGGCGATGACAAAATGCTGGATTTTGCAGGAAGGGCCGACCGGATGCATCGGCCGGACGCCGCCCGTTGACCGGACGGTCCGGTCGAGCGAAGTCCGTCGACTTACCGAGCATGTTTTGGGACCACGCTCGAGGCTTCGACCGACGCATGGATCGAAGAGTCCGGTCACCATCGGAACCTGTGGACCGGACGCATGGCATTTGGTGTCACCGTGGGGTCGCCGGCCTTGTCCTATCTGACCGGACGCTGGTTTGGCTTGACCGGACGCACGGACCGGACCCACTGGTGAGTCCGGTCGACGAGTCCGGTCAGTGCGCAGGAAGGCACCAACGACTATGTTTTTGAGTGGGCTCTATATATACTTGGATGGCCGGTTCATTGAGCTCTCTCTTGCACATTTGAACACTCCTACTTGCTATTGAGCTTGAGATACTCCCCTCCACTCATCTCTTCATCCTAACTTCGATTCTTTGGGTGAGATTGAGAGAGATTGAAGTGCATTGCATTGTTGTTTGCATCTAGAGGCACTTCGTCCTTGGAGGAGCTGCGGTATCTCGTTTCTCTTGGGAATTTGCTCGGTTCCCTAGCGGCTTGGAGGTTGAGGAGGTGTTGAGCTTGATTGGAGCTTGTTCGAGGCCACACCGGTGGATTTGTGAGGGGTCGTTCCTTACCCCGCGGGAGGTATGCGAAAGGAGCACTAGTGGATTGCTCGTGGCTTGTGAATCCTCTCTATTGATTGTTTCATTGAGCTCCCACCGGGGATTTGGCACTGGCCATTAAGCTTGTGGAATATCTAGTGAGTGTATCACCACAACGGGGACTAGCGTGCCGGCAAGCATGTGAACCTCAGTGAAAAATCATCGTGTCACTTGTATTGTGCTCGTTGGAGATTTCTCATTATACACGGTGATTGGCGTCCACCTCTACACGTCGACGTCGGTATATCGACATCACTCCTTTTCTAGCATTTACATTCGATATACTTGTGTAGCCTTGCTTAGGTTGTTTAGTTGACTAGAGTAGTTTAGCTCCTAGTGATAGAATTAGTTAGCTTATCTTGCTCACCTAGGAGTAAACTAGCAACCTAGTACTTGTGTGGACTTAGAGATATTAGATTTGCTATATTTGACTTGTGGCTTGCATAGTTAGCGTGTAGCACCGCACAATTTGCTTTGCCATCTTATTTACTAACTGCCTTGTTAAGTGTTGTTTGTAGAATTTTTAATAGGCTATTCACCCCCTCTCTAGCCATTAGGACCTTTCACGTGTTGGCCTTGGCGTCCGGCAGGAGGCTCACGCACCCTATGCCGTCAACTCTACCGAGAGCGGCGTTAGGCGCTTGGTAGAGTTTGGACATTTTACCGAGGGCCGGGATGCGGGGCCCTTAGTAAAAAATATACTACCGAGCGCCCTAACCGTGGCCCTCGGTGAAATTACCTTTTTTGAATTTTGGATCTAAACTTTTTGTGTGTGGTTTGTACAATGTCTCATAGCTCATGTTCAAAGTTGAGAATTTTTCAAAACTATTTAGTATATATTTTGATTTTATTTCTTTTAATTGAATTTTCTTCTATAAGTCTAATTTGAACTGGAAGCCATTCGAATAGAGGGTAGACATGAACCAAAAAATGAGATTCATATTCGTGAGTGCAATGTGAGGGCTCATCCGGGATAGACCCAAAACTTTGAACATGTCGCTCACGGAACATGACCATTCACTTGCGGTGATTAATTTTTAAATTATAGAAAATGCAAACGAAGTTGAATAATCTTGAAACTTGTTGATTTGTCGTGATATCGTATGCGTAGACACGTGAAAATTTTTTGGTAAGGTTTCATCGACGTTGGCCCAAATTATGGTTGAAACCCGGGATATATATCACATATGTGATAGTATCACATGCGAGGTCCCGCGAGCCTCCCTCATGTTCCCCACGTGGACCACCGTCCAGCGATTTGCCCCGAACAGGGCAAAAAGTAAGTAACTCTTGATGTTATCTCCAATCATCTATTAATTTGAACTGTTTAGGGAAACTAATCTTTTGTCCTACTCTCTTGCTTGCAGAGCTGGGTAGTTTGGTCGGGTGCGTCCTCATGCTCCCTCAACGGCATCCTTGGTCTCCTCGTCTGGAAGCACTTCCCTGGCATCGTCACTTACAAAGGCAGGGAGGAGCCGACTTACACGTATGACCACTACGAAAAAGCCCCAGACGTTGATTACGGCAACGTGGCGAAGCATGTGAAGGCGGACTTTTGGGTAAGTCTTCGTCGCACAAACTTTTTGTCTATACATCGCATTCATTAATTAGACTAATCCGAACGTGTGACTAAGGATGATTCACATTTGTATGCAGAGTTTCTTGAGACCGGCTCGGGGATATGAAGAGGGGCGGACACGGTGTTGATCAAATCCATGAAAAAGCACATCGTTGACATGCATCACGAGGTGAAACACCGGTCGCGCGTGATCACCTACTACGGGTCCAAGCTTGGGACAAAGGTCAAGATACGGACGCCTTGAAAAGATGGAGCTGACCCGAAACGATACATTGAGGTACATGAAAAAAAGTTAAAAGTTTATTCATTTTGAGCTTATAATTTTGTTTCATCAAACCTTCTAATATGTCATGTAGATGGTCCCTTCTTGGTGCATGAATGATCTCCCGTGCTGGAAGATGATCGTGACAGGTGGTTCACACCGGAGTTTCAGCAGAGGCACACCCTGTTGCGGGAGCGACGTTTGGCGATGGGAGGTCTTGCACACCATCAAGGCAGCCGCAACCTCACCACATACAAATAAAGATGGGTGCGTGGATTCTTTTATCGTATGTAACACTCAATTTTGCCTAGTTTCTAATTATCTCGTCTTTCTCGCGAGATGAAGACACACCCGAGGTAGGAGTGCAATGACTTTGGGGCATTCTCGCATGTCCCACAAGGGCAAGGCGACGTCCGACGTAACCTATAGCTGAAATGACCCGCCCAAGGCGTACACCAACCCCAACGTGCACAGAAAGATCCACGACTACACAGAGGTGGCAAAGAAGGTCCATGGGCCAGACTTTGATCTGTTCAGTCAGGACATCGATGCAGAGATCGTGATGACGGTGGGAGGAGGTAAGAAGCACAGACGGTTGTGGATTGTCGACGGCTGCATCGACAACTCCCAGCTAAGTCTCTCACATATCCGATCATAGAGCACGAGCGGTAGCTTTGCCTATACACCCGTGTCCTAGTCTTTGAGCGATCGCGTCTCGAGGAACTCCGTGTTATTTCTTTATCAAACAGATTTCTTTACGCACCTTAATTAGGTTTGCATCACCTCTCATGGATTGAAATACTATAGGCCCGACTAGAAGAGTCAGAGCGACAGCGGTAGGTGGCGGAGGCTGCGTTTCGAGCCCAACAGGAAGCCCAAGCGAAGCAGCTAGCAGAGCTCATGAACTATCTTCAGACCTCGGGGGCTCCCCTACCAGCTACGCAGCTAGCTGGCGGCGTTTGCTCCGCCTCAACCTACTCCCGTGAGTATGAAATTGTTGTCAATTCTTCTTTGCTTGTGGATGCGGTTCACGTCTAACACATGCAGCCTATTCTCCTTTGTGCGGCCGGCTTCGATGGGATCGAACCACACGCCGCCTCCTACCCATGATGATCAAGGGTCTCCTTCGCCGGGCGTGCAACAACAACCCCTCCCCCCCTCTTTCACGAGCTTGTCTTGGACTTGTGGTACTTTGTTTGATACTTTTGATAAGATTGTGTGGAACTTGTTGAGTTGTGGAACTTGAAGTTGTGACACTTGATGACTATGAGTTGTGGAACTAAACTTGATGACTTGTGATGAATATTGGATCTACATGTGATATATATGTGATGAATGAGTTGTATCGGTGCATGGCTGTCAAATATATGTGATATGTGATCTATATGTTACATTTCTAAAGGTGGAATGGAAAAACAGAAATAAAAACAAAAATTTGGTCGCTTCACCGAGTGGGGCGCTCGATGAACTTACACTGCATCGAGGGGGAGCAATCGGTAAATGCGGGAGAGTGGGGGTCTGGGATCCCCATATTTCCAGGTATACCGAGGGGAGCGTGTTGGCATTTGTTAAGTGCTAAAAGAATATGAAGGATTCTCGCAAGCGCACGTAACACCTACCATTGTAGCTTTTCCCTAGGATAAGTATTCTAGAGTATCATATCCACGAGGGAAGCTTTGGCTAAAGAATTCTAATAAGTCACAATCATGTATCCACTAACTTAGCAAATCACTAAACTATAGTGAGGAGGTAATTGTTAAAGGATAATTAAATATCAAAGCATAAAATAATAACCTACCTAAGATATCAAAGAATAACTAAACTAATCAAGAGGTCAAAGGGAGAGATTAAGGTTCCTAGATACTTCTCTATTACTTAGGTTCTATGATAGCAATTATACCATAACACTTCGGGACATCGAACACTAGCCACGAAAAAGAGATGAGAAGGGGGCTAAGAAGCTCCGACTACGGTCCTACAAACACCAACCCGAACGTGGTGGAATACGTTAGGCCATCGGGGCTATCATCACACGGGGCTACCACAAACTATCCGTGGGGTTGGGTGCAATCTCGGGTAACCTATAGCCTAGTGAAATCTCATGTTTGGTTTTGGAAATTGATGACACACTTGTGGACTAATCCTTTGCTCTAAGTGATGATTGTTGACACTTGTTAATGCATACTTTTAATTATCAATTAAACATGGAAAAGGACTAAAATATATTTAGATAACCTTATTAGGGGTTTCTACTAATGATTTCCATGAGTTTTGGTAAAGTTGTGATTTGCAGGGACTTAACAGAAAAACAGCAGAATTGACGTGTCATAACGCAACGCAATCCAACTCCGAAACAAGTCTAGAAGGCTCTGGAATACACCCGACGTGAACGAAACTTGACACCGAAGAAAACATCATCTAGAAGACTCCGGAAGCCACGACGCGATCGCGGGCCCGTGAGTGGAGCCCACCACGGGCCGATCGGCTAATAATCGGGCCGATCGGCCTGGCTTAGCCGTCAAGTTGTCCCTGTTTCCAGAACGTTCCTCCACCGCCTCTAAGACGCAATCTAATCCGGTCGTTTGATGTCGGTTTAATCCGAGGGCGTCGGTTAAGCACGAGATGCATGAAGGTTTAGTACCATATTGCTTGCTAAAGGTGGAGGGAGGCCGGGAGACCCCTATATATGTAACCCTACACCCCTAGGAGCCAGTACCAGTTGACTTGAGAGTTGTCCCATGAATGGATGGTCTCTCTCGTTAATATTAGAGAATTAGATTAGACGCGGCTACAATGTAATAGAATAGATCTAGTAGAGAGTTAGGGAGAGCGGAACTAGCGTTCGGTTTACGAGAAAGTCTTCAGCGTTACGGTATATCTTTGTATCTCAACTCTATTAGACTTTATGCCATAATTAGATATATCTTTTCTAGTACTTTTATGCCTTTCATGTTATTGATATAGTTATTATACTATTGCATGGGATCTCCGCTCGTATTGAGGGCTCTAGTTATGCTAGGTAGCTAGAGTAGTAATTTATAGTGTAGGCGTGGTGTCTAGGCTATAGGTTACCCGAGGTTGCGCCCAATCCCACGGTTAGTTGTGGTAGCCCCAGGGGGTGACAACCTGTCGGTCTTTGTAATCCACCACGTTCGGGTTGGTGTTTCGTAGAGCTTTTTACGGCCTTCCCCGATCACCCTTTCCCCAGTCTTTTCGAGGATCGGGACGGTACCGCTGCTCCAAAGTGTATTAGAATAATTGTTATCATAGAACCAAAGTACTAGAGAAATATTCAGGGAACCTAGATCTCTCCCGTTGTCCTCTCGACCTAGTTATCTACTCTATATTATAATATTCTCCTAGTTAAATGTTATTAATTATCATACATATCATATACATTATTTACCCCCTCACTTTAGTTTAGTTGGTATATTAAGTTAGTAGATACATGATTTTGATTTATCATAGTCTTTACCCTTGCTTCCCGTGGAAAATATAAATAACGATACTGAATACTCCCGGGTAAAAGCTACAATGGTATATATATTACGTGGCGCTATGAACCCTTTATATTCTTTTTGCACTTAATAAATACCAACAAGCTTTTTGGCGCCGTTGTTAGGGAAGCAATTGGCGTAAAGATTTTTGATAATGATCTTGATATACGCTAATTTAGTGTATTAACTAGCTTTAGTAGGATTATCCTTGTTACGTTGAATTGTGGAATAGACAGGGACAAAAGATGTCGTTATGATCTTCCGACAAGATTCCACAGTTGAAGAACCCGAGGGTGCCCGATCAATCAAGAATTCATCACCGTGGAACCCTGCTATCTCAAGGTATGTATTTAAATATATATATTATTCTAACCATGTATAGATGGAAGAAGAAGTCGCCGTCACAAGAATTCAATACATACATCTCAAGTGACGTACATAGAAGTCACACACTATGGTAAGTATGATTAAAAAGTGAGATAATTTTGATTATAAATTAACTAAGTAGTTATCATTTAATTTCTTGCATTGCATGTTTACTTAATCAACTCATGCATTCACTCCGCTTAGTTTATGTTTTCTCATAGTAGATCCATTGCATGTTTAGTTCATTGACTCCATTCATGTTTGCATCTAAAAAAAAAAAAAGAAATCTCACCATGATCATACTTTTTCATATTTGTTTACATCTCTATAGTGATGCTTTCATGCTACCTTTGTTTGCTATAGTAAGTTTTGGTTTGGAAGTTCTACCATTGGGCGCTTCCAAAGGCTTTTAAATTAAGCATGGTGCTTAGGTTAAATAGTCTTCCTTAATTAAATTAGACATGGAGTCTAGTTTGGTTATTGAACTAAGTATTGCTTGTGTAGACATTGGTTATTGTGTTCGACTAACCCCCGCAAAAAACTCTTAAATCCAATTCGGGTAAGTCAAGAGATGAGCTTAGATCGGAGATGAAGTAAGGCATACGATGAACTCTAAACTTTGTGCAAAAAGGAGACTCGATTCATTCATCATTTATGGAAGAATTGTAAGTATCAAATATCATTCACTCTATCTTTTGCTACAAGTTACCTTCCTTGATCCACATGCTAGAGTGCAGCCCTCAAATAAAATGAGTTACAAGACTTGATCTGTGCTAAGAGTAATCAAAGAACCATTTTTTTCATTAGCATAGATAAGATCTTATGGACAACAACCCCTGTTTCAACCATGTTGTATATTCTCTGCATATGTGTCCACTAATATTTTGCAGAAAAAGAATCGTGAAGAAGAGTGTCATACAACACGATCACAAAAAGTAATCACTCTAAGGAAGTGGATGGACAAAGCTACAAGCCATAAGAACAACAAAGACATGATCCCAAGGAAGAGAGACATGACACATATGGTGTATAGCGTTAAAGAAGATCAATCGATCACCATCACTATCTACCTCTACTTCCAACCATCAAGAACATTGAAGACTATGTCAAGATCCGGCTTGGGGAGTGCAACCCCCATGCCTTGTCGACCGGACGCCGCGTGGAGGAAGTCAAGTCGGCCGTGGGCCCGATGCCTTGTGCATTGTGACCGGGAAGCGATGGACGGACCAAGGATCGGACTCGGGCCAGTGCGTCCCCGTCGGTCGTCCGATCACCCCCAGAGAGCAAATTTTTTGGAGCAACGGCTCCATTTCGAGAGGAGCCATATATATATACTTGGTTGGCTGGTTCCTTAGGCTCTCTCTTGCACATTTGAAGCTTCCAACTTGCTAGTGAGCATTTGATACTCCTCTCCACTCATCTCCCCAACACTAACTCGAATTCTTGGTGAGATTGAGAGAGATAGAAGTGCATTGCATTGCTTGGTTGCATCTAGAGCACTTCATCCTTGGAGAAGCCGCGGGATTCTTGTTTTCTTGGGAATTTGCCCTGTTCCCCCTAGGCTTGGAGCAAGAGGCGGTGTTGAGCTCAAGTGGAGCTTGTTTGAGGCCACACCGGTGGTGATTGTGAGGGGTCGTTCCTTACCCCGCAGGAGATTCGCGAAAAGAGCACTAGTGGATTGCTCGTGGCTTGTTGGACCCTCTCTTGTGATCGTTTGCTTGAGCGCCCATAGGGGTTTTGGCACCGCCCATTAAACTTAGCACACGTCAAGTGAGTGTGTCGCCACAACGGGGACTTAGCGTCTTGGCAAGCACGTGAACCTCGGTGAAAAATCATCGTGTCATTGTTCTTGCTCGTTGGAGATTTCTTGTACACGGTGATTGGCCACAACCTCTACTCGACAACGGTGGTATTGTATTCTAGCACTCCTTCGCATTACTTTGGTAGTATATCTTGTTAGGGTGCTTAGTTTGAGTAGTGTGCTAGGTTGCTTAGTTTTGTTAGCTCCTAGTTGGTAAACTAGTTAGTCTTGCTTGTTCACCTAGGAGTAATCTAGCGACATAGCCTCTTTGTGTGGATTAGAGACAATAGAATTGATTTGTGGCTTGCTTAGCTAGTTGAAGCATTGCTTATTTGCTACGCCATCTTATTGTCTAACCCGGGTGCTTAGTGTTGTTGCAAGAATTTTTAATAGGCTATTCAACCCCCCCCCCTCTAGCCATTAGGACCTTTCACCTAGACACCAAGTCTATACTATAAATTACTACTCTAGCTACCATGAATAACTAGAGTCCTCAATACGAGCGGAGATCCCATGCAATAGCATAACAACTATACTTAACCATATATGTAAAACATGGAAGTAAATAGAGAAGATAAATATGTGAATCATAAGTCTTGTAGAGAAGATACAAAGACATACCATACCTTGAAGACATCTCCAGAACAAGAGCATAGCTCCACTCTCCTTTACTCTTGATTAGATCTAAGTTAGATTTAATCTAGTTCTAATTACATGTCTAATCTACTTCTAATTACATGGCTAATCTTCTTCTAATCTACTTCTAATTCACTAATAACAGAGAGAGGTTATCCTTACATTGGGACACCTCTACAACTGAGAGATAATGAATAGAATGAGATAGAATGAATTAGGGTTTCACCCTGGGGTCAGGGGGTCTTCTTATATAGGCCTTGACGATGAATGATAGCCCTTGGATCAAACCGACCTTGGCAACGGTGTAGATACAACCTCAATGTCGGTGGTAAACCGCCATAGAAAGGAGAGGATGATGACAGGACCCACCCGGCGGCCGGCCTAAATGGCTCTGGCGGCGCCGAGGTCCGAAGCTTCCTTGCTGCTTCGTGTTTCTTACGGTGTCCTCTGGTACCTTCTAGAATGTTTTAGTTCACTTTTCGGTCGAAGTTACTTCACGGTTAAGTCTTGTCATCGTATGTGAGATATATTCGGAACTTTCTCCATTCTTCTCGGTGTTTATCTGTTAAGTCCCCTGAAAAGATATAAATCACCAAAGCTCGTGGAATTATGTTAGTTAGACCCCTAGTGTCACACCTGGTTTTCCAAAGAATACCAAGTGCTAACTATATGTGTGCCCAGGAAGTCCACACGACACATATAGAGACAAATATGGAGAATATCAAGAACAATGCTTTATTATATATCGAATATTTTTACAACAGGACTTACAACTATTACAAAGCATAGCTGAAACTATTCTATATCTACTCTTCGGTCTCCATACTCCCGCGAGGGGACGGTTGGCTGGGGAAGCACTTCGCCTAGTACTCATGGACTCCTTTGGAAAACTCATCTCTTGATCCACCATCCGGTACCCATCCGGGATTTTCATTGGTGATACAACAAGCGTCAGCTCACCATGTTCAGCAAGTATAACATGAGGGGATGCAAGGCTCAAAAGGCTAGACATGGCTAAACTACGGTAAGCATTTTTAGTTGGTCATATTTTATTAATTTAAACCTGAGTAACTAAGTTATGCTTAAGCTCCCAAGGTGAGAAGTATAATTATTATCATCAAGATTAATCATCATCCCAAACCATCCATAGAACCATCTATCTCCGAAAGGATCCAGGCCGCTCGTGACCGTGAGCACGGCTGATATATCAGTTTGATCAAACTCTGCGTAGAGGTGTACACTTTCACCATGAGCCGTGATTTACCCTTTCGCCCGAGGTGATCAGCCTCTTGACCCGCTACCAAGGAAGGTCGGCAGGGTTCACTATGAAGTCTTTCAAAGGTTCGTCTAACAAGTTAGTGGCCGCTAGGTTTCCATGGCAAGTGTGTATAGGTGCAACCCTCGAGAGGCACATGTAGTCGTGGTACTGTACACACCAAGTAGGGGCGCTGCTATACACCCCAAGGCACACCCCTTTTGCGCCTTTCGGTAACCACTAACAAGCTAGAAAAGGTCCTCATACTTGACCAAAGCCAGTGCCATGTAGCACTCATGGTTGTACTGTAAGTCCTGGGTTGGCGCTTTAAGATTCAGTCCTTACGGAGGGCAGACTAGAGCACCCATAAAGGCCCAATGCTCTAGCCCCCTGATATCCATGTTGATACAAAGCATCCTTTTAACAATTATTCCATAAATCATTAATCAAGATTAACATTAACTTTGGTGATTGCAGGCTAAGCAGAACTACCCATATGCATAAACCCAAGGTAAACAAGGAATTCAGGATATCAAAGTACTAGGTGAAGTCCTTAGCATCATATTAGACACATGCATATGAAAGTGATTAAATGGTTATTGGGTAAACAAGGGGACTCATGTTACACTTGCCTCAAATAGTGCTCAAACTTGTCCAACTTTCCTTCTAGATCATCCTTGTATAGCCTCTTCTAACGATCACAACAATCTTCACAATCATCATAGACAAACCTAGAAGCAATACACCAATCAATATATATAAACAAAACATAAGGGTTTAAAACACGTGGGGCTGTAGCTACGTTCGTTGAGCACAAAAACAACTAAAACATGAGACACACTTTAAAAGATATGCAAGATCAAAGGTAGAGGCAAGGAGGATTAGGTGAATGATAGGAATGGAGAAAAACATGATGATTACAGACCAACTTGGAAGATAGGTAGTGTATGGAGAATGTTGTGGCAAAAGAACATGATATTTCGACCATCGGTTAGCTGGGGAAACGCGATTGAAATATTTGGGTGGCTGCTGTTTGGACAGCAGGAGTAGCAACCACTATGGGCTCAATATCTCGGCCATTGTGGCATCTATGACCAATAAAATTTTCCAAGACATGTGCAAGTATATGAGGCACATTACTGTTGAAGGGTTTGAGTATTTGGATAACGGATTAGCGGGGAACACCAATGGAACTCAGAGGGGTACAGCAGCCAAGACAGCAGAGCAGTGAACACGTAAATGATGTGTATCTCCAGTCATCTTACATCCTATGGACATGATATTTTATAGAGATGTGTGCAAGGATGATATATAAACTGTGATAAAAGGATTTGATGAATAGAGGACCGGATTCTCGGGAACGCACACGCCAACTGGCTGCACCGTGGCTGCGGGACAGTAGGGACAACGAGCACAAGAAAAATGATATCTCTTTTATCTTTAATCCTATTGTCACAAAATTTCTCAGGAGCTTGAGCAAGGATGTGAAACACTTTGTGGTTTAAGGATATGGTCACTGGAGTGATGGAACAAAGGTAATGGGCATCCCAACTGGCATGATCTCTGCTGCGGGGCAGCAGGGACAGCAAGCATGGGAAAAGATCATAACTCTTTCAGGTTAGACACTATAGCCATGGAATTTTACAGAGGTGTGTACAACCATATGATACATGTGTGGATGAAAGGGATTGGCAAACGGATTCATGGATTGTGAGGAACATGCATGCCAACGGGCAGCAGTGCTGCTGTGAGGCAGCAGGGACAGCGATCACAAAATGGGCGATATCTCTTTCATCTTGGATCCTATGGACACGAGATTTCTTAGAGGTGTGTGCAGGTATATATTACACACGTGTATCAAAGTAATTGCAAAACGGAGGTGTGAATTTCTGGGAACACGCTTGAGAACCAGCAGCAACGCCGCTGTCCGCAATGGACAGTGACATGATTGCAGGGATCTTTGACGGAATTTTGATCAAAACTGAGGATAGACACACTTGTATCGCTGGAAGGAACATGAAGACAACATGGGGTGGTGATAGAGGTTCTCACATCATGGTTCGTAGGAGTTGGAGATGAAGTTTGATGGCAGCCGGTGTCGACGATGGGTGAAGACTGGGTCGGTGGTGAATGGGGCAGCGCCAATTCCACTTCGAAGATGACTACGCCACACGAGAGATCAAAGCGATGGATGAGTGGGGATCGAGTAGCAAGATCGGAGAGGGAATATGGATAGACGACCTCACCATGTTATGTACCGAAATAGCGGCGACGACGAGGAGCGAGGTGCTGCTGTGGGTTCGGGAAGACGGCAAGGCATGTGGTGGCCTCCATGTAGCATTGAGGTGCTGTGCATCATCAAAACAGAGAGAACGCCATGAACATCAGTTTCATGGTGAAGAACAGGGAAGGCCACGAACCTACCACTTGATGATGCGAAAGATTCCAGGATTCCCGAGGAGACGTGCAGCGGAAAATTGGAAATCGCTGCACTAAAAGGGATCAATTTTTGTGGAGAAAAACAGGGGAGGAAGGAGGAGAAGTTGGGGGCGTCCATGGCAGATGGGGAGGAAGAGAGAAGGGAGGGGCGTCCATGGAGGTGGGAGGAGAATAGATGGGGCGTCCTTCTGTTGTGTGGCTGCAGAACAAGAAGAAGAGGAGAGAAGACTCATCTGTTCTGCAGAGGGAGAGGAGAAGATGCATGGCTGCTTTCATGAGCCTTTCATTCCAGGAATTAGAGAGTGTTGAAGGTGAATAAAGAGGGGCTGGTAAAGGGAATTAAGGAGTAATACCTGCTGCAATTCATGCATGAGAGGAAGGAAAGGAGTCAGCTGCATGAGGACAGATTGGCGCTGGTGCTTTCTGCATGAGAGGAGGAAGAAGATGCGCCATAGGGAGAAGATGTGCTGCTGTGTTGTGCATGCATTTGAAGAGGAGGCAAATGGTGAAGTGATTAAGGAGGAGTATTATGTATTGCTATTATTTTTGCATGAGAATGGTTGGGCGTGAGCAGCAGGAGGAGGGATGGCGACCTGTTGTGCATGATGGAGAGAGAGAACAATGAATATATGGCTGCTTTCATTTTACAAGGGGAGAGGAGGCGTCATGCAAAAGAGAGAGGAGAGTCTTGGCTGCCATTGCATGCAATTTTGAGAAAGAATAGAGTAAAAGGTTCTATTAATAGAAGGTTAAAGAGAGGTGTGACCAATCGAATTAAGGAAGGAAGAATTAGAGGTTACTTATACTTTTGCATGACAGTCAATGCAGGAGGCGCCATAGAGAAGAGAGGAAGTCTTGTCCACGTGAAAGAGGGTGAGGAGAAATTACTGCATGCATGTAATTGAAGAGAAAGAAACAAATTGACAGAATAAATGCATGGTAACTCTTAAGAAAGGTATGTTCTGGTGATTTACGTGAGGAAGGTATTAGGTGCATCAAATTTTGCATGGAGAGCATAAAGATAATAGAGAGTCTGGGCATGGTTACTCATGTCTTGCATAAAGTGGGTGAGTAACAGCTGCAACACATAGAGGGGAGGGAGCGCTGTTTTCAAGTGAGAGAGGGAGGAGATGAGATCGGCTATTAGTTTGAGAGAAAGAGAGAGAGCAGGGTGTTAGGATGATTTTGGCGTGACCCATGACGGGCTAACTTGACCCAACAAGCGGTGGGTGATATTGGATTGACCCAAATAAGTGTTGATCCATTAGTAAATGTGAGCAGAAGTTTTGAGTTGCCATGATGGGCTAGGTGAGAACTCAACTCATAATAAGATGAATGAATAAGAGAGGAGAAAATATTGGTCCAAGGAATTCATGGGCACCAGATTGAATAAAAGCTCAAGAAAGAAAAAAGGAAGGAGAGAAAGAGAGAACAACAAGTCATGCTAGATTTTTTGAAGGATGTCGACAAATGACTTGATTGGAGTTTTAGATAGTGATTTGGTATGTGGGGAGATGAAGATGAGATCAATCCTTAAGCGCATCTTGAAAACATTTAAATTCATTTTTCAAACATAAACACTATGCAAAGGCATGAATGCAACAAACCATTAAATTGAGTTGCAAAAATTTTAGAAACTCACATTTTCCACTATCTAGAATGTCAGCATCTTAACTATAGTTTATAAATTTTAAGAAATAATAAAATTATTTGTTGTTATTTAGTGTTTTCTACGTCACATACCAAAATAGAAATTTTGGGGTGTGACACCTAGTCTATGTTGATATTCATTTTACGTCCTTATTTCATGTTTAGTTGACTATTAATATTATACTATAACAGGTGTCAACAGAGCGCTCGGTAAAAAACAGCGATCGGTGAAACTATGGTCAATTCACCGAGCGCGGCCATGGCCCTCGGTGAAACGACCATAGCTCTACCGAGCGCTGGATGAGCCGGCCCTCGTTAGAGATGGTGTCCAGGTTTTTTAAAATTAAAATCTACCGAGCGCCCTTTCCGAAAGGCGCCGGTAGATATTTTTTAAAGTTTTTAAAATTAAACTTCACCGAGAGCGAGATTAAGATGACCCTCGGTGAAGTACCTACCTTTGGCGAGTGGAAGGAGGCGCTCGGTAGAGGACCGGCCTCCAAGAGTGAGATATATGGTCCACATAGTATAACGGCACATAACTCTAGTAGAGAAGAAAACAAAAGGTTTCATTCAAAGAGGATTGATGTTATAATCGGTGACGGCAGAAACGATGAACAAGTAAATCAAACCACGAGAGACACAAGATTTAACATGGAAAACCCTCCCCAATGCGGGAGAGTAAAAACCACGGGCGCCCGGCCAGCAAAACACTCCTCACTATTATCAAGAGTCGGTTACAACGCCGATGCGGCGGCTTACAAGAGAATGAGACGATGCTCGGTGGAAACCCTAGTCCGGGTTTATGTACAAGATCACGAGGCTTAACCCCGACCCCCCAAGCGCCCTCGTGGTGCGCTTTGGGGGGCTTCGCTCCGGCCCAAGCCTCCGGCGACGGGCCTCCGCTTCGCTACGGCGAAGCCCGGCCTTCCTTATGGGCCTGAATTTGGAACATACTCAACAATTGACTCATCTGCTACCCATGTGGATAGGGCAAAGACGATGCGCCCCATCCACCCTTGCAATAGCCAGTGACCGTCTTCACAAATCAAAAGGTCCTTGTGATGGCTCGTCCTGACCTCTTCCTTGAGCAAATTAACAATATTTGGTTGCAATGGCAACTGCGTCAGCCCTGCCCGTTGGTTTCTCGCTTGCCATTGTCTATACTTCTCAGGGCGTTCCAACAGGTCGATGCCCTCGCAAGCGATTATATTTAGTGCAGCACCTCCAAACAGCCCCTGCTCAAGCACCACTCGTGACTTACTCTCTCGTGGCATGGTTGCATCAAACATGTCAAACATTGCCCTATAGTAACACGGCCTCCTTAAATCGCGACAAGTAGGAGCAACCATAGGAACTATTCAGAATGCTCTGGATGAAGACATGTGGCCTCATCTTCTTAATGTTATGGAGAACGGTACCCCTGGGGTTTGGATTATCAAAAAATATGCTCTCGTCCATCAAGGTGCTGAAATTGAAGTGGTCATTCACTACGAGCACCTCATCCGGATGTTTGTCCAAGTCCTCGTTGCAAACTTCTTCCCACTTTTTCCTTATGACATGGAAACTGAATGGCACACCAAACTCATTGGCGCATTTGCTGAGCCGGCACCCCGTGTCCTCAATTAGCTCAGCTGGACATGGCCGGAGATGTGTGCGGACTATGGCGGTGATCCTCACGTTTGGTGGGTCAACTTCCCTACTCGCTAGCAAGGGAAGCAAGTGTGCCCAATGGAACCCGTAACGCATACCGAAGTCTACAATATGCAGTCTTGTCTTGCCTACCATGGCCTGCATGATGGTCATTGTGGAAAAACAGACCACCAACTTGTTGAATCTGCAGGCTGCCATGTAGAGGTTGTGTGCCTTGAGAAATTCCGGAATTGGGAGGGGCTCTGCCAATATAAATTGCCACAGCTGGCTCCCCATGCCCAATAGCCGTGCTTCCAACCCCCTAGCAAAAGCACATAGCTAGCCGCTGCATGGCATCCCCTGTTTCTGATGCATGTTGCTTGATCTGCTTCAGTAGCTCGTGTGCACGCGCGTGATCATTTGCCGCCACTGCCTGTGCACAGAAGATCAACAAGGAGCTTACATCCACCACATTATTACTCACCGCCTTTTTACCGCCCTGCTGCTGCTGTTCTTCTGTACCGCCTCATTGGCCATGTCAATGCGTAGCTTCTCCAAGTCTCTAATATATGTCTGGTGGCCATTTAGACATCATATCCTCTAACATCTCATGGGCACAAATATCCTTGGGCTCCTTGATCATCATCACGGCTTTGCTGCTCCTTGTTATTACCCTAAATCACCATCTTGCAACAGATCATGATTTGTGTCGCCATTGATGGCACCAAGGGAAAATGAGGAGAGGATTTGAGCAAAGGGCTGCTCCACCCGGAGAAGTGCAGGGTGATCAGGGAGCTTATCTTCGGTGTCGTCCTCGTCCTCCATGAGCATGCGCGAGATGTAAGCGAGCATCGTATCACTAGGGACATGATGGCATCCCTCAATTCGTCCACCTTCTTGCTTTCGAGAAAAACCGTCAACGGATTGGGACAGTGGTAGTGACTGCTCCATGGAATCCTTCATGAAGAATTCCTCTGGTGATGACCATGTCATTAATGGTAATGGCATGGTGTAGTGCAGTAGGTCTGGGTTAATATACCGTAACGAAGATGACAGACCATGCCAACGTGTACGACGATCGATGGAACTAGCTATCTCGTATAAAATGTGTGTGTCCAATGCCTAGTACAAGATGACAGACCATGCCAACGAAGATGACGCACCATGTCTAGCTGTGTATCCATAACTCTCCAACGCTACTTGGATATAATATAATGGAGACAATAACCGACACTATTTCCAATGCTCCTTGGATATATAACGGTTGAAAAAATTACAACTACACTCCACACAGCACACAAAGATAATATTTGTAAAAAGGAAATCCTATTCTAGGCTGGAGTTCTAGATGTTTCAGGTTTTTGTTAATTGGCTTTTATTCTTGGTTGCTGCAGCCCCAGCCTAAGGCCTGACGCTAACCACCGCTCTCTAGACCCCACGCCCGCGCCGTGCGGGAGCCTACGGCACTAGGTACACCCCCTTATTTTCTGTTGGTTGCTGCTTAGAAGCTTTTGTTTTGTTTGGCTTTGTGCATTCTTGTGCGCTGGTATCAAGTAATAAAAGTACCAACAATCAGAAATGCTGAGAACGAGCAGAGTTTGAAAGCCACATGCATGATCTTATTCAGACCATTACCTGCAAATATAGGCTCAACGATGGAACCACACATTTGATCAAAATTCCCAAGTAATGACGTCGATCAATGAATATAAATATAAGGAAACACACCACTATCTCCGCTCGTAACAGTCGGAAGAAAACACGTGTTACAAATTGAACATTCTTACAGAATCACGGCCAGCTGCGAGGCCGTTGTATCGCATGATGTTGGGTTGGTACTGCCGAAACAATGCTTGCTATTTCGTTCGGTTTAACATATTCCATTCTCGGAAAGGACTGAAAGGAGAGGCGATGGCTAGCCCAGCAAGCAAGGGTAGAAGAAGGAAAAACGCACTTATGCGTGATCGCAAAAGAAAAGGCAAGGGCAGAAGAAGCACTGGCTGCAGCTGCTGTGTCCAACCGTCTCACCTCTCGCCAACCTTTGAATAGGCAATCATTGGGCCGTTACAGAGTACAGACTGGAAATCATTGGAAATAATGACGATCCAAGTGCTTGCATGATAGTACGCCTCGTTTAGTTGGGCAAGTTTTTGTCTCTAGCTTCTAAGTTTTTAGACTCTCTCTCCATCACATCATATTAAATACACCAAAACACATATGTTTGAGCAAAGAAATGTAGGTAAAAAAATTAACTAATTACACAGTTTTGTTATAAATGACGAGACGAATCTTTTGAGCCTAGTTAGTCCATGATTAGACAATGTTTACCACAAACAAACGAAACGTCTTATAGTGTCTTCTGCGGAGTTCAAACAATTTTCTCGGGCAAATTTTTTGCCCAACTAAACAAGGCCTAGTAATTGGCTGTCCAACGACGACGGAACACTTGGGGTTGGGAAGTCGATCCACGCGGTCCACACCACGTTGCATTCAGCAGCCTGGCACGGCCTGTCATCAGCATCAGATGTCGGTTTGGGACTTCGGCTGGGTTAATGTTGTCCATCTCGCGCGAAATGATTCCACGGCGAGCTGCGAGGCTTGTGGCTACGGACGATGATGAGCTCACTTCCGCAATATTATCCGTGCCTTGACCAAAATCAAGGACAGATCACACACTACTATAAAAATGATCTGTAACAGCCAACTCCATTTTGGAAAAAGAAATCTGAAAATCAAGGCCGGTGATTGGGATGCCTCTATAGTGGGTCAAGCTATTTGTAGGGAGCCTCAATATATAGCCGCCCTTACAAATACCTATGTAAAGGCGGCCGGGGAGGTATTTGTAAGGGCGGTCAGATATTGAGGCCACCCTACAAATAGACGCCAAGTATTAAAATGAGGCAATAAAAATTATTTTTTTTCTTAAAATGATGTCAGATGAAAAATGAACTATATAGAAAATATAAATATCAAAAAGTTATGAATTTTTGTTGTTAACAACTTTTACTTTATTTGATGCCTCAAAATGTGGGATTTGAATGTCTAAATTTTGAATTTTAAATTTTTCAAATGACCTCGGATGAAAACACTTCCTAAATAAGATTTGTAGATCTCAAATTGTTATGAAACATTGTAGTTGACCACTTTTTTATTTGAAATCATTTTGTCGAGCAAAAAACAACGTTCAAATATCTTAAATTGTACTAGATCTTGAAAAGTACGAAATTTTTGTAGTTGATAACTTTTTGATTTGAATTTGTTTAGGGTTCTAAATAGTCAATTTTCACTAATAGTGGGGGATCCGAAATGAATTATACACACGTGTGAGTGTGTAGTGCAGTGGAGGTGAAGGCACCGCACAAGGGTGAGGTCGTGGGTTTGAAGTCTGGCGGCTACATGTTTAGTAAAAACCGTGGAAAAAAATCGTGGCCAGTGGTGGTTTGCTGGTTGGCTCAATCTAAAAATTATTTGTAGGGGCCGCTCAATCACCAGCCGTCTCTATAGTAGACTCATTTGTAAAAAGCCCCAGACAGGGTCGGTTGAGCCAGCCTCCCATACAGAGCATAGAACCACCCCTAAAAATCCTCCGTGAGGTAGTGACAAACGCACTCACCAGGGAGGACAGACACCTGCTAATGGCTTCTTGCAACAACATAAATTTGCTTCATCAGCACACACGTCAAATTTTAGAAGAAAATAAGCATGATCAGTTAGCTAACAGAGCTATCTTAGGGCTCGTTCGGTTGTTCCTGCCCAGTGATAGACCCAGTTTGGATCCTGGCTAGGATGGAGTGAATCCACGTGTGTCACTCAAACCTGGCCAATTCATTCCTGAGCTCAAACCAAGTGGATCAAAACCTGCCCATAATGAAAATGAGTGTTCGGCTAGACAAGGATAGCAAAGCTGGAAGAGAATTTGTTTGCCTAGTTTGAGCTTTTCCTCACTATAAGCGCTTGTTCTTGAGACAGGCAGGCTTCCATTCAAAAAGAACAAAAAACAAGGCAGCAAACAAGTAATCGCAAAAGCAGCGAGGGCCTATGAAAGTATGAGCCAGTATGAAGTAAGCACACAAAAAATTTAGAAACCGTCTCAAAAGGTCTCTTTTTTTCACTAGAAGCATTAGACAAAAAATCTGACATCACAACAGCATTCGTAGTACAGAATTGGAAAGAGCAAACATTATTACAGGCCAATGCCATCGCTGAGGCCGGTGGCTCGGCCGCCTTCGGCTACGACGAGTTGCTGCTGGAGATGGAGATGGGAGCTAGGAACGAGAACGAGAGATCGTCAGTAGGGGCGACAAATCCGTCGATAACTGAAGCCTATAGTTGCAATGGAAGACATGCCAATCATTTGTAAATCTGTAAAAAAAAAAAAAATATATACAGATCTCACCATTCATAAATCACAAAAAGCAATCAGGAGCCTACTTCAGTCAGTCATCACACAACAATTACATGAGCCTTTTCAGAGCTTTTATTTACTGACATGACCATATGGGAAACTCAGGATAGGATGCGTCTCTTTGTTCACTTACCTGAGCTTCCCAAGGACGTGCCTATCTGTCTCTGTTCATCATATGAATCACAAGGCAACATCATGATCCATCAGAACAGAGAACACCTACCGCAATCATCAGACTAGAAACATGTAATATTGACATAATACGGTAGCATAATTATGCTTCGAGTTCAGTCTCTCAGCATATACAATATACAACATAATGAATTTAGCTAGTCAATTGTATTACAGAACTAGGCAATATCTCGACGGAGACGAGGGACTCTTTCAAAACTCAAGTCCGTTCAGTTCACCACTCCAGCGTTGCTAACACAGAAATTGGCAGTTCATAAAGCCACACATATCGATACAAGTAACATGAGGAAATAGTAAAGTGCCACAATATCAATGATGTCGGTCATCAATAAGCAAGAAGCACCCAGTAAATTAGATGCATCAAATAGACTGAGATTAATAGAACATATATATATCCAGAAAAGGTTCGCTTACTATCTCTCAAACAACAAATTTCTAAGTATCAAGCATACATATATTGCTGACATATACCCACTCTGCATTAAGAAATATGCTTTTACTTTCACCATTGGTTAAAACAAAAACTAAACCAATTCAACAAGTAGCACAAAATTTTTACAATGGCATGGCCACTACGCATGGACCATTAAACAAAGGTCGACTGTTCACGGCCATCTAGTAGCACAAGAAAATTTTCACAATGGCATGGCCACTATGCATGGACCATTAAACAAGATGAGTTGTCTGAAACGAGAAACAAAAATAGATCTCAACTTATTGCAGCCTATGACATTAGTTACTGAACACAACCAAACAAGATTTCAGTTTATGACAAGTTACTGAAAGATGAGCTGCATGTTACTAAAACAAGAAACTAAGAATAGATCCCAACATTGGCAGATTCAGATTCAGATTACTAACATTAGTTACTGAACACAACCAAACATTGGTAGATTCAGATCAGACCAGTTGACATTCAGAATTATTTCTAGAAGTGTTGAAACAGTGGTTTCTAACAGGGAAACGAGGCTTCCGCCTGGTCATCGCTCTAGGAGAGTAGTATGTGGGCAAATGGCTAAGTGATGAACACCCTATATTAAATGGTAATAAGTTTCATTTACCAACCAACAACAAGAGGGTTGTGCCCTCTATTTATAGTTTACAAATGGGCAGGGACAGAAAGTTACTACGCTGGGGGCCTTCGCGTCCTTTTGCTCCCAGGATCGTCTTGGCTTGGTGGGCTGGTGCCCGGCTTGCCTGGGGCCTGTTCTGCCTGCTTCGGCCCATTGGATGGCACCTTCGCGCAAGCAATCTCCGTCGGCTCCTTCATGCTTGGCCTCACTGTCCCGGGTGGGACATCTTCGCCTGGTTGGAGCCGGGTTGTTTGCTGCTGGCGGGGACCTTCGCTTCCGTCTGCGCCCCGGGGCGTCGAGGCGGAGTCATGATCTCCGCCAGTCCCGCAATCTCCCAGTCATTTGACTGCTTGCTCCTGCGAAGCAAACACACACTCGGGCGAAGGTGTTATCTTGTTAGTCGTACGAGCAAACCTTCGCCATCCTGGTTGGTTGCGCATCTCCGCGAGGTGCCAGGGACCGTGTCCCAACAAGAAGCACTTAACTCATTTTTTAACTCAATTTCAGATCGATACACACATAGTATAATAATGCAGTCATACGAAGAATGAGCTAACAACATTAAGAAGCACTTAACTCATTTCTGAATTCAGTTTCAGATCGATACACACATTATAATAATAATGCAGTCATACGAAGAATGAGCTAATAACATTCAGTTTTCTAAAAATTATCACCGGCCAAAAATAGTACAGCTATACAATTCAGAAACTTCTTCAGACTTTCAAAAATAGAATAGCACCGGCCAAAAAAATAGTCACCGGCCAAAAATAGAATCACCTCCTACAGCTACACATGCTGCCATAACCTAAACTAGTGAAAATTTCCTTGTGAAAATTTGAAGTTCACCAAATCAATCAATCACATGTCCCCCTGCATCTATCTAATCTAATCTTTTCACAATCGATCAACCGACTGAAAAGTCTTTGAACAAAAAATGACTGAACAGTCGAAGAAGAACACCTGCGAATGCCAACCTATAGTACCTTTTCGACAGTGACATGCCGGCAGCGGCATCAAGAACACGCACGCACACACAGCGCGGGGCAGCGGCATCAAGAACACTGCTGCTGCTGATACAATTGAAGCTGAAACCCCAGCGAGGCCCAAGATGAACCAAGAACCCCTAGGCAAGCTACCAAGAACCATACGAGGAAGAAGGAGAGAACGGGGCTCACCGGCGAGAAGGACAACGTAGCAGATCGATTTAGGGTCGCCGTCGCCTCGCGCCGCCAGCCACGAGGTCGCCTCGCGCCGCCCAGCTGGGAGTCTCGCGTAGTCGCGTCGCCCGCACACGGAATGAAACCTGAGGGTCGGAGGTGTGGATTCGATCCAGTCCAGGAACGGGGAAGGAGGCCAAACCAGGCCCATTTCCAATCCGGGCCGGCCGAAATGAACGACACTTCCAGGCCAGACCAGATTTCAAAACGGGGCCACTTCGTTCCACCCGGAATAGAGCCTGTTCCAGGCCGTTCCGGGCCGAACCGAACAAGGCCTTAACGTGCACGCCGGATTGGAGGAACAAGAGCTTCTCTCGACCAGTTCCAGCGGGGTTCTGTTGCTTCAAAGAAGAGGGGTCCAAGACATCCAAGACAGTCAGACAGATCGTTCCCTTCCATGGACGAGAGGACATGATATATTCAGCTGACCCAGTAAGCACGCACAGCACAGTTTTCTGGAAACTAAAACCTTCTTCCATAAGCAAAACCATGCATTGACCCATCGCCGTCAGTAGTTCAGTGCCATGTTTGAAATTCTGATCACCGTAGCGACAGTTCCATAATGACCTCATATTATATATAGACTTGGATAGGCCTTGCTCTACCTCTGACCGGTTCAACAGGCAGCGACACCAGACGAAGCTGATTTGTCCGCTGCACTAGTATGACCACGATCACGATCCAATTCGACACCGTCTACCATTAAAAAACCTCGAGTACATCCGCAGGAACTCGATCTGTAGCCGCCGCAGGTCCACTCGATCGATCATGTCCTCCGAAACATGCGCAGCTCATCGCCTTAGCCACCGTGGTTAGTTGCTTCATTAACTAGAAGTACGTACAAGCCAGCTTAACGAGTGCTTATGTGTACACGCTAGAACTTGTGTACGTGTATGTGGCGTGAACTTATCAACCACGTACGGGGTGGTGCTGGAGTGTGTCACGGGGTCCAAATTATTCACAAAGACGATGACCATGATGCGCTGATTATTCTCCAAGGGTGACGGAGTCAATGATCGCCGAACTTCTTGAAGCAATCAAATATCAGTGCTGTAGCTAGGTTTCGGAAATTTCTCTAGAATAGAACTATAGAAGTTAGTGTGGAAAACTCTGTTAGGAAGAAGTTTCGTTTCTTCAGTTGGCATGTGGCCGATCGATGACTGCATTATCCAGAAGTTTAAGGTTATCGTACGTTATCCGCAGGCCACGGACATTATATAACTGGCGAAAATACTTTTCCTACATTAGTACAGTCGTCGCTAAGCCTAAGCCGTGCAAGACTAACCAAAAACATGCATATCACTAGTACCCAAACAATTTTGCGTGACGGGCGAATTTGGTTTTGCGTGGCGGGCACCGTAGCCCGTCACTAAGCAAAGGTCACGGTTAATCGCGTGAATTTACGTGGCGGGCACCGTAGCCCGCCACGCAAAAATCGACATCCGTGGCGGGCACATTAGGATGCCCGCCACGGTGTGGTTCAAAAAAAAAAAAAAAGAAAAAAAACTCTCGGGCCCTGCCGAGCCCATCGCCGAGCCCGCCGGGCCCATCCAGCGGAGATGCCGCCGTCCGCCGCCACCGGGAGGGCCACCGCCCGGATCCGCTGCCGGGAGGGCCACCGCCCGAATCCGCCGCCGGGGCCCGTCGCGCCCAGATCCGCCGCTGGGAGGCCCGTGGTGCTCGGATCCGCCGCCGAGAGGGCCACCGCCCCGGATCCGCCGCCCGGGTGGCCCGTCGCGCCCAGATCCGCCGCCGAGGCCCGTGGTGCTGGATCCGCCGCCGGGAGGCCCGTGGTGCTCGGATCCGTCGGCGGGGAGGCCGCCGCGCGCCAGATCCATCGGCGGGAGGCCGCCGCGCCAGGATCCGTCGCGCCCAGCCGGAATCCACCGCGCCGCCGCTGCGGGAGGTGGACGCCGCCGCGTCGTCCCGGTGAAGGGAGGGGGCCGCCGCGTCGCCGGAGCGCGCCGCCGTCGTCGGGGATCCTGGAGCGCCGCCGTCGTGGAGGGGCTGGCCGTCGCGCCATCGGGGGAAGGGTGGGTCTTTGGGCCGCCGCGAGGAAGGCGAAGGGAGTGGGAGCGGGGAAAGGGAGAGGGAGTGCGAAAGGGAAGGGAGAGGCGAGAGGCGGCCGGTGGAGTGTGGGGGAGGGAGTGGGCTGGTTGTCCCAAACCCTAACTTTAGTGTATATATATATGGTGCTGGACATTGGGCCTCGTTCGGGCTGTTGGGCCTCCCATTTTACGTGGCGGGCCTTTTAAGATGCCCGCCACGGGAAAGATTTTGCGTGGCGGGCACCTTAACACGTCCGTCACGCAAAATACGCTATTTTGGCGTGACGGGCGTGTTAAGGTGCCCGCCACGCAAAAAATCTTTCCGTGGTAACAAAAACGACATCACGTAAAAAAAAGCGAAACGTGGCGGGGTATTTTCCATGACGGGCAAAAATGTGCCCGCCGCGAAAAAAAGATTTTGCAAGTGCTCGCAAAATCATTTCGTTACTAGTGTATACACAATTGAAGAAATTCGCATTTCCTATATTCTTCAGGTGCATGAGAGTGAGGATAGCAACAGCATAGAAGGTGTTTGATCCCATGGTTGGATGAGAATATGCCGGATGGTTGGATAATTTAGATTAGATGGGTGATGTTTGTTGCCCGATCCAATGAAAATAAAAAGTCAGACGCCTGTTATTTAATATGGATGTGCTAGCCGTGCAAGCTATAGATTGATCAAAACATGCACACGTCCACACAACCGGTAAGAACTTAATTACTAGAAGCTTGTTGTCCACTTGGCCTCCGCATGGAGCGCACTAGCTCCCATGAAATTCCTGCCGCGGCCGCGGCCGAACATTTGGAAAGTCTAGGAGCGTACTCGAAACGCTGTGGAAACCGTGTGTTTCATTTCGTTTTTCCGAAGGACTTGTAGCACTTTTCGTTTGTATTTGGTAATTATTGTTCAACCATAGACTAACTAGCCTCAAAAGATTCGTTTAAACTCTTTTCAGCTAAACTATACAATTAGTCATTTTGTTTACCTACGTTTAGTACCTTATATATGCATTAAGAGATTTGATGTGACGAGGAAACTGTAGTAATTTTTTAGGTTGTGCATGGGAAGTAAACACGTGACGCTCCATCTATGTCGCTATTGGTCAGAATAAAGTCAGAAATCGGCACAAAAATGCTAGTTGTTTTGGACGGTGAAGAATTTTCTAGCTGACTAACAGTAACAGGTAAACCCACCCGAGAAGAAACAAACCGCGTCCGAGAAAAATCGAAATCTGACGGGAAAGAAGAAAGGACGCGCAACAACGACCCGGCGCATGCAACGTACTCCTGCCGCGTCCTGCGCCATGTGCCCCGTGGTCGTGGCCGGCTAGCAGCCGGCCCGGCTATATATTTCGCGGCAAGCCCAGCAGCTTGGGCATCCAGGCCAACTACAAGCGTACGTGCTCCATAGCAACGAACAGAGGAGAGCGGAATCGAAGAGCAAGTGCACAGGTAGCGTTTGCCACAGCTAGCTAGCCCACAGCTATGGCGAGGCTTGCGCTGGCCGCGGCTATGGCGGCAATGCTGCTTGGCGTGGCGGCGGCGGACGTGGGATCCATCATCTCGCAGGACACGTTCAACAACATGCTGCCCAACCGCGACAACTCCATCTGCCCCGCCAATGGCTTCTACACCTACGACGCCTTCATCCAGGCCGCCAACTTCTTCGGGGGCTTCGGCACCAGCGGCAGCGACGACGACGCCAACAAGCGCGAGCTCGCCGCCTTCTTCGGCCAGACCTCACACGAGACCAACGGTGAGTATCCGAGATATGCTCCTGTGATTGCTTTCCTGCATGCATCGGAGTGATCAATTTGGCTTGGCACACCACACAGGCGGTGCTGCTGGCGATTACACATGGGGCTACTGCTACAAGGAAGAGATCAACCCAACTTCGCCTCCCTACCAGGGACGGGGACCCATCCAATTGACAGGGTAAGCAAGTGATATACACGAGTGTTGACATCTTAGTTAGCCACCGATTCGGACCTGGTCGTGACACTCGCCTCAACTCTCCAGGCAGGCCAACTACCAACAGGCCGGGGACGCGATCGGCGTGGACCTGGTGAACAACCCGGACCTGGTGGCCACGGACCCCGTGGTCTCCTTCAAGACGGCCATCTGGTTCTGGATGACGGCGCAGTCGAACAAGCCGTCGTGCCACGACGTGATCCTCGGAAACTGGACGCCGTCGAGCGACGACACCGCCGCCGGCCGGGTGCCCGGGTACGGCGTGATCACCAACATCATCAACGGCGGGATCGAGTGCGGCGTGGGGCCGAACGATGCCAACGTCAACCGCATCGGCTACTACCAGCAGTACTGCAGCATCTTCGGCGTCGACGCCGGCGCCAACCTCGACTGCTACAACCAGCAGCATTTCTGAGCAGATCAGGGCTAGCTGCATGTTGAGCCGTGTTACGTCATATCTGTGTGTCATCTGTACGAATAAGTGGCATGATGTGTTTTATTAATAATTGGTTGGATAAGAATATGGATGGTTCGATTTTTGGCTAGATTAGATGGGTGATGTTTGCTGCACGATCGAATGAAAATAAAAAGTCAAGACGCCTGTGATTTACCAAAACTAGGTGAATTTCCCCGCGTTGTTGCGGGTATGCAAAAGTAAATTTAATCTAGCTAAAAGGAATTTAAAAATATTTTCAATAATGAACTAAAGAAAAGACATCATCTTAATCTTGGATCTTCAACTTCAAAGAAAACATAGGTCCCTAACTTCGGAGGATAATTTTTTGAAAGTTAATATACAACACAAAAATTATCAGCTTACTTGAAGAATAGATTTGAGAAAGTACTAACCTGTTAATGATCCAACATACCTTCGGTGTTTGTCTTCTAGTAATATATATAACTTCAAAAAATCTAGACGCAGCGTTGCGGTGAGAATTTAAGGTTAGTTTTTAGTGATCATTTGATGATGGAAAGAAAGATATAAACATGTGAGTTGATCATTTGATGATGGAAAGAAAGATATAAACATGTGAGTTATTTAATAAGATTTTTCAACACAAAAACGTTAAGGTCTCAAGGATATAGAAAGCAATACCCGCATTGCAGCGGGGAATTTAAGGTTAGTTTTTAGTGATCATTTGATGATGAAAAGAAAGATATAAACATGGGAGTTGACCATTTGATGATGGAAAGAAAATATAAACATGTGAGTTATTTAATGAGAATTTCCAACACAAAAACCTTAAGGTCTCAAGGATCAAGAAAGCAATACATCATGCGTTGCCACAAAAATTGTTGATGGTTTGGAATAAGATTATTTATATAAATGGATAATTATAAGTTAATGTTAGTGGATGGTGTGGCATAATGCTAGTGGATGATGTGTCTCGTTTGCATTTAGATTATAATTGCAAATGCTAGTTGACCATAAATACATTTGTTAGTGGAATAATGAGGTAGATAGTCTGCATGTTGAGAGAATTAGCTATTGGGCTCTTAGTGGAATGATGAGATGAATAACTTGCATGTTGAGAGAATTAGCTAGTGGGGTTTATCTATATAGGTGCAGTAGACTCGTTAGACATACACAACGAGCAATGAGAAATCAATTAGCCCTCGGTCACACTATCCTCCGCGAGGAGCGCAATCAAGAAATTCCTGTCTTGGACCGTATTTCAGACGACGTTGGAGAAACAGCGTGTGTTCCATTTTGTTCTTTTTCTCCAGAGAGAAGAGGGATTTTTGTGGTGGTGTGCTAGCCTGACACGTCATGCGTACGAACACGAACACCAATATCCGCCAAAAGCACCACGCTATTGCCCGAGAAAAATGTCGTAAATCCGATTTTTATTTTAGCCCTTCTAGATGCCGCTCAACTCTAGCTTATTGGAGAAAAAAATGTTTGACCATGAGGTAAAACCTCCCGAGAAAACCGTCGCGTATATACGCGTGGGCGTGGCGAAATCTGAAACATGCACTCTCGACTCTCGAGCACGGTAACGTACTTTCGTGTTCTGCCTCGGCCCTCACGAGCAAAACCCAGCAGCTAAAGCTATCAAGCCGCAGCTTTTTAAAAATTGAATTATTGCATTTAAAAAGGTCAAACTCGTTTATTCTATGTTTTTAGGTATTCAAACGGCAATAAAAATCTCAAAAAAATATTTGCGCATCAAATAATACCCAATTTTTAGCTTTACAAATGTTATATTATTATTTATAAAATTAAACTTAAATTTGACATTTGCAAAGCAACTCATTTTTTGCCAATGTAACATTTGTTGAACGAAGATGCCAAAATTGAGATAGTTATTCTTAATAGTTTTTCGGATAGTTATTCTTACAAATTTTTGGAGTTGAGTTGAACATTTGATAGTTATTCTTAAATTTTTAGCTTTCCAATAATTTGTAGGAAAAATTGAGTTTCTTTGCAAATGTCAAATTTGATAGTTTTTAAGAAAAAAAATATCACTATTAAAAAGCTATGGTTTCTCCTACTCTATGATAGTTTTGGCATAGAATTTGTAGTTAAAAAGGTTAGTATCAGGAAAGAATAACTATCAGGAAAGTATAACTATCAGTCAAATACTTTGATAATTTTTAACTATGATAGTTTTTTGGAAATTAGTACTGAATGTTACAAATTTTGGCAAGAATAACTATCAGGAAAAACTATGGTAGGAAAAAAACTATGATAGTTAAAAACTATCAAAAGAATTATGGTATTTGCAAAGCTACAATTTCTTGGAAAGCTATGGTATTTGAAAAACTATCATGGTTTTTCCTACTCTTTGATAGTTAATATACTATGATAGTTAAAACTATCAAAGAATTATTCTATGATAGTTGAACAAAGCTACAAATTCCTGGAAAGCTAAAAATTTAAGAAAAACTATGGTAGGAAAAAACTATAATAGTTAAAATTTGAACTTACAAAAATTTAACATTTGTTGAACAAAGATGCCAAAGTTATGGTAGGAAAAACTATCAAAGATGCTAAATTTTGGTATCAATTTAACATCCAATAATACCGTAATTCTTGATAGTTATTCTTAAGTCAAACTTTTTAATCTTTGACCGTATTTGTAGGAAAAACTATCAAGAATTATGGTACCAAATTAGTATCATTAAATATACCATGGAATATATTTTCATACTCTGCATAAATGGATTCTTGGAGGCGTCGTAAGTCAAGATTTTTAACTTTTAACCGTATTTGTTGGAAAAACTGTCAAGAATTATGGTATCAAATTAGAATCATTAGATATACCATAGAATATATTTTTCATAATGTGTTAGTTTTATGTCATAGATGTTAATCTTTTCTATAAAAAGTTAGTCAAGCTTAAGAAAATTGGACTCACACGGATTCTACGAATTGTTTTCTCAGGGTCCGAGGGAGTATTAAGGTTTAAGCGCAGAGTTAAAATGGCAAAATGGCACCTATCTGCAGTTTTTTTTTTTTTTTTTTTTTTACACAGTCAAGTACAACGAGACACTCACAACACGCACGCACACTCACCCCTATGAACACACGTACGCAAATCCTACCCCTATGAGCACCTCCTCCGAAGGAGGCGGCCCGGCGGATCACGGAGATTCTCGAAGTCACCATAGGCACCTCGTCGTCGACGGGAACGTCGCTACCACTTAATGCACAACGCCGGTAAATCCTTTGGGAAAATCCCAAGAAAATGTCGCGAGCACCTTAGGATTTGAACCCGGTGGGTAGCGTCGCACTGGGCCGTCCCTACCGTTGAATTTCTGCTCCATTCGCACCTATCTGCAGTTTAGATTGGTTTTTTAGGGGTTTGCATCCATGGCCCATCTCCCATCCTTTACGGCCTTCAGGCCTTGATGCTTCTTTTGCACTGCCACTTCCAATTCAAAAGGCCCCTCTTGGCTCTAGTCCAGGGCCGGACTTCTACAAGCTACATGGACCACCACCTCTCCTGCTATTTGTTTTTTAATCTTTTTTTCATTTTCCCATAATGCTGATCTGGAAGGGATTAATCGATCCTAGGGACGAAAGCCGCTGCTCTCATTTTCGAGGTTTCTTATCGCGTTGTGAACAGAAAAGTTGAAATGGGAACATAATATTTCGCTGGATTGTATCGAGAGAAAGAACAAATGATTCGAACTACTGTTCCATTAATGATCTCCGGAATTTATACACGGGAAGCGACGCCACAGGAGTTGCAAGGCGTCCGTTCAGGGACGCGGATACGCGGTTGCCCAACGGATAAACTCCCGTTGATGTCGGTTCCGGAAGGGGGTGAGTAGGCCGTACGGAACTACCGTTTACAAGAGAGGTTACATAAGATTGTTAGATTGATCTAATGGCTAGGATCTAAGACATGTCACCGATCCTGTTGGGTGTCATCTCTCTAATTCTATTGGTCCATCTCCCCGAGTATGGATTACTTCTTAACACATAAAACATAAATACGAAAAAAAACAATTTCTAGCGTTTTTGACAATTTTGGCCATTTACGATTCGGTAAAAGCTAAAACTATCCACTATCAAAATCATTCAATGCCAGAAATGAATGGAATACCAGGGATCTCCTTTTCTATCCATGAGCTCCATCATATCCAGCTACCGCGTGTTAAGGTTAGGATTTTTGCACTACAACAAATGGCGCGTCTGTGGTGACTTCGTGAACTTCAAGATTTACCAGCACAGTCATTTGAATATGCTCATAGGGGTAGGGTTTGCGTATGTGTGTTCATAGGGGTGAGTGTGTGTGCGTGAGGAGCGTCTGCGTTATGCTTGTGTAATCTCGAAAAAAACCGAGAAGATATTACGAGGAGGCCGTCGTTTTCTTATTATTGGAGGCTAACGTTCTCCTTCTCTATCCGGTGAGCTCCACCATCTCCTGCCTGTTAGGGTTAGGGGTTAGGGCTTCGCACTACTACTGAGAAGATTTTATGAGGATGTTGTTTTTTATTAACAGGGCGAATGCCTTAACACTTCTGCTTCCGTTAATGCCATTTTCAGAAGCGGTCACCTTATTAACACACCAACCTTCATAAATGATTTTCAAAGGTGGTCATTTTCCTGGAGCTCCCCTAGCCATCTAGGGAGGCACTCGCTTGGTGTCTTTGGCTTATGTTAATGTTTTGACCCGTCTCAAAATCATTTTTAGTTGTGTTTGTTCTTGGCGGGCGTGTATTGTCTGTTTCCTTGGAAGCGGAGGGGCCACGGAGGCGGCCAAACCATTGTTGGAGGTAGTTTTGAGGGGTGGCGAGTGAGGCAACGAGAGATAAACGATTGGAAAAGAGTTGATGGCTAGGGTTAGAGTGCCACGATTTCTCCCTTATCTATTATCTATATCTCCTATAAAGATAAGCCTCACTAGCTTAATTCTCTAGCAACTCCTTGCGCCACGTTATCCACCGGGGCCCCACTCTTGTCCCATTACCGTCTTAGGAAGCCATGTCAAGCAAAGCCATTATATGTGTCCCTTGCACTTCAAGTCTTTTTGATTAGTTCTTTTTTTTTAGATCTGTTGGTGTTGTTAATTGGACATGTAGACTAAACAAATTGGGTATGTTTAATTTGCGTCTGTGTGCTTGCATTTTAAGCTGTCTGAAAAAAAAAACTTCATCATCACCACCATGTGTTGAGATTACTATGTCCCAGTCTCATACTAATTTTTGTCACTTGTACTTCCTGAGAAATAATTTTCATTAGATATATATTAAAAATATTAATATTTATGGTATATAATTAGTATCATTGGAAAGATCTTTAAATCTAGTTTTCATAAAATTATTTAGATATATAAATGTTACATATATTTTGTACCAATATATTGACTCAAATTTGTGGCAAAACTGAAAAAGACACACATTTTGGGATAGAGGAAGTAGTCATACATGCACATATATGTGACTGATACTAGTGTGTCGTTTTGATGTGCAAAGAAAATAGCACAAATGGTATGATCTCAGTGAAATAGCATAAGGGTTTGTTTAGATGTAGATATTGAGCTATTGGAATTGAATTGGGTTGCAATACCAAATCTGATTAGCATTGGTATTGGGTTGCAAAACCAATTCTGTTGTTTGGATGCAGCTGATATTGCTAGTTGGAATCTAATGGCATGGCAAATACCAATTCATGTTTGGATGGTTCTGAGATGGAATTGGCAAATACGTCGTTTCTCCACCGCACCCGGAATCCAGCCCTCACGCCGCTCCTTCTCCCATCGCATGGAGGTGAGCTCGCGCCGCCGCCTCGCTATTCTGGCGAGTTCCCACTAGGAGGTCCGCTCTCGCGCCGCCGGGAGGTCCTCTTGCACCGCCGACGGTTCCCGAGTGAGGGAGCAGAGGCCTCCGGCGAGGGGGGCGGAGGAGCTCCGGCGAGGAGATCGTCAGAGATCCCCCGACGAGTGGGGCAGAGGGGCGAGCAAGTGGGGAAGGATCTCTGAAGACGAACGGGGGCGGCGGAGGTGGCTCGCGAGCTCCAGCCGATGGGAGGGGAGGAGAGGGTCGCGGTGGCTAGGGTCGTCGACATCGGACTTGGAGATGACGAGCGTCGAGCGGAGACCGAGGAGATGCGATTCTAGCGAATTCAAAGGGTCCAGGCTCGGTATTGCTGAGGAGGTGCGCTAGGTGAAGCCAATACCGTGCGGAATCAAGCCCAATTTCCAGGCTCAAATGCCGAGGCCATCCAAACAGGTGCAACTGGAATCTGCCCTTTCCAATACCAAATCCAGAGTCTCAATACAGACATCCAAACGAGAGGATAGAAGTAAGGGGTTTCGTGAGTTTCATACTCAACACAACTAGGGGCAACCCCTCCTATTTTATATAAAAAAAAACCCAAAGAATTTACATCTCGAATAAACTGCTGATACCGTAAGCAAACTGATGGACGAAAAAAAAAGGCAGGATGAAAGCAACAGACAACTGAACGATCGAGTGACAGTGAGGGATAATAGACGAGGCGGGTCAGTATTTACCACCGTGAAAGCGAGAGGATAGAAGCGAGGTACAACAAACCTTGTTGCTTTAATGTTAGACTAAGTGGATGAGATAATTGTCCCGTGATGAAACCAAAGACGACGTGGTACAATCTACAATGTCGTCTCCACGTGCACTACTGCGCTCGCTCGTCTCCACGCTCTCCAAAGACCAGGCCGGCCAAGCGCTCGCAGACAAAGACGCGGGGGTTTGGGGTTTCCCTATCATCGCGAATGGTATCGTATCCAGCACACACACAAACAAACAATTAACGCCTGTCCTGAGACCTCGGGTGCTGTGCTGGGCGTCGTCGTCTCCGTGCGTGTGCGTCTGTGCGGCGCTTGGTGGCGACAGAGCACCACCATGGCGGCGGGGCTGGGTTTCTTGAAGGCCGTGGCGCTGGTGCTGGCGCCAGTCGCGCTCGCCGTCGTGCTGTACAGTCCGAGGGACTTCTCGCCGGCGCCGATGCCGCCGGAGTACTCGTACGGGCCCGACGTGTCCGCGCCGCGGCACGAGCGCCGCGCGCTGCAGCTCAGCGAGCGCGTGGGCGAGGGCGCCTCCCGGGCCCGGAGGACCTGGCGTACGACGCCGCCGGAGGGTGGCTGTACACGGGGTGCGCCGACGGGTGGGTCCGGAGGGTCAGCGTGCCAGGCGGGGACGTCGAGGACTGGGTCCGCACCGGCGGCCGCCCGCTCGGTCTCGTGCTCGCCTCTGACGGCGCTCTCATCGTCGCCGACGCCAACATCGTGAGTTGACATCGAAAACATCCGGCTGGCTTTTCACTATTCATTCATCCATCGGCTTTTCAGTATTCATTTGAACACTGAGGTGAGGTAAGAATGGTTCTTGGCAGGGGTTACTGAAGGTGAGCCCGGACAAGAAGGTAGAGCTGCTGACGGATTCGGCGGAGGGCCTCAAGTTCGCGCTGACGGACGGCGTGGACGTCGCCGCCGACGGCACCATCTACTTCACGGACGCGTCGTACAAGTACAACCTGGACAACCACATGATGGACGTCCTCGAGGCGCGGCCTCACGGGCGACTCATGAGCTTCGACCCGTCCACGGGGCGGACGGCCGTGCTCGCGCGCGACCTCTACTTCGCCAATGGCGTCTCGGTGGCGCCGGACCAGAGCTCCCTCATCTACTGCGAGACCGTCATGTGAGTTGGCCTACTGCTCGCTATTTTGTTGGCTTCATTTCCCCGACCTACCAGCAAAGAATCCGTGAGATCTGTGTGTGTCCGTCGCTGTCTCGACGATTCGCACGGCACGACCTGCGCTACCTGACCTCTTCTACTGCCGTATGGATGGTGATGCAGGAAGAGGTGCTCGAGGTACCACATCGCCGGCGAGAAGAAAGGCACGATCGACGAGTTCATCGACAACCTGCCGGGATTCCCCGACAACATCCGGTACGACGGCGAAGGCCGCTACTGGATTGCTCTGTCCGCGGTAACATCACAACTGACACAATATTTTATCTTCTTATAATCGGAAATTTTGCTTTTGAATGCATTTTTTCCAAAATTTGCCAGGTAGAAACAGTTGACTCGATCCATCATGTGTATGTGAACCTGCAGGGGAGGACTCGTCAGTGGGACTTGCTGATGAAGTACCCCTTGATCCGGAAGCTGGTATACCTCGCTGAGAAGTTCGTGACGATTCCTCATGCGCTGAAGAACTCGGGGGCGATGAGCGTGGCTCTGGACGGGAAGCCGGTGACCATGTACACTGACCAGGGCCTCGCCCTCGCCACCGGCTGGCTCAAGGTCGGCGAGCATCTCTACTACGGGTCACTGACGGAGGCGTACCTCAGCAAGATCGACCTCACTAAATCTTCAGTCGAATCACCCGAGTGATCCGCGGATCCTTCATGTGCAAATAATATTGGAGTTTGGTTGACTTTCCTCTGGATAACTAAGTACTACAAAGCTAAGTACTACCGTTGTAGGATTGGATACATCTCTCTTTATTTGTGTTATTATAACACGGTGCCGGTACGCTTGGTCTGTCCGACTGTCACTCACTTGAACACGATTGGATGCTTTTTAAATACCTAGTAGACGCGACTGTCACCCGATACGATTGGATGCTTTTTTAATAGACGAAAGGAATATGCAACTCCCCCATCATTATAAGGTCTTCTTTGGTCCAGATAGTAGTTATCAGTCAATATTTATGTCTTTTAGATCTAAACATGCGTAGATAATAGACTAGCTAATTGTTAGCATTAGCTTTAGATAATAGCTATCTCACTAGTTGGACCAAATCGGAGAATGAGCTATTAAGATGAGGAATCAAACTAACTTATGAAAAAGGTATCACACCACATGATCGTATCAATTCTACAAAATAAATTGACTCAAAACTTGAAAAAGGTCATGCAATATGGACCTGAAAAAACATATGATGTGATTTCCGTCTTTCTTACTTGACCTAGCTAGCCTGGGGTTCACTAGGAACCACATGTTTGGATGTCTAGCCATCTACTTGCCTTAGGCTTGGCCCCTGTTGTACAAAAGCGCCCAATGAGTATATATGTTTACATTTCTCATGAGCCTTACTCACGCGGGTGTGGGGGGAGCGCACAACGGAGCAAGCGACGACGACGCGCGGGAGCGTTAGTGTTGTTGGTTATGCCATCTACATGTCACTACGGGAAACTGGAAAGTCGCCGACCGTCTTTGCGTTTACGCCGACCACGAAAAAAGTTGGCGGTCGGCGAAGATTTCTTCGCCGACCGACGCCCTTGGCAAAGTGCCACGGCCGGGCGAAGAAAAACCGTCGTCGTTTCCGACGCCACCGTAACGATTAACTGTCGCGCGCACACTTAGCCGACCGCCCACCGTCCGGTCGTCGGCAAAGATCAACATCGTCGCCCGCCGCCCTCCGTCGGTGGTCGGCGAAGTTTTTTAAAAAAATTTATAAAAAACAATGCCCGCATTGCCACGCGTGGCGATCAAAAAATACCGAGGGTTGATTCTTCGCCGACCGCCGTGCATCCGGGCGGTCGGCGAAGATCGGCGGCGAAAAATCTTCGCCCGACCGCCGCACACCGGGCGGTCGGCGAAAGATCTTCGCCGAGCACCTATTTCGGTGCTTTCGGCGAAGTATAATTTTTTTTTTGAATTTACCATCACAACTTTTCTGTGTCTTAGCTACAATACATTGAGTTCATTGTTCAAGTTTGGGATTTTTAAAAACTTTTTTACTATATTTTATGAGTTTTCATGTTATATTTGAATTTCTTTCAAAACTAAAATTTGAACGCAAGTGATTCGAATAATGGGTCTAAATGATTCAAAAAATGATAAACATGATTGTGAGTCTATATTGAGTCCTCATCCATGGCCAGACACTGAAATTCAAATATCTTGTGCGCGAAACACGTCGACTCACTTGCGGGTCGACTGTTTTAAAATTCTGTAAAATTCAAACGGAGTTGAAAAATCATGAAACTTGACGAGTTGTCCTTATATCACATGTGTACACTATGAAAAAAAGTTTGAGTCGATTTCGTGGACGTTTGCATCTCGGTGGCGATTACCAAGACATCTCCAAAGATGTGATAACGAAACTCTAGTTGAGATGTCTAAGTTTCAAGAAATCGGGATGCAAACTTGCATGAAACCTTTTCAAATTTTTTCCACAGCTTAAACATGCAATATAACGATGCCTCGTCAAATTTCATGAATTTCCGACTTCGTTTTTTTTTTTTTTAAATTTTAAAATGATTCGCGCGCCGGAATCTCGGAATGTCTCGCGCACAAGATCTTTTGATTTTCTCACGTGTCCATAGATGAGGGCTCAAAATATACTAACAAACAAGAATATCATTTTTCCAATCACATAACTCCACTTTTCTAAGGACTGCGGTTCAAATTTTAGGTGGGAAAAATATTCAAGTAAAAGAAGAAAAGTATTAAAAATAGTAAAATGTGCGAAAAAATGTCTCAATTTTTGACATGTACTTGTAAACACTCTATCTAAGCTACAGAAAAATTTTTGAAGTAAAAAATCCAAAAAATAATTTTTTTTGCCGAAACACGGATAAGCCCTCGTGCGAAGCCTTCTTCGCCGACGGCCCGGCCCGGGGCTGTCGGGCGAAATCGTCACCTTCGCCGACCGCCGCGTCATAGGGCGGTCGGAAACTCCCAAAAACTCTGCGCGCGTGTGTTATTATAAAAAAAAAAAAAAAAAAATATCCCGCCCCCCGCCCAAAAAGGCCAAAATCTTTGCCGACCGCCAGATCTGGGGGGCGGTCGGCGAAGAAATATCATGTCGATTTTAAAAAAAAAAAATGAAAGGAGATTTGCCGACCGCGGATCTGGGCCGTCGGCAAAAGACCGGATTTCGCCGACCGCCCCCAGATCTGGCGGTCGGCGAAGAATAAAAATAAAAAAAAAAAAAAACCAAAACCCACCCCACTCAGCTCACCCCACTCTCAGCTCGCACACACCCACGCGCTCAGACACAACACACACACAGACACACGCGTCCGGCCCCGTCCGCCGCCGCCGCCGCCCGGAGCCGCCGGCGCCGCCCCGACCCTGGCCGCCGCCCGCCGGAGCCGCCGGCGCCCGCCCCGACCCCGGCCGCCGCCCGACCGGAGCCGCCCGCGCCTCCCCGACCCCGGCCCCCGCCGGCCACGGCCGCCCGGCCCCGACCCCGACGCCGGACGCGGCAGCTGGGACGCCGGGATGCGAGGACGCTGGTCACGCTATCGCTCACCGCTCCACGCCACCACGTCCACGAGCCGCGCGCCTCCGCCTCTCCCAGCACGTGAGCCTGCAAGGGGTCAAGGGGTGCACTTCTGTGCTCGCGTGGCCTCCCGTCCTCCATGGCTGCGCGACCTGGCGCCCCGTCGAGGTCATCTCCGAGGAGTGCATGAAACCGATGTTTCCATCCCCTGCTGGTAGCCCCACGGTGAGTTCTAATACAACCTCTAACTTTGGATTTGCGACCCTTGAGTTGTTCGATTTGTAGCACGTGAAGCCGCCGCTCCTCGGAGCAGATGAATGCTCGGCAAGGGAAATATGGATTTCCCTGCTCTGCCTGCTCCGGCGGCCGACCATATGTTCAATCAAAAGCCCCAGGTCTGTATCTCTGCCGTCTACAGCCATACCAAGGTGAACGATGCAACTAAAGCTAAGTGCTATCACATTACTGCTTCGCGTGGACATAATTCTATTACACTGACTGCGCTTGCTTTTGTGTTGAAGAAATTGGATACTTCACTATAGCATTTTCATTAGTGTACACTAGCTGCACCTCATGTAGGCTGTCTGCTTGCTCACCTGAAGCGAGAGGATGTTTGGCTCATGAAGTGAGAGGGTCAAAAGAGAACAATCTGAAATGGAGGAAGGCACAGAACAATTGTGTGAGACTTGAACTATGGAAAATTGTCATCGTTTGATTGTTTTCATGTGCATCCCTAAAAATGAAGCGGTAGCGTGTACACTATTCAATTATAAAATATTACATTTTCTTTATGCTTCTTCTAAGATCGAAATTAAATGAATCTATTTTACTGGCAGATACTACTAAACTTGTCTTATAGGAAGTTGGACTTGCACGGGGCTGGAATGATCATGGTGAGTTTCTTTGCCATGATCCAGTTTTCTTTCCTCGCTTCTTGAATTCCTGTTAATTCAAACTGACGCCAAAAGCCGCAGCACGACGAGGATCCCAATCAACACACTTGTTGCAGTTCCTGCTAAGTTTAGCATCTGTGTAACTTGTTCTGTGCAGCAACACTTTTTTTTTTTTGACAACAAGCAACACATTTTTTTATTTGTTGCTATCAACACATTGGGACTGCTACTAAGGGTTTCGGGTTTATTTGTGTGCCAGATGTGATCGGAGGACGAACAGGTTAACAAGGTCGAAAGGAGATAGGACATAGTACTTGTTTAGACGGTAAATGGCTGGGCTGAGGCAGTTGCTTTGGTTGGCCGGTGTGCCTGGTGGCACCGAACTAGGGCAGTACGCAATGTAGATCCAGTTTCAACTTCTTAAGTGTATGTTGCTATGTAATTAACAATATAATTACTCTTGGTATTGATTCTTTTTTTTGTTGAATAGTAAATCTATCTCATCGAAAGATTGATTACCAAAACATATACATGTGTTTGTTTGTCAAAGGGAAAAGCGAAAACAAAAAAATAACATTTTTTCAGGGCTTCGCCGGCGCGTGTCTTTCGGCGAAGGAGCCTTCGCCGACCGCTTTTGCAATTGCGGTCGGCGAAGCCGGGAAGGGAAAAGGCGGCCGCGGACACATTTCCAGCCGCCGACCGCTATTGCCACCCCGCGTCGGCGTGGCGGCACCGGCCGAGCACCATGACGAGGTGGGCGGCGGCGTTTTCAAAAAAAAAAAAAAAAAAATTCAGCCGCGAGCATCTATATGGGAGGTCGGCGGCGAAGAAAATTGTTATAAAAAATTTAAAACACCTTTGCCGACCGCCCACCTGGCGACGGTCGGCGAAGAGGAAAAAATGAAAATACCTTCGCCGACCGCCCCACGACAAGGCGGTCGGCGAAGACGGCGTACCGGGCCGTCCCACTTCGGCCGCTTGTGCACGGCAACTTTTCTTCGCCGACCGTCGTTTTGGTGGTCGGCGAAGGATCGCCGGCGGGTGGTATTTTTGGGCGGTCGGCGAATCGCCCTCGCCGACCAATAATTGCCCGTATCCTTCGCCGAGCGACCACCGCGGTCGGCGAAGCCTCGCCGACCGTTTTAGGCCGCCGACCGCTTACAGCGATCGGCGGTCGTTCTGTAGTGATGTACCTTGAGCCGCCGTTGTCCCCCGCGCCCTCTCTCACTCCTCTTCTCCTCTTTTATCCAAAATACCTTTTTGATGTTGTTAAGATCCTAAGAGTGCTAGTTGAAATTAATTTTGTAGTCAATGGAATCCAAGATTCTATCTCCAAATATTCAAATCTGTGAGGGGGCTGAGGATATGGCATAAGTTTGTTCTTCTACTAGACATTGAGGGGAAGTGATGGTGAACGTAACACCCGTGTTTTTGCATCATTTTAAAATTCACTAAAAATTTGAACTTTTCGAAATAAACTAAAACTTGATTTACTTTCCGCAAAACCAAACCCCGTTTTTGTCGGTGTCTCCCCAACCTTGTACCTCGGTGGATTCGGGCTTAGCTCCTTCACGGGATCTTGGCTAAGTAAGCTTCCACGGTTCGATAATAATTTTATTGTCTTTTGTTTATCCACGATTTATCTACTTGTTTGCGGGATCGATAGTCGTACCTTCGGTCGTAACTCTTGGAGAAGGAACTCTTTGACCAGGGGAACCTTGATCGACCCAAGAGTTGTGGATGGTAGTGCAAACGTGGTGTTTGGGCTAGCGTTCACCTATCTTTTTTGAGAGCATCCCACGGTTGAGGGGGTAGGCGGGGGTCGTGACAAGCCTTGACCGTCCCTCGAAATCTCCCCACGTTCGGGCGTGGCGTGAGCTAATTGCCGGAAGCTGCCCGGTTGGGCGTTGGCGGTGCCCGAAGTGAACAAGTAGCTCGAGACGGCTAACCATAGACCCTAAAGGTGTAGGGACCCTTCTCGATAATCCTCCTCATCTTTGGCCTTGTGTGTCCTTGGGCGAACTAGTTAGGAGAGAGTACCTCCGTTCCTGTGGAAAATACGATACCCTGAATATTTCCGGGTGAAAGCTACAACGACAATTATATACGCTTGCGGATTCTTCCAAGGCGTAGGAGTATACATGTGCACTTGATCCATGTGTAGGCCCTAGGAAATAGAAGGGAAATATTAGGGGCAAGTATACTAATGCATGCATCTATGTGTATGTCCTTCCAACAAGTTTATATGTGAGTGCCTATAATGATAAATCCTAAAAGAACATATATATACTTGAATATATAAGTGGGAGGCATATACATACATGTGGGTACAAGTATACTAGAAATGAGAAAGGAGAATGAATAAGGGAAATACAAAAAAAAAAAATGTGCACTAATATGTATTTCTCCCAAACAAGTGTATATAATTGTTAGTGCTCACTCAAGGACCCTAACAATATATATTTACTTGAATAAAAATGATGGGAGAAAAAATACATCAAGCATACATGGAAAGGTGAAGAGAAAGGAAAAAAGAGAAAGAAAAGAGAAAAGGAAGGAAAAGCTCGTGGGCTCCTTTACCAAATTCGCCCAAAGAAGAAATCTCTCTTTCCCTCTCCTCCTTTCTTTCTTTTTTCCTCACGCCGAAATGGGCGGCCCGGTTACAATCGGCGGCAACCCGGCCCAAGGCCGCCAGCCGAGCCCGAATCCTCTCTCTTCCCTCTCTCACCCGGCGAGTGGAGCCCACGTCGTCTTCTTCCTCTTCTCTGTTTCTCGCACGCCGGCACGACGCGTCCCGGCACTGCTCCCCGTACCAGCACCGGGGAGGAAGACGCGCGTGCAGATAGCCCCGGCCGGCTTCCCGATCGTCAGCACCGACACCAGCTCCCGTCCGCACTCCCGCCGACGGAGTCCACCCTAACAAGCGGCGCCCGGCCCAGCGTGAAACTTCGCCAGCGGGCTGGTGACGAAGACCGAGCCACAGCCGAGTTTTTAACTCCGGCGATGCCATTTAGATGAAGCCCGCGAGCAAAGCGGCGGCGTCAACGCCCAGCGGCGCGAGCGCCGTGCTTTCGCGAGCCTTGCCGTCGTTGGCCCGCAACCCCGCCTGTGCGAGTAGGCCGGGTGCTGGGCCAGCTCACCGACGAGGCGCCATCGCCAGCTCAGTCCCAGACGAGGGCGCCACGCGGCGCAAGCGGATGACATTTCCCCTGGCATTCACGCTCACAGGGTGCCGATTCAATGCCGGCAAGCTGGCACCCGGTGGTCGGGCTCGGCGCCAACACGCCGGCGGGTGATGCCATGGCCAACCGCCACGAGACGGGCCGCGAGGCACACGCGCGATCACGACGCACCTCGGCCAGCTGGATCCCTGCCCGAGTCTCCGTGCATAGAGAGAGCTGCCGGAAAAGATCTCGGCGGCGGGGAAAATATCGCCCGTCGGATCCCCCGGCGGCGAGGCTATAAATACCGCCCCTCCGGCTCACAATCGACCTCGCCCCTTCCACCACGAGGACCGCCGGAGTTGGGAACACGCCGTGCTCGCCTCCGACCGCCCTCTCCTCCCTCCTTCTTTCCCCAGTTCCAATTGCCCCCAAATCGGGATTTCAAGGCCGCCGGCGGAGCTTCGTTTAGGGCAAGACGTTCCCGGCGGCAGGCTGCTCGGAATGACAACGGCGAATCGGTGAGTTGCCCCACAGCGTTCCCTGGCGATTTCCATCTTCCCTTTCCCTCCTACCCCTCTGTAGCGCTCCGACAACGAGCGCCGCCACATCACCGAGCCGCCGAGCGAAGCCGCGTCATAGTCTAGGGCTCCCCGCCATTGCGGTGCCAAACAACGTCACCGTGGGAGCGGCGACCCCCGTGGCACCCTCACGGCAGCGAGCCCCCGGTCCCAGATAACCCCGGCGAGGTCCGGCGAGGCCACCGCCGTGGCAGCTCAGTCCATGGGAGAAACCAACTCCCGTCCGCCGTCACTGCTAACACCGGTGTCACGCCGTTCCCTTCCCTCTCTATGACACGGGCCCGACCGGAGCGCAGACGCCGGGCGTCGTTACCCCCTTCTGTCCCATAGACCGTGGTCCACGACCCACGTGGCGCTCACGTGGAGGCCACGGTGGCGTCCTTGGGACCCACGTGTCACACACACCCATGGAGGATAGTCTGGGTACACTAGGGTAAACGCTAGGTACACCCGAACAGTGTACACCATGTGTTAGAAATCCTATTTCCCATGTCCATAAAATTCCCAAAAATTTGTAAATTCATTATTCGATTTATGGAATTTTATCATGTAATTAGATCCAAATTATTTACATGATAAAATTATAATATAATATTACCCTAGTTAATAAATTAGGGATTAATATTATAAATTCCATAGCTCATGCATTTTAATTCCGTTTAAGCGTGAAACGACTTCCATAATTTATCTAAATTCTAGATCTATGCAACTAACCTATTACTGCCATAATGTTCTATGCTTGTTTTGTGTGCCATAGTTCAAGCTAGGTTTATCACCCGACGCAAAGGTAGTTTCGACGATTGGATTAGAGGTTTTCCTCGAGTGCGTTAGAGCCGCTTCGACGCCCGGTCTTGCGTCGGAAGAATATCCTGCAAAGTCCTTACCCCCTAATCATGACCTTAATATGAGGATATAATGATGATGATGATGATAAGCGGATTAGTATATAGTGGTATGAGCCTGATAACGTAGCTGTGGAGCTAAGCTGGATGACGTAATCATCCACGTTATCTACGCTCATACGTTGTAATCAAGTATAACCTAAGATCGCCTAATAAACCCTAACCAACAAAAAGAGGTGGGTGATAGTAATTCATTGTGAGATGGGTTACTACGGGAATTGCCGTGAGGGGATTCTGCGGAGAGATACTCGCCTCCCTAAGGACCGGTTCATAGACCTTCTACCTAGTGCGATATTTACGCATGACCACCGCGCCGATAAATGGGACAGCTTGATTCACACCCGTTGGGTTGAGGTATAATTTGGAGCCAAGGTGGCCGGAGTAGGCAAACGATCTATCGAGAGCTGACTCGGATGCTAGGTGATCTTCCGAGGTCGGGTTGGCGTGGTTGCTTTGTGATCCTCCACGAAAAAACAATTGGCGCGGTGCTAGGTGCACGATTTATGATTATGATTATGTGGTGTGTATTGAAGCCACATGGGCGTGGTGTGTATTGAAGCCACGTCGGGCGTAGTGTGTATTGAAGCTATGTCGGACGTAGTGTGTATTGAAGCTACGTCTAGGATGATGCGTCATCCTTTCCAACCCCTGAGAAGTCGTGGTGAAGATTGTACCAATATACCTAGAGTAGCACTCAAGCGGGTACGGATCTCGTTAGGCCTGTTGGAACCAGACCGGATGGGGATGACTGTGCCTATCGTGTGTGGAAATTGTACAGCCTCTGCAGAGTTTACTGAATCTATTCGAATAGCCACGTCCTTGGAATGGGCGAATGCTAGGCATGAACATCTATGATTAGCTATAACTAACCTTTTGTGATATGTGAAGGTGATGATATGATATAACCCCGGGAACTAGCGAGAGCAGTTTTAGAGACTCTGCTAGAGCCCAAACCCTTAATTTACCAAACCACCCCTGGTTTGGACTTGCTGAAGTACCTTTGTACTCACCCCTCTGCTTTTACGAGATATCGGCACATCCAAAGGTAAGATCGTTGTCAAGGTAAACGATCGGCGTTAAGGGAACCGAGGCGTTTGCTTAAGAAGAAGATGTAGTTGCCAAGGGTTTCCGTCCGTGCTCAAGATGCCCGTGGAGTATGAGGCAACAAAATCATAGTTAATCCACCGCTTTTCGGTTGGCTAACTCGATAAAATATTCGCCAATTGTAAGACTTTCTAATCCTATATTATTAAAGCTCGGTTTCTATTATATCTGCATGCCATTATCTAACACTAATGACCGTATTTGTGTGTGATCCTCGGCGCAAATACGAGAGGTTAACGACCCATTAAAAGTGGGGCGTGATGCGGTGAAGAAGGAAGAATATGCATGATGACAATGAGATCTTCTACATACGAAAGTCGGGCGGTTTCTCGAGCCCTCATTGGGCCACGCCGCCTCCAAAGCTCAACCGTTGGATCTCGGACAACGTTCCATCGGTCCATCCAACCAGCTCTCCCAGGGCGCTTTGGTTCTCCCGGCTTCACCACTCCCGCATCTGCCGCCCAACCCTCACCTCGGTGGCGGCCTCTACTCCTCCCCCCCATGGCGCCGGGGCCGAGCCCGCTCGCTCGCCTCACCCCCTGCCTCTCGCCTCAAAATGGCAACGGTGCGTTACCCGACGGGTAATAGCCACCCATACCCACCCACCGCCCGGTCGCACCATTACCGCACCGCACCAGCGGCATGACGGGGTAAGAAAATATTCCATACCACGCACCGACGGGTATTTCTTACCCGACGGGTAACCCGCACCCGATAATATACCCGATCGGCATCAATTGCAACCAAATATAGTGGCAAGTTACAAAACATCAATTGCTTGTCATCTCGTCCTAAGTCGGAGTTCTCCACCACCATAGCTAGGTCGAGGTCGGAGGAGGTCGGATGGAGGAGGGCCGGTGGGCGGAGTTGGAGGTCGATTGCGGAGGTTGGAGTCGGGCTTCGGCGGTGCAGGCCGGGCGGATGGAGGGCCTCCTTCGCGTCACGCTCCAGCGGTTGGGACTTCGCGCACGGACGGGACTTCGCGGAGTCGCGGGACGGAGGACTCCGGACTCGCCGGACTCCGCGGCCGGACTCCCGCGGACGGACTCGCGTCGTGTGCGGCGCCGCCGCCCGCCCGAGAAAGAAAAAGGCGCCGCCCGGGGCGGGGAGGGAAAGAAGAGTGGTTAGGGTTTCACACCGACTCAAGCATATATATATATACTAGACCTCCTATGGGCCAAATTCTTGGGCTTCTATGGGCCAAATTCATGGGCTCCTAGGCTCGTCATTGCGGGTTTTTTACGCGGGTATGCGGTATGGGTACTATAGTTCCATACCCGTACCCAGCGTACCGATGGGTAATAAATTTCACCCATTAACGTACCCACGGGTAGAAAATAGTTCCACACCCGCCTTTTTATCGGGTAAAACCCGTCGGGTTAGCGGGTTTCGGGTACCGTTGCCATCTTGACTCTCGCCCGCTCCTCCTCCTGCGCGTGGCGGCGGCCGACTCCGGCGACCCGAACGCGCGGGTTTGGCCACGCCGTGGAGCCCGGCACCCGGCGCCCGGCGGACCGGTGGATTGCAACCGCCGGGATACACCACGCCTGGCGCCGTCTCCTGGACACCTGCGCCCCCGCCGCCACAATGTCCAGAACGCTTCTCGGGCCTCGGCTCATTGCAATCGCGACCGCAGAGAGCAGAGATGAGCGCGGCTCCTGTAGCGACTGCTATCGACGCGATGAACAACATAGAAAAACAGCAGGGGCCAAGATGCGGTGATTGCAGGCGTAGAGGCGCTCCTCGGAAGTTGAGCAATTCCGCTTTGGACAGGTGCGGTGGTAGCAATGGGCCAGTGGCCAGTTGGTGCCGGGCAGGCAGCTGGCAAGCCATGTCCAGGTGACCTGTATGACAGAATGCTTGCAAGACACAGCAGCTCTTGCTCCCGTTGAAAGCACATCGTGTGTCCCCAAATTTCCAATCTCAAATCAGTCTGTGATTTTTACAATTACAACTCCCAATCTCTATTTCTTTGCTTCGAGTGGCCGTTTGTTGTGGTACAAAGCTTCGATTTCGTGCTGATGTACAACTGTGTAGGGTATGGTTAGTTGAAGATAAAAATAGCATTGCAAAGTGATTAAAATTATGGCTTTGGGTGATATGCATGTGCTCCTTCAATATGCTTGTGTGAGGTGTTGTGCAGATTGATTTGAGTCAACTTGTGGACGTGTGCTTGTAAGGGATTGTATGTTTGAGCAGCATCGAGCGCTCCCCCTGCTGTCTCCCTCAACTGGCACTGGGCCGCGGGCCGGCACGACCTGCAGTGCAGGAGATGGACATGGACCATGCACCGTTTGCCGTGAGGCATGAGTGGGCCAGTACAATATCGGGGCCAGTAGTGGGCCTTAGTGATGCACTTGCACGATATCCAACAGGCCAATGCGCTAGTACCTAGCTAATCGGACTTGGATTGCTGAAAAAAAAATCGGAATTGGAGATCGATGAGGATTCAGGACTCGCGATGTAGGTTGACGGCCAGAAGATTAATAAAACGCTTTAATCAGAAGATCGTCATTAGGTGGGGAGAAAACCATATCAATCGCGCTAATGTCTCCTTTCACCTTCACCATACGTCTTACCGTCACACGGAGCGCGACGCCGGCGGCGGCGGCGCCCACCGTCGTCTTCGCGCGTACGCCGGGAGCTGCCTGACGAACAGCGTCCACCGCCGTCTTCGCGCGTCCTCCGGGAGCTGCTTGACGAACAGTGTCCACGGAAGATGATCGACAACCTAGCTCTGATCATCATAGACCAGACGTACTCCGCCTTGCTCGAGATCCTCGGCCCCGAAGCACCGCCGTCGGGCGACAGGCACGTCCAGATCAGCCGCCCCGTGGACCCCGCCGACCCTGAGTCGCCGATGCTCAGCGTCAACGCCAGCGCCACGCACTGCTGCATCAGCCTGATCGACAGCGTATACGGCGGCGCAGATTACACGAAGGCCACCTCGCCGGAGCAGAGCAGAAACTCGCAGTATCGCCTGGCCCGCGCGATCATCACCTCCTCGCCGGGCACGCTTCACCTGGCGCGAGTCGACGGCGGGGAGCGGCGAGGGACTACTGGGCGTGCGCGGACGTTCGTCCGGCCGACGTCGCCAAGAAGGGCTTGGTCGGGGTGCTGGAGACGATCAAGGCGCGCCTGGACGCGGCGTTCCGGTTGGAGGACACGCTGCTGAGGATGGCGAAGAGGAGCGGCTGCCGGAGCCCCAAGATCAGGGGAGGTCGTCGAGGTGCGCGAGGCGCTAGAGAAGATGAGAGCGGCGACTGACCTCGACGCGATCATGCGCCGCCACCGGTGTCGCCGCCTACTCATCTGTGAAGAGGAGATCGCCTGCCGGTCGGATGTGGATCAGGCGTGCGACGACGACGCAGATGTGCTGGCCAAGAGGTTAAGCACACTGCACGTAGGGCAGAAACGCAGCTGCCCTGTCCAGGAGGTGAGCTGCCGGCTGCAGGACGAGCCCGACGATGCAGAGGAGGTGCTGACCAAGAAGTTGAAGGCTCTGCACGTGTGACGACATGGTTGCTTTGCAGTGGTCGATTGATGCCCTGTCGCAGATGAGCCATGGACGTCCGCGTGCATAGATCGATGGTGCAAATCCCGAGCAGATCGGACCATCGGGCTGACGAAGGACTCGGAAGAGAAGATGACGCAAGAGTACTTCGTTTGTAACATCATCGGAACTCAAGATGAGACGAAAGGTTCTTGCAAGAGTCCTCCGTTTGAAGATCATTGGATTGCCCTTTCTCTCAATATTAGAAGAAGTACCAGCAGATAACAGCTAACATTGTGTTGTACATTGTTTTGTTTTGTTATTCCAATCCTAGAGTCACACACTCGTTCAGTACCCTGCAAATTGCATTGCCGATGTGTTTGAGGGCTTGCGATGTTTTGCTAATGTCATTCATATCTGCTAGTAGTAGATTACATATATATGTGAAGTGAACTCCAGTGTAAGCTCTGTGTTAAAAAAAAACTCTCAACAGAGAAAGGTTTCAGGCAATGACGAGTTCAACATCTCAAGCAAGGACCAAGGATCAGGATGAACGATTTTATTACACGATGAACAATGGCCACTGACGCAGGGCCAGGCGGCGTTTATTCAATTCATTCAGAACAATGGAAATATGCAGAAACCGGCATGAGCCGAAAACCCGTATAGGTATACGCTTGGCAATGCCCACCCACGGTGCGATCAGAAGGGCGCCTCCGCGGACGGCGGGCGCTGCAGCTCCTGACCCTGATCCAGGAATCGCGGCGGGAGATGGCGTCCCACCACCTGCTGACGTTCCTGCGCGACTGGATGAGGCGCGCCGACCGCGGGTCCGCGGCGAGGCGGTCGGCGTTGGGCAGGTGCGACAGGTCGGCGAGCGTGAACTTGGTGCCGGCCAGGAAGGCCTCCTCGCCCAGGCGCTGCTCGTAGATGTCCAGCAGCTTGCTCAGCTCCCTGCGGCTCTTGTCGAACAGCTGCAGCATCTCCTCCATCTTCTGCCGGTGCGTCGGGTTCATCCCGGGCCCGGCCGCCGCCGGGAGCGGGAGGCCGCCCCTGCTGCCGCCGTCGAGCGGCATGTCGGGCGGCAGGTAGGCCAGGCTGTAGACCATGTCGGCGCTGGGGATGTCGAAGCTCTGCGCCTCCGTCTGTAGCCACTGCTCGATAGACGCCCGCTCCAGCGCGCCCGGGCCGAACAGCTCCCTGTACCCCTGGTCCTTGTACTTCTCCGCGATGTGGCGCAGGATCTTCCGCGACTCTGCATTCATCGATCGGTTACATACATTTTTCAGAAACTAATCGACGACGAACCACACACGAAACTTCTGCACATGTACTACGTACCGACGAGGGTGACGTTGCCGTCCTCGAAGGTGAGCGCCTCGCCGTGCGGCTGCAGCATTTGCATTTCGCCTTCGTCATCAGCAAATGGCAATCAGTTGCAGGCAGAATCTGTGATGGAAAGTACCTGGAGCTTGAGGTACTGGGGCAGGCGCTTGGTGCCGCGGAAGGAGTCGACGCGGATGAGCTGGAACTCGACGTCCTTCTCGAAGAGGCAGGTAAGGACGCGGGCGACCTCCGCCGACGTGGGCGACCCGAACACCTTCACCGGCATCTTCTCTTCTCGGTGGATCTGCCTGCCGCGGCTAAAGGTTTACGTGTTGGGCGTTGCCGACGTTGTGTGCTGCAGATTTGGTTGCTCTGGATGGGCTATATATACGCATCCGAAAGCAAGACAGGGATCAGAGTGACTTGCATGCCTTGCTTTCCACCAGCTGGTGTTCGTCGTGTTCATACCTCACCGAAAGCGAAAGGGGCATAAAGAAGCAAAGCACTGATTCAAAAGAGGCAGCGGCCTCAGGTTTGCTGCGATGCTGTCCGTGATCCGTATCATGGTGTCCATAAGCAATCGAGTAGAGACTTGTTTTTATTGATCTAGACTAAGAGATAGATTACAACACAAAGCAAGTCACTCGTAGAGAAAAAAACTATTTACAAATACAGATCGAAAAAAGCAATGCTGCTGCCAGCGATCCGGCCAGATTACTTGTTAAACTCTTGGGCACACGTGTGAATTTACATTAAACTTAGAGCTTAGAGCCTAGGCATGTCATGCACTACATGTTATCCAAACGCCCCCAAAAATTTGGATACTATGGGGTATAGGTAGCTATCGTTTCAATTTCTTGCAGCACGTCAGGGAGATATGTTCTTCCCTTGCCTTGCTACGGACTTTGCAGCATCTGATGCATTTCGTGTTTATATCGAGGTAAAGTATCATGTGAGTTCCACGCTTTTCAGGCATCTTGACCTGGTTGCCCCGTTCTTTGTCTGAAAGTAAAAAGAGTTGCGCTCGCTACCCAGCTGGTTCGAAGCCCGTGACCACCGTATTTCCACATGGGAATGTGGAAAAAAATCGCCCGGTAGCTTGTGTGAGTGTTTAAGCCTATTTGCCCATTCTAATAACTCGTCATGGGGGCACACTTCTCTTAATGAAGAATGGGCAAGTGCTCGCTTTCGAAAAAGAAAAATCCCCGCTTCAAAAAAAGTAAAAAGGAGTTTAATATATTTAACATCTAGTTAAACTTATATTTTATAGACACACACTCTTTAACTCGAAATAGTTTTAAAATAGAGTTTTGTTGATGTAGCGGTGGCGTAGAGGCTCAATAGGCACTCACTTCGTCCTCCGCATCATCGATAAGCATATCCTTTGCTTGCATTTGTTTGCTTACCAAATTAACCGCATATAGTACCTCATATAAAATGACCACTGCCACTATAAATTCGTACTGTCCAAGTTCATTATTTGCTAGACCGACCTTTAGCCTCACTGCTCTTTCCCGGATCATATATCAATATTAGATACCTAAAATTTAAAAAATAAAAACATATTTGATATATGAGGAAACCAACAAAATTATATCGTAAATTCAGTACCAATGTGAACAAGTTGGGTACCTGAAGTAGAGCCTCCCCAATTTCTGCACCTTGAAATCTAATAGCTTTAACACTGTCAATTCGGCTCTCCCATCGTGTAGCTGAAACTGGCTTGACAGTCAATCCACTTATGTTATCATTTAGAATCTGCCATTTTTTAGTAGAGTTTGCAAACATTGTGTATATACGTTGGATCGTTCAAAAAAAAAAAAAGTCTTTAGCTTTGCCACAAGTCTTTGTAGCCATATCACAAAGTGTTAAATTAAGGCTATGACAACCACAAGAAGAATAGAAAGCTCTAGGATTAATGTCCAAAAGTTTCCTTTGTACACCTTGATTTTTTCCTTTCATATTTGAACCATTATCATAGCCTTGTCCTCTCACATCATCTATGTCAAGATCTAGAATCTTTAGCTCATTCTCTAGCACATCAAAAAGCGCTTGATTTACATCTAAAATCCCATCTAGTTGCCCTGCCCAGTTGGTGTATGTTCTGATTGCACTATGGGCGTGATTGGTTGTCCTGCTTGCGCCATCCACATGTACACTGCTCCATTAGACCGAGGTTTCAGCCTAACCAATACATGAAATGGCAGAGTGGGCTCATATGGATCAACTGGCAGAGGTGCCCAGCATAGCCCATATGATAGGAAACGGCCTGAAGTCCGAAATGGTGGAGATGTGTGCTACTTTTCAAGATCCATGTTAACGAGGACTTTCCAAGATCAACTGGCATGCTTATTAATTCTCGCCGAAAACCGACACCACAATGTTAGCAACGTATACACAACTACGTACTTCCTCCACACTCATAAAATTTGACGTTTAAGACAACAACATGGTCTCCAAAGCACTATTTTGACCTTTTTATTATTCTAAAAATATTTATAAAAAAATAATATACGTATATTTTTATAAAAAAATATTTTTCAAGACAAATCTATTCCTATAGTTTTCACATTTGCAAACTCAACCAATTAAAAGTTATTGATGATTTATATTCTCGGTGTTTGACTTAAACCATTTTCCAAAACGTAAGTTTTATGAGTATGAAGAGAGTACAGTACAGCTACACAAGTGCAGGACGTTACACGGACAGACACACATGACACATCACGCTACTAGAGTACTAGCTGCAAGCCCGCTTGGGACTTTGGGAGCAAAACGCATCAAACGGCCCCGCGTCGAACCGGACAGGGTAGTGCGCGGTCCTGGCCTGCACCGCGACGACCTGCCTCCACGCCGGACGCGACGAGATGGCCTTGTACCAGCGCGCGACGTTGCCCCTGGACGCCAGCAGCGCCCGTCCCCTCGCGGAGCACGCGAGGTAGTGCGCGTTCGGGAGGTGGGACAGGTCCGCCAGCGTGAACTCGTCGCCCGCGAGGTACGCGCTCCGGCCGAGCGCGCCGTCGTACACGTCCAGCACGCGCAGCACCAGCAGCTGCCGCTCGACGCTCTCCGCCGCGGCGTCGTCGCCCTCGCCGGCCAGCGGCGCCAAGGCGAGATGGAACGACGCAAGCACTGAGCTCGGCGCGTTGAAGCTCTGCACCTCCGCCTGCAGCCACTGCTCGATGGACGCGCGCTCCAGCGCGCCCGCGCCGTACAGGTCTCTGGTGCACCACCGTGGGAACTCGGTGCACACATACCGGCATATGTCCCTGAATCTAACACTCATAGAGAAGAAAAAAATTGACAGCCACAAAAGGCACTAGCAAGCTGGGCGCGTCCAAATTTTGTGCTCGATCTGTTGGTTACCTACCGCCGAGGGTGATGTTGCCGTGCGTGAGCGTCACCTGTTGGCCGCTGGGATCCTGCATCAGAAATCAAACTTAATACAGACTGCCGATTATGCAGCAGGAGTTTCAGGAATTCTTGAACATGCAGACCCTCATCTTAACGAGTTCGGGGAGCTTGTGCACACGCTTGAAGGTGTCGGTGCGGACCAGCTCGAAGTCGAGCTGCCGCTCCAGGAGGCACGCCATGACCCTCGCCACGTCCGTCGACACTGGCTGGCCGAACACCTGCAGCATCGCCACCGATGAAGCCATCGCGATCGAGGCCTTGATTAATTATTTGATCAAAATAAACGATGTAGCCTAGCGTGCAGGATGATGGCTTGGCGTTGTTGATTGCACGGTATTTATAGATCGAGTAGCTGCTGGATCAGGCATGTATGTCGTCGACACAACCGGCCCAATGACATGCATCAGGAGGATTGGACGAAAGAAAGTGTTGAAAGTGCGCAGGCCACTGGGCTAACAGGAGCTAGCAAGACGTACTACGTTATTGTAGTTGGGAACACTTTGATGATACATATATTCCTTGCTTGGCGCCAACTCCATACGATCAGGACATGGGGACGATGATACTGTTCCCTGAGCATCACTCTTTGATCCACATGGGGATTAAAGCCGGGCGCCACTCTTCGAGCTTGTGGGATGACGATCCCCAAAGCCTGCATTGTTTATACGTGACAGCTCCGGCCGACGAGGAGAATTCTCTTGATGTAAAGCTCGGTCGATATATGCGCAGTTTGCAGGAAAGCTGCTTGCTTGCTTGCTCTTGTCAGTTAAAAACACGACACAGGACAGGTGCACAAATGAAGCTAGCTTGGTGATCATTTGTCGTCTTCGTCACGGGATTAGCTAGGCCTGGCGTACGTTAACTGATGATGAGGCCAAAACTGAACCAGAATTTTATTGGCATCAAATGCGAGTAGCCACCGATAGGGACGCCACGACGCAGGCATTTATTCAGCAGCTCTCAGCTCTCTGGACCGAATGGGCTCGCGCAGAGAGTTGGGTGAGCGTGGCAGGAGATTCCCTCGCATTGAACTAACCCGGTCTGCGCCGCAGCCCGGAGAGGCCGAGCGCACGAGCTGCCTGCAGTGGAGCCATGCCGGCGGGCGCGGCGCCGCCCGGCCGCCCTGCCTTGTCTCTTTTGTCTCGCTCGCCAGCCCGGGCCGGCCGGCCGTTCAGCTCAACGGCCTCGGTTCAATGCAGCTTGCACTCCCTGCAAATATTAATTCTGAAATAATGCTATAGGTGCCGCAGTACATCTTTGTGAGATTGTGGAGGTCCAGTGCATTTGCTTGGATTTCTAGTTACTCACTGGTTGCTGCCATCGCGATTGTCCTTCGCCTCCAACCAATCATCTTGTGAGAGGTTTCGATACCACCTCATAGAGTCCAAAATGCAAATGGATGCTCTATTGGAATGTGCATGGCTAATTGGAGTGTACCACTTGAGATTCTTACGCACCGCATGTGATTCGTCACTCGAAGAGTTGCCACAACAAGGACGTAGGTTGCCGACAAGCAACCGGACCTCGGTGATAAATCTTGTGCTTATCACTAGCTTGTCCTTGTTGGTTTGGCTTCAACATATACTTGCTCATATACTAGCCGCCTCGCCAGGGCCCTGCGTCGGCCTTGCTCTCGTCTTCGTGCCATCCTACGGCGGAGGACTTGGTGACCCCTTGGTAAAGGACGGTGCCCGCGTCGTGCTGTGGTGGCTCATGACGGTGGCACAGTGGGGATGACGGATCCGGCCCCTCCGGCGATCGGATCTAGTCGTCTTGGACTAGTTCGGTACGTGCGGAGGAGGTGGAGGTGCGGGTGGAGGGAGCAGAGGTGGAGGAGACCCAGGCGGCCCGGCGGTGTGAGGCTGGGCTGAAAATTGGAGGGGTAGGTGGTCAGCGGGCAGCGGCCGCTCAGCGACACTTCCGTTGATGGGCGTATCCGGGCGTCGGCGCAATGGATCCGGTATCCCTACCGGTCTAGGGCTCTGGGGCGCTGCTGCGCGTGGAGGCGCCGGTGTCCTCGTGTGCGGTGGCCATCTATGCCGCCGACCAAGGCCGTATCTGCACATGATGGTGATGCTCCTTTCGGATCTGGTGGAGATCTTCCACGCTGGTCATTGACGTAACGACATTGATTCTGATGGGGAAATGGTTGTGTTTAGACGACGATGATGCCTTTGGGTGCCACTTCCTCATTTGGAGGCGTCGTCTTCTCAACACTAGGTGGCTTGGAGATCTTTCGGGTAGAAAATCTAGTACCGGTCTTCCTGGCTGGTCGGGCGACAATGACATCCTCTTATGTCATGCTCTTGTTGGAGCGTCGCTTTTGGAAGATTCCTTCTTGGTTTGTTAGTGTTGGTGCCAGTATAGTTACCCCCTAGTTTCTTAATTATGTTGTTGTTGTTCATTTGACGGTGTATTCTCTTCTTGTAGCAAGCGAATGTCGCGGATGACATCTAAAGTTATTACTAGAGTTTTTTTTCCCTTTGTTTCTTTGTACTAATTGGCCTGATTCTACCTGTTGGTAGATGAAGCCAGTATGAAATACTATCCATCATCTAAAAAACTTGCTCATTGGTCATTACATTCCTTTAATTGCTTGTGTGTAGTTGTTAGCTATTGTAGGAGTAACTAATTAATTTTAGTTGGTCTCTTGCTGTAGCTCTTTGGCGTAGCTTTAGTTCTTTGTAGCTTGTGTGCACAGGTGGAAGACTAACTAATTTGGACATCCATGGATTTTTTTGACAAATGACCTAGAAATTTAAATTTTTGTGGGGACCACCTCTTCCTAGTTTATTTTTTTTGAACTAGAGAGTATCCATTGGACATCCAACTTCCACCTAGACTTGTGTGGTGTTATCATTCCAATATATGGTGTTATATAGCCATTTTTATTTTACAGATTCTAGATTACCGACCATTATCGACAACACCGTAATACTGCTACCGTGTTTATTATCGGCAATGTCCACTACTACCGTGTTGGCCAAATTTATTTTTCGAAGGCGAGCAACTTGTTCGCCACCCCTACATCGGATCGCCTCCGTTAATCACAATTATTATCAGAGGCGGACGTCCACCGTCGGACCTCCCCATCATGTCAATACTGAGATACCTGAGACTATTTTTGCATTTCAAGTTCCTGTCAAAGGCTCAAAGTTCTAGAACGTCGTACTCTTGCTCATGGTGATGATCTGCATTACCAAATCTTTGTGCAATGGTTGGAGTGGCCACCGTCCATGGCAATGTGTGAGAAGACGAGAAGCTAATCAAGGACCAATTCCCCAGATGCACTGGCTTGGGAGCGAATCGTAGTCAATAACCGGGGAATGTCAGGGTGCCTACACCTGGAGGGGCAGCTGAAGAAGAGGAGAAGATGGATGATGAAGAGCATGAAGACAGGATTAGAGGCGGAGGCCAAGACATATATTCAAGGAGGCACATGCGAGTTACCAAGTCCAATACCAGATTTTACAGCCCACAATGGACAACAACGTGATTCCCTTCTACCAGCTGGGTGCATGTGTAATAAGGGAGGAAGGAAATAGAACTCGGGTTGTGTCCGAATGTCAATGGTGTACTTAAACTCGTTTGTAATCTAGATCTGGTCGTGTTGACTTAAACTGTGCACTTGTTTGTGGGTGCATGTGGTGAATTTGATATATATGTGATGAATTTGATATATATGTGTTCTGTGATTGAATGGTGCGTGAGAAATTTGTATATGTGTCTGCATTTGTGAAGGTGAAAAAAGAAAACAAAAAAATGACAAATTTTATACTTTACCCGAGCGGTGCTCTCGGCAAAGCCTTCTTTGCCGGCGGTTTTTTGCAACTCTACTCGGCAAATCTGAGAAAAATGGCTGCCCGGCCACTTCCCCGCATTTGCCGAAAGGGATGACAAATGGCCGTCGGCAAAAAAGAATTTTTAGGGATTTTGTTTTTGCCGAAAGTGTTGTCCTGTTGAGTGCTCGGCATAGAATTTTCGGGGAAAAATAATTATTTTTTTGCCAAGGGCTACCTTGTTTGGTGCTCGGCATAGAGTTTTCAAAAAAAATTACCGACAGCTTTTGCTAATCGGTTCTCGGCAAAGTCACTCGACTTTGTCGAGAGGCCCACCGACAGGTGCTCGACGAAGGACGTTGTAACCGCCGTCGGGCTACAACGGTATTAGTGGTCACTTTTCTTCGTCGACGGCTGCGGTTGGTGCTCGGCGAATGCTTCGCCGAGAGCTGGAGGTCGGGGTGCTCGGCATAGGACTGTCTTAGTGAAAATTTTTTCCATCCGTCCTGTGCGAGCACTGTTCTCGTGAAGACGTCGCCCGACGGCGAGGACCTTTGCCGTGCGTTCCAGGTGCTCGGGCGAAGAACCATTCTCCTTTAGTGCCTCCTTCTCCTATCTTTGGGAATGGAAGCACATGAGCGACGTCATCTTCCAAGGACTCCCACACGACAATCGTCGCCTCAAAGCTGCATGCAAAGCAACGAGCAAAGATTGGGAATGCCGGAACCACTACCGCTGATCGGCCTCCACCGAAGCGCCCGAACGTGTACCGAGCGCCCCAAAATAAAGCGCTTCGGTACATATACGATGTACCGAGAGCCTCGCTCGGTGGAATACAACCCTCGGTGGTGACCCCTCCACCGAGCCCCTCGCTTCGGTGACCCGCAGGCTCTCGGTAGGTTTAGTGTTCATCGGCGATCCCTCGGAAACCGAGGCGCTCGGTAGAACACAACGTCACCGAGAGCCATCCCTCGGCAAACTTACGCCCTCGGTGTTGTTAACGCCCGGCGTCCGGCAGCATCCCACGCAGCCTATGCCGTCAACTCTACCGAGGGGCGTGCGTTAGACCCTCGGTAGACGTTGGTAGTTTCACCGAGGGGCCGAAAAAGGACCCTCTCAAAAACTTTTCTACCGGCGCCCGATCATGGTCGCTCGGTGAAATTATGATTTTTTTTTTTGAATTTTGGATCCAAATTTTTTTGTGGGGTTCATACAATGTCTCATAGGTCATGTTGAAATTTGAGAATTTTTCAAAACTATTTAGTATATATTTTGATTTTATTCCTTTTAATTGAATTTTCTTGAATAAGTCGATTTAAACCGAAGTCATACGAATAGAGGGCAGGCATGAGCCAAAAATGCGATTCATAATCGTGAGTGCAATGTGAGGCCTCATCCAGGATAGACCCAAAACCCCGAACATATTGTTCACGGAACATGACCATTCACTTGCGGGTGATTAGTTTTTAATCATAGAAAATGCAAACGAAGTTGAAAAATCCTGAAACTTGTTCGGTTGTTGTGTCCCGGGTTTCAACCATAATTTCGGTCGGCGTCGATGAAACCTCACCAAATTTTTTCTCATGTCTAGGCATATGATACCACAACAAGCGGCTTCTTCGTGCCGATCAAAGATTTGATTGTGCACCTCGCATATGAGGCTCGTATGGGGGCCACAACAGTTCCGTTGGATGTATCCAATCGAAAAGAGTTCTAAAAGGCTACGCTTAAAAATGTAGAAATAAAGCCGGACTGGGCGTCCATTGCGAAGGATATCTTGTGGAGGAGGTGTCAAACTTCACACGCGAAATACTATCTTGAGAAGCTTCCTAGCGTGCATAATCCTCCCCCTCGTTACAATGCCGGTGAAAATGAATCGACCCTCGGCCTTTTCGAGGCCAACTTCGGAACCTCAAGTGGTTGGACCAATAAGCAATTGAACAATGCGCAGTGGCGGAGTATCATGCTATACGTGTTGACCAACCCGGGCGAGGCTAAACCGGACATACGATGCGCTCTCAACGAAGTTGTTTCAATACACCTTCACTTTTCAACATCCAACCACCTTGTCTCGTTGGTACGGGGAATTCATTCGACAATCCCGCATGAATCGAGGGATCCTACCCCCAAAAGAAGAAGATACCCTTCTTTCACGAGGTGCGGGACCGAGAAGCCCCCGATTTCATTTCGTGTGGTTCAAAAGAAAGGTAGTGTCTATTTCAGCTCTATTTATCTTGACATTTTTTAGTTCATCGTACATTTTCAATAATACAACGATCTTGCTTGGTTGACCTTACGAGGCCCGCACCGATCCCTCAATGTCTTGAAGTTGAGACATGTCGCAAAAAAGGCTTTGAAAGAAGGGTTAAGTCATTTAACGATTTATGATGTGAACGGATATCGTTTTTCACACCGCAAGCTATGAACGTAGCCGACCCAATCGTAAAACCACAAACAAATGGGTGTTTGTGCCCTGGATAAGATGACCGTGACTACTATGGCGAGTTGAAGAAATATATGAACTTTCCTTCTACGGCACCAAGAATCTTCAACTTTGTCATATTGAAATGCCATTGGTTTGACCCCGGTCATGGAGGGGTTCGACCAGCCCAAAAATTGGTCTCGTCAAAGTTCGACGGGATTCTGTGTATTCGAGGAGCCGATGTCTATGTTGTGGCTCAACGGTAAGCCGTGCGGTGTTTATTACACGCCATACGCCCCCAAACCGTAACTTCCCTTAAGGGTTGGGATATTGTGCATAAGGTAGCGCCACACGGTAAACTACACGTCCCAATCGATGAAGATTACAACTTGATAAACCTGGACACATATGATGGAGAATTCTTTCAAGAAGATGGGCTACCCGGGGAGATTTGTGATAGAGTTACCCGCCTTGAATGAAATGGGCGTGAACAACGAAATAGTTGAGGGCGAGGAGGGGCCGCCGAGATGAGGTCACAAATGAGAGAGACTTACAAATGCTTGAGCGAATACAATTAGGCCATGATGATGAATACAACATCAGTCCTTCGGATGTATACGATTATTTGGACAATTTTGATAGTGATGACGAGTTATATGATCCAAATAATCCCATGTAATACAATGTGTTTTGTTTATCTAAGTTTTCAATAATTTACGTCCTTCTCTAATGTTTGTACTTGATGAGTCGACATTTTGTTTAATTGCAGGTGGTGAGAAAAAGATGGTGAGCGGACGTGGCTCGCGTCGGGGGGCGGGGCCGAGTCGGCCGGGCTCGCGTCGGAGGGAGGTGTCCTCCCTTTACTCGCCAGGGGAGGAGGGCGTCGGCTTCGCGGGGGGGACGGGGGCGACCCGGGAGGAGGCTTAGGAGGACCGCCCGGGAGGCAACCTCCTTTTCCACCACGGGAGGAGGAGCGGCCGGAGGCGGCCGGTGCTCCCACAACAATGGGAGGCGGGGAGGAGGCGGTGGTGCAGACCACCAAGAGGACGAGGAGGAGGACCGGGAGGAGTACGATGACTTTGGAGGGTCCCCTACTTCTAGTGTCTACTGCGAGGTCCCGAGCCTCCCTCGGGTTCCCCGCGAGGACCACCGTCCAGCGATTTGCCCCGACGGGCAATCGTAAGTATCCCTTTGTTGTTATCTCCAATCCTCTATTAATTTGAACTGTTTAGGGAAACTAATCTTTTGTCCTACTCGTTGTGCGAGAACCGGATAATTTGGTCGAATGCACGCCCTCACGCTCCCCTAACGGGCGTCCTTGGTCTCCTCGTCGGGAAGCACTTCCCTGGCATCATCGGATACAAAGGCGGGGAAGAGCGGCATACACGTATGACCACTACGAAAGCCCAGGACGTTCCCTACGGCAATGTGGCGGAGCACGTGAAGGCTGACTTTTGGGTAAGCCTTCATCGCACAAACTTTTGTCTATACATCGCATTCATTAGACTAATCCGGCTCTCGACTAAGGATGATTCACATTTGTATGCGGACTTACTTCGCACCAGCTCGGGGATATGAAGAGCGGCGGGAAGCGGTGTTGACCAAATCCATGAAAAAGCGCATCGCCGACATGCATCACGAGGTGAAGCACCGGTCGCGTTATCAACTACTACGGGTCCAAGCTTGGGACAAAGGTCAAGATAGCGGACGCCAGAAAGATGGAGCTCACCCGAGACCAGTACATTGAGGTACATGAAAAAAGCTAAAAGTCGATGCGTTTTGAGCTTATATTTTTGTTTCATCTAACCTTCTGATATGTCATGTAGATGGTCCCTACTTGGTGCATGAACGATCTCCCGTGCTGGCACATGATCGTGGACAGGTGGTTCACACCGGAGTTTCAGCAGAAGCACGCCACATTGCGGGAGGCTCGTTTGGCGATGGGAGGTCCTGCACACCATCAAGGCAGCCGCAACCTCTCCATATACAAAGAAAGATGGGTACGTGGATTCTTTTATCGTATGTAATGCTCAACTTTGCCTAGTTTCTAATTATCTCGTCTTTCTCGCAGCTGAAGGCACACCCAGGGAAGGATTGCAACGACTTTGCGGCATTCTGCATGTCCCACAAGGGGAAGGCGTCGTCCGACGTAACCTTCAGCCTGAACGACCCGCCCGAGGCGTACACCAACCCCAACGTGCACGAAAAGGTCAAGGCCTACACGGACGCGGGAAAGCAGCGCTATGGGCCAGACTTTGATCCGTTCAGTCAGGACATCGATGCAGAGATCGTGATGACGGTGGGAGGAGGTAAGAAGCACGGACGGTTGTGGATTGCCGACGGCTGCATCGACAGCTCCCAGCTAAGTCTCTCACGCATCCGATCAGAGAGCACGATCAGTAGCCTGCCTATACGCCCGCGTCCTAGTCTTTGCCGCATCCACGTCTCCGGGAACTCTAGGTTATTCCTTTATCAAACAGTTTCTTTACTCACAATATATATGTTTGCATCACCTCTCATGGATTGTCATACTTGTAGGTCCGGCTAGATGAGTCGGAGCCGGCAAAGGCAGGGCGGAGGCAGCGTTTGAGGGCCCAACAGAAACCCAAGCGAAGCGACTAGCGAGCTCATGAACTACCTCCCGCACCTCGGGGCTCCCCTGCCTCGAAACCCTCGCTAGCGGGCGTTTGCTCCGCCTCAACCTACTCCTGTGAGTATGCTTGTCTTTGTCAATAAGTCCATATATTAGTGGATGTCCCGGGTTCACGTCTAACACATGTCTCATATTGTACTTTGTGCAGCCGGCATCGATGGGTTCGAACCACGTGCCGCCCTCGGCAATGATGATCAAGGGTCTCCTTCGCCGACTCCTTCGCGGGCGTGCAACAACAGCCCCCTCCCCTCTTCCATGAGCTAGTCGTGCACTTGTGGTACTTGGTTTGGAACTTGTGGTACTTTTGGATAAGCTTGTGTGGAACTTGTTGAACTATGACTTGTGGTACTTGTGGATTTGTGGACTATGACTTGTAGAACTAAACTAGATGACTTGTGATGAATATTTGAGCTACATGTGATATATATGTGATGAATGAGTTGTATCGATTGCATGGATGTCAAATATATGTGATATGTGATCTGTATGTTTCATTTGTAAAGGTGGACAGGGAAAACAGGAATAAAAAACAAAAATATGGTCAATGCACCGAGTGAGACACTTTCGGTCTGCAGGCGCCCTATACCGGGGCGTGCTCGGTGAATCCGGGAGATGGGGGCCGAGAACCCCATGTTCCCGTGTACACCGATGGTAGCGCTTCGGTGAAACAAGCTCTCGGTGTAATATGGTCGATTCACCGAGTGCGCCCACGCCCCTCGTGAAACGACCATATTACACCGGGGGCATGGATGAGCCGGCCCTCGGTAGATCTGGTGTCCGGGGTTTTAAAATTTTGAATCTACCGAGCACCCTTCCCCGACGGGCGCTCGGTAGATAATGTTTTTAAGTTTTTAAAAATTAAAATGCACCGAGAGGGTAGTTGAGGTGGCCCCTCGGTGTAGTTGATGTCGACGGTGGCAAACGCCGTCGACGTGGACGCCGTGTTTTGCGAGGGGGGCGAGCCCCTCGGTGCAGTTTGGCACGGGTTGCACCGAGGGGCCGTTTTTGAGCTCTCGGTACACTCTTTTCCCCGTTTAAGATTTCACCGAGGGGCTGGTACCGAGCGCCGCTCGGTAGTGACTCCACCGAGCGCTATTAGGCCTTTGCCGGCGCTTTTAGCGCTCGGTAGAGGCTCAGCCTCCAGTAGTGAACCCGGTCAAGGATAAAGCTTCGTCAAGGCGATGTTTAGTTTCCTACTCCAAATCTTTATACCTATCTCCTCAAATGACTCCGCACATACAAGGAACATTAAATGTAAATAAAATAAAATAAAACTAATTATTTAGTTTACATGTATTTTATGAGACGAATCTTATGTTTAATATTTCTAATGTGTGCCGGTATATTTCCAAAATTTTACTTTACATGAACTCAGTCACTGCATGAACTAAACACTGCCGGACGGAGTGAGCTCCGTAGAGAGAGAGAGAGGAGCGAGAGCGCTCATGGTGGAGTTTCTATTAATGCTGCAGCCTGTCTTACTCATTTGGTAGCCGGGTCGAGTTAAATGCCTGCAGCAACACGCGGAGAGCGAGGGAATCAACGAAGCCCATAAAGATGGGTCTCCTCCATCCCCCAAACGCATTCCTACATACACACCACCAAGCATAGACAAACCCCTCGTAGCAACCGGCCGCCCACCTCCTCTCTCCATGGTTGCACGCCATGGATGCCTTGCCTAGGAGCTAAAAGATCCCAGAACCATCTTTCCTTCTTTCTTATCGATCCTCGTATTATGTCATCGGCTAGTAGCTTGCCGGAGGAGAAAGAAATGGAAGTGTATCTATGGTGTTGGCTCGGCTCACTCAGAAGTTGAAGTGGTAGTGATGAATCTACTAGCTACTGGCGTTTCTGATTGAGCCGTGCCAATATCTTAGTACTCTTTCATGTTTGCGTCAGGCCACAGCATCTCTTCCTGAATTATTCTTGTCTCTCGTACTCTCAAGTCTCTTGAATCTTTGGTTGTTATGTGTTCTTGTGTTCTTTGTTTCTCTTTTACTTCTACTGCCTGCCAGTATGTGGACTGCATGCACACATACATTTTTCCATTCGTTTCTGAAGTTTTATGGCACGGTGTGTGTCTGTCTAACTAGGCTAAGTATCGACAGTCTTTGCATTCGTCTTGCATGTTGCAACAAACACTAGCTATTTTGGCCAGGCAGAAATCGCTCCGAGAAAGAGAAATATAGAGAGGAGGCAGCTAACTGCATTCCCCCACCAGCATATGCAAATAACTGAGCATTCAGTTCAAGCCGTCCTTCAGATCGAGCTCGATCAGGGGCATCATGAACGCCTTAATTGAATCAACCCCTAATTTGATTGCATTGGTATTACAGGCCATTCCATGATTTGATGTTCTATGTATTATTTGTAGTGTATAATGTATATATATACGTACGTTTTTTTGTTAGGAGTTATTTTCACATATATTATTTGCTGCTCGATCAGCGAATCTATTGCATGGAATATGAACCAATCTATTGCATGGAATATGAACCAACTGAAGCCACATCAAGCCACATCCTAGCTTAGCATGTGTAGTAATCTTCGACTAGTTTCTATAACCACATTAGCTGTCCGTTTCTTTCATGTGGGAAAAAGGAAGAAATGCATGCATGGATGATCTCTGTACATTCATCATGTACAAGTTGTGAGCATCGGGGTTTTTTCCTCAAATATGTAAGAGGTTGTGTATCTTTGTATTTAAGCAGAAGAGTTTTTTGAAAGCGCACATATTGCCCGCAACCATACACTCATACTCCATGTAAAACTCACCAGATCATATGAATTGGTTTTAGTATGCATCCATATCCAGGACTTGTCTCCAGATTTCAGCAGAATAATGCATTGGTTGTTATTATTGGTATATGCACCCATTGCCTGATTTCCTTTTTCCAGCGACTCAGCTAACTTTATTTTACTCCCTTCGTTTTTGAGATCGAAGACTAACATCATTTTATCAAAGGGAAGAAAGACTATATAAAACTCGGCACAGTACATTTCAAATTACATGTGAAAAAAATATGAAATAAAATATATACGATAGAATATCAAGATTCTTCTACGTCTTCTTCTTTAGTGCATTTTCTCGTTGCAGTCTACTATGATCTAGATGAACAGAGTCTTGTACTAACCTAATATACTGATCTTGCCCATTATCAGAATCAAGATCGAGGGATTTCTTCGCCCCCTGTGAAGTTAGCAATACTTTATAATAATTTTGGATTGATGTCGCTTGCTTAAAAAAAAGGTTTATTTGAAGCCGGGTTTTCCTTCATTATATCCATAAAAATACGAGTAGCATGCACATCAGTGCCTTATCTTTTTCTGAACCACCTCCATAGGGCCGGACTCATCATGGCATCGCTTGTACATTGATTCCACGCACGGCACTGATCACTGCAGCTTCCATATATAACCGTTAATGCAAACACAGGTATTTATGCACACAATGATGCCTCTATGCTCTACTGCATTATTCGATCTCAAACTGATCAGAGAGAGAGAGAGAGAGAGAGAGAGACCAGATTTTTTATGGACTTGCTTTGCCTGTCCAGCGCTCACAATTCTCCGGCGTCTGAAAATGGTTTTCCAGACCTGAAACATACGTATATATGGCCCCTAATAAACAAGGTCAGCGGTTTCTGTTTCTGAAACTTGCGACGACGGTTTGTCACTCTCACGTCGTCGCTAATCATGCACACACAAACAGTTTCATTTCAGACCGAAGAACACGGAACGACGAGCGTTCTGAACAAACCTACTCCCTCCGTCCCAAAATGTCTGTCGACTTTTTACGCTTCCCGAAAAAACTGCTGCCGGCGATTATATATTTGAATATATAAAATATTTATGCTAAGTAATTAGTATCACCGGAAAGATTTTTAAGTCTAGTTTTTTTAACAAATTTATTTAAATATTTAAATGTTGCACATATTTTCTACAAACTTAGTCAAAGTTATGGCACGAAAACCAACAGCGACAGTTAATTTGGGACGGAGGGAGTAGCAGAGAGAGACCGATCGATGGGAAGGGTGGTTGGCGTTTGCAAGGGAGAAGTAACTGTGGCACGAGCGTGCATAAATGAGGAGCAGAGCAGGGCGATCTATGCGTGAATATGAATGCATGCATGCATCGATCGGTGGTGGAAGGACACGGACAGCACAGGGAGAGAATATGGAGGGGGCAGCCTTGCATTTAACACAACACGCACAGCGCAGTAGATGGATGGACGGAGGGCGGCCGGAGGAAGACGAATGGCGTCGTTTTCAGACAAAGATTCCCGCATTCACTCACTCCCCAGGCTCCAGAACTGCAGCAGCAGCTACCCATCCCCATGCCGTTTGGTAGCTGTAGCTTTCATCGATCCATCGATCGTTCACCATCTCGTCGTCAGTGGACAGTGGTCACCCTCGCTCCATCTTCACTCCTCGAGGGTGTCAACTAGCCTTCTGTGTTACACGAGTACACACGTACTCGTCTACTCCCTCCGTCCCACTGAGTTTGTCACTCTCCGGATTCCGTCCATCTTATTCGACGCTTCATCTTATTCAAATTTTTTACACAAATATAATTTATTTTGTTATTACTTAATTTATCAATGAAGATACTTGAATATTGATTAATTTATTTTATAAATTGCATAAATATTTTGAATAAGACGGATGGTCAAACGTGAATTTCAAAAGTCAAAAATGACGAACTTCATGGGACAGAGGGAGTATATCTTCTTAATCACACAAAAGCTTTACAATAGATTTTGCATCTTGCACGTGTTGCATTAAGGGAAAATAGAGTTTTGAATTACAACCACTAGTTCATTGGCGAGATGCCGTGAAACGTAGTGGCGACACACTTGACAAAAAATCGGCTTTTAACGGCGCAAGGCAGCTTAGAGTGTTGTACTAAGTGGATAATGATTGTGCGACTAAAGATGTCTAACTGCGCTACCGAATGGCGTCTAACAGCGGTCCAAGCACCTTGTAGCCCGCCGCGCACCATTCCTCCGCCTGTTGTTGTATCCTCGCTGCCAGGATCACCGGCGTGGCCGAGATGTTATCAAAAGTGCGGCTGTTCCTCTCCTTCCACACCTCCCGTGTGACGAGCAAGACTAGAGTGTCGAACCCGGGCGGAACGGTTGTGGCACACGCGCGGAAGATCGTAGCCACCAATCCACAAGTCGGTCTCCAACCTCCGGGTACAGGTCTTCTAACCCCGCTAGGCGAAGCAGCCTGAACCATAGCTCCCTGGTGACAACGCAGGAGGACAGGAGGTGGTCGTAAGTCTCATCCTCCCCGACAAAGACAACACACATCCGCCCGTAGCTTTGAAACCCATGTCGTCTCCTCCGGGTCCGCAGTCCAAAGCCTGCCGTGGAGCGCCAGGCAGAAGAAGAACTTGACCTTGGGCGGGGCCTTGGTCCTCCACAACTCCTTTGCCCCCAGTAGCTCGGAGGTTCCCACGAAGAAGGCACGGTAGGCCGATGAGCTAGAGTACTCACCGCCGCTGTCCACCTCCGCATTTGAGCCGATCAAGCGTCCCCCGGCTGTAGCTCAATGCCAAGGAGCTTGTCGGCGACCTCTCACACACCCGGCAAGCACAACCGCTGCCGTGTTAGCGCCGGTAATGTCCGACGACCAACACTACCGGATTCCCCTTCTTTGGTGAGTGTCGAAAACACTCACCAAACGCCCAAAAACACTCACCAAAGAGTTTTGGAGAGTGGACACTCGCCAAAGAGTACTCACCAATGCAGGTGGCGCCAAAGAGGCCTTTGGCGAGTGCCGATTATCGGCTCGCCAAATACCTTTAGCGAGTGCCACTCTTTGGTGAGTGTCGACGGAGGGCACTCACCATTGTCCGACTTCTTTGGTGAGTGTCAAACGGAGGACACTCGCCATTGCCGGAGTTCTTTGGTGAGTGTCGAGCAGTGCGCCACTCACCAAAAGTAGCATCTTCGCCGAGTGCCAACTTTGTGTGGCACTCACCAAACCGGATCACTTTGCTGAGTGTTACGTTTTCAGCACTCCCTAAAGCTTCAGGCTTTGCTGAGTGTGATGTTTCCAGCACTCACTAAAGGGTCGCGCTTTGCTGAGTGTCATGTTTCCAACACTCACTAAAGGGTCAGGCTATTGGTGAGTGCTGTGGTCACTGCACTCGCCAAAGGTCCAGCAATGCCGAGTGTCATGACCATTGCACTCGGCATTGCTGGGAACGGTTCAGTTTTTTTTTTTTTGTTTTTCTGCTTCATTTTGTCCACACACATATATATCACATAAATAGACATCATAAATCACATATATGCACCTCCATCATCACAGGCCACATATATACCACTAAAATCCACATATTAACCATATCCATCATCACACAAAAGTCACATGAGTTCAGACAAGGTTCACAAGTCACATATTATTCATCCATCATATCCAAGTCCACAACTACGAGTCCAAGTCATGAGTTCAGAGCTAGGTTCACAAGTCACATACTACGGCGACGGTCCTTGCTGCGGTGATGGCCCTTGAGGAGTCGTGTGCACCGGAGTCCCTCCCTGTAGCCGGTGGATCATTCGATGCCGCTGATTGCACCTACGCATAAGAGATGACATTGCATATGTGATATAAGATTAAAGATTCAAAATACTAGTTAATAACTTAAGGTGACTAACAAGAACTATCCAGCAAGTGTGTTTTGCTATGGAGAAAAATTCTAGACACACCATAATTTGTTAATCTAAGGGATGTATTTGTGACAAACATGATCCGTGTTTTACACCCTTTGGAGAAACACGGCTCCCCTCACCCAATTATGCATTACTCTATCGGGCCGCGCCCGGGAAAGACAAGGACCGTAACTTACCGGAGTATGGTTAGGATCAATGACCGGCTGCTGAGTCGGTGGAGTAACGAAAACGATGTTTGGCGGTGGAGGCGCATTGCTTGCCACGGCCCGAGATCGGATGTACTCCAACAACTTGGCAATGTTCCGATACGTTGTCTCATGACCTCATCTCTCATATGTCTGGCTTCGCCATGACAGATCCATGTGGTGTAGCCTGGCATAAATCCGAACTTGCCAAGATGTTTGCCCATGTTGTCCTTTGACTCCTTCTTTCTATTCTCACAAATACTGCACGGACACCAAGTTTTATCGGCTCCAGCATGACGAAATGCTGTTTCCAAGAAATCATCGGTCTTGTTGAGCCATTCATTGCTCCACTGTCCATAACCCGAGCGGCCATTGTACATCCACGCACGGTCATCCATCCTCTAATATACACACACGAGTAATATAAGAGTATATCGGGTATACACTACGATCTGACTATCTAATAGGTGAAGATAGGTCCTAATCGGAAAGAGTGGTTATACCTTTGGTGCAGGTGGAGTCAGGCTAGCTAGCGATGGCGAGGAAGACGATCAGCTACAACACGTCCTTCCCTGCATAAAAAGGAAACGAGCTAGTTAGTGTCAATTGAAAATTTCGGCAGCACCTCCCTATACGGTGAGGTTTTCGACCTGCAAATAAAAAGGATGGCACGATGGCCAACCACCACATTAAGATGCAAAAAAACAAATGGCACGATGGCACCGAAAGGGATATTATAAACATATATAAACATCTATTAGCAAACTGCTATCGTGCATAATCAAGAGGGAGTAGTACATTGAGGATCAACCATAGCAAATCAATTTCTTTTCAAATATGGAGATACTGTATACCATATACACAAGCAGAATCAATGAAGAATCGATCTGTGCACCCCTGTCACCATGTTATTTGCCACTCAGTGCTAGGGCACGCGGTGCACATCGAGTTTCTGGAAGAATATGTCCACACTTTTAGTTGGTTTCTTGTTTATGACCATAATATGAGTTGAGAATCATGAATATCAATTTTTCGAATACAATATTTCAAATATTTAAATGACTTACAGTTCAAATTCGACTCGATTAAAAAAATTACCGAACACTAAATTAATTGTCCAAATATAGTACAAAAAATCAAAAAACTTGAAACTTCAACATTATGTACCAAATCTTGTATGAAACAATCAAAAAAAAAAAAATGAGATTGAAAAGAGCAAAAAAAAGAAAATTGTATTGTCGAAGTGTCAAAGTAAACACTCACCAAAGCTCACTTTTGGTGAGTGTCTTTAGTGAAAGCACTCAGCAAAGATGACTTGTTTGGTGAGTGTATTTTTTAGCGAGTGCAAATGAAACGACACTCACCAAAGACGACATCTTTGGCGAGTGCAAAACGGTAGCACTCGGCAAAGGGTTACGGCGTGGGGGATGGGCGGACGGCGTGAAATTCTTTGGTGAGTGTCCGCTTTTGACGAGTGTATTACACTCGCCAAAACGGCTTTTGGTGAGTGTCGAGTTTTGCTGAGTGTAATGCACTCAGCAAATACCTCTTTAGTGAGTGTCTGTTCTTTGCCCAGTGTCAACTCGGAACACTCAGCAAAAGAGGCTGTTTTGGCGAGTGCCGAAAAATTGCACTCACCAAAACTTCCGGCACTCGCCATATCTTGGCTTTCCGTAGTGCAAGTGTCGCCCGCCCGAGGGCGTCCCCGACGCAGCGGCCCCTCCCCGCGGCATCCCACAGCTCTGAAAAGGTTTGGCGCGCGGTGCGGTTGATTGGGCTATCGAGGGAGCCATGAATCCGTCCGAATCTTGCATTACTCAATAGATTCTCAAGAAGGGAATCCCCAACCGGCGCAATCACGACTTATCCTATTACTCACTACAATAGACAACCGGAATTCTAGGGCCTTGGTGGAGATCAAGCCCGCGAGGTCTAGCGGTGGCGGCGCTGTCGCACCCCTCCCATGAGGGGCTCCATGTTCTCTGGATCTTGGCCGAAGCGAAGGTCGTTGTCTAACACTTCTTCTTGCGCAGGTGTCTGGTCAAGCCTTTTCTTCACATGTACTGTATATATATAATCTCGCATGTTTGTTTGTTCTTTTTCTTTTCTTTTTTTTATGAAAGAAAAAATTCCATTGATAATAAAGCAAGTTACATCCTCTCATTGCAAAAGTAAATTGATAATAAAGCAAGTTACATCCTCTCATTGCAAAAGTAAACTAAACTACTCCACCTCCATCGATGGAGACAAGAAACCTTAAAAAGCCATAAAATCCACCATCTAAGATCACCATCCCAAACGGATATGTTACGGACGCAAGCTCCGATCTAAACGAATAGGGCCATCTCACCATCCACCGTCGTCATCCTCATACCCATCACTTTTACAAAAGAGGAATAAACCGCTAAAACTCCACATGCAAACATAATGAAATTGACGCCGCCGATTACGCCATCGAACTAATCGCGTTGCTTTCACCAGATTCTTCATGAGAGAACACAAGTCCAACCAACATCATATCGTTGGAAAACTAAATCTCACTAGCCCATTGCCATAGCTGTATAGAACCACAAATGAGAGACAAAGGAAGGGCCGAGTACCTTATTCTCCATCAATGGTGATGTCTTTGTCTTGCCATCACCGCGAGGAACGGCATGCTCCATTGCTCCATCGATGATCTTGACGCGCCCTTACGCCATGGCCAATCTCTTCGATTAAATCTCGAGAAACCTTCAACCTTGATGACCCGATCTACTAGAAAAAACTCATTAAAAACGATGGATCCCCACTCCCTTCAATCCCCGGCGTTATGCCGGAGGAGAAGGGAGGGAGACCAGCGGTGGTGGAAAGCGGGAGCCGGCGGCGCAAGAGCCTAGCGAAAGCACGTATGTTTTATCCTCATGTTTGTGCTTTTCTACATCACAAGTAAAACAAATAGAAGGCTCAGATCATGATTGTTTCGGAAATTTTGTGCAATATAATCTCACTTCCAAAGTTTTTTGAAAGAAAATATGTCTTCTTTGCGAGGCACACTACAAGAACAGGGTTGAGATTCCAGTCCTCAAGATTTTCTCAAAATGCCAGGTAGCGTGGTAGGTAGTTGTTGTTATGATCCTTGGACGCTTGCTGGTTACAACAAGGTGTGAGCAAAAGGAATTCAAAATTGATGCAAGTGTGGTCGTCGCCCCGGCTGGTTCCCCCCGGCCGGCCGGCTGCCGCTGCACTGCATGCATATGCAATATGGATCCAATTCAGGGACCAGAGAGCAGCTGGTCCAAAAACACACAAAGGCAGCCCTGCAATTCGAAAACATCCAAACGGTGTTCTATTTTCTTTGGCTCCATCCAGCCAAATCTGCTCGCTCCCATACTACACTTGATGACGAACAAGTTAAGGTTTGACAGAATCGATCAGCAAGAAGATGGTCCAGAGGGTGGTGGTGGGCTCGTCTGTTAAGGTTAATTTGAGCCTTTTGACTGACAATAAATTTACGTTTAGTTGAGTAAATTTGATCGCCTGTCGATCGACACTGCAGCCGTGATTCGCTATTATGGTTGGGCTGACAGTAGTTGCCGTTCTTTAGAACTCGACAGTGTCATTCAAGTTGCTACCGTCCTCTCACTCCCACCATACTACTCCACAGTAGAGCTAGCTCCATCGATAACTACTGTAAAATATAGTGTGTCTCTAGCTGATCAATTCGAAGGACCCATGCATCGATCTTTCATCGCACAAGCTGCATGTGTTGTAACCTTTTCCTTTGGCTTCACATGTCTGCATCTGATCGATCCTGGGAAGACCCTAGGTATTATTCCAGTGGTGATCACTACTCCGTAGTATGGTCCAGTATTTCTGTTTCTGTATCACCGGGTCCGGGAAGAAAAAGCTAGGCCGGGGTCGTCAGTAAATTCACTACTCCGATCAGTGTTGCATCCATGATGATCGATATTGGTGCTCTGAACAACACAAACTGTAAAACATCTATCGCGAAAATACACGCCTACGGCGTGCTCTTGGGAAAAAAAAACATCTATTGCGATCTGAAGCACTGTTTACTACTACCTCCAGCAGTAAGAATAGCGTCAGTGTATGTATTATTTATTGCCGATCGAGGACATATATACGAGACTTTTTACATTGTCATCGATCCGTTTCGAGGCCGAATCAAGCAGCGCTTTCTCTGCGCTGCAGAGATGTGTACCGAGAGATGCATGGACAGCACATGCATGGTTACATACTGATACTGTGCTCCTACATACGAGCACGCGCTGCATTCATATACGTGGTCTCCATACTGCTGATGGGATGGGAATCTGTGTCTACTCTAGCTTTTGAATGAATTCGCAACAGTAAGGTAAGGTTGCTGGTGTACTGTACGGAGAGAGCCCAAGCCATGTAATGTAACGCATGCAGGCGAGATCGATAGAGACGAAAAGACGACTATGCCAATGCGCGGGCCCAAGACGATCGATCGAGACGCGCCAAATCTTTTAGTATTTTACAATCATCATCAGTAGAGACACTTCGTTGATTTTCATGGAAAGATTAGGGACTAATAATGTAGTACATACAGAGAGAGGATTATATATTACAGAGAGATGAGGGCATGCATGCTCAGGTGACAAGTCAGATCTTCTTGTACTTGTGCCAACAGATGAGCATGGCCACGCAGCGCCGGAAGATGTAGAACCGGGACCGCTGCTCCCGTGCCACCGCCAGGCACCCTCTCCTCCCATCGCCGCCTTCGCCGCCGCCGGCTGCCGGCTCCGTACGGGACGCGCACTGACCCATACGATGCGGCTCTTCCGAGCTCTCTCTCTCTCTCTCTCTATCTCTCTGCTCGATCCGGTTCCGTCCAACAACTGCTAACAGCCTCGCATCGCAGGCGGGACGGAGCAATCGAGCAGTCAGAGACCAGAGGATGAGAGACGAGGAAAGGCGCGCGCGAGCCCCCCTAGTTTTCGCCGCCGCATCGCGGACGACGCGGGCCCTCGCTAGGGTTGTTTGGATTGGACAAACCGTGTCCGAGGTGGGGCACGCGCGTCAGGGGACGTGGGAGGTGGGTTATAGTCTTCTAGAAAACCAACAACCACCGTGGGTTTGTGACGTGGGTAGCCAAGCGACGGCTCCCGTCGTGTCCGAAACGGTTAAGATGATGACCGGATTTGATTTTTTTTTTTATGTTTGACTGAATTGATCTCAGGTCTCGAGTTGTGGAATCATAGAACAATCCCAATGTCTACAATATAACTTGCTCCGTCCCAAAATAAGTGTCTCGCTTTTACTAAAAAAATCACTTTGACTAAATATATATTAAAAAGTATTAACATTTATACTACATAACTAGTATCATTAGAAAAATATTTGAATCTAGTTTTTAACAAACTTATTTGGAAATACAAATGTTCCATGTATTTTCTAAAAAATCGAGTTAAAGTTGTGGCACGTAAATCCAAAACGACACTTATTTTGAGGCGAAGGGAGTAATTGATATGTCGGGTCGACTTGTGAGATGCCATCGCCCCGGCCAGCAGAGGTGGCGGCGCAGCGGCGCCAGGCCAGTAGGGACGACCTACGGTCTTGAAGGAGGCGGCAGCAGCAGCCGGATGTGACGCCGATGCCTTGGTGTGTGCGTGCATGCGTGCCGCCAAAAGCAGCGCGTGTCGTTTTTTTATCAAACGTATTACTGGTAAGGAAAACATACAAATATGCATACAAATACATATACGATGTGTAGTTGTTCTTGCCATCTTATACAATGCCCCTAGAAGAAATATAAATTACATTAAAGTCACAGGCCCCTGTTGAAAGGTCCTAAATGGCTAGAGGGGGGGTGAATAGCCTAATAAAAATTTCTACAAGACACTAGACAAACTTGTTAGAATAACAAAAGGCGATAAACGCGTTTGCTCTAGCTCTACTTGTCGGCAAGCCTCCTATTGACAATTCTAGTTGCTATGATCTCTAGTTCACACACAAAGGCTAAGTCGCTACTTTACCAACTAGGCGAACAAGCTAGATTACTCTAAACAAGGCTAAGCAACTAGCAAGGCTACTCAAACTACACTATCTATGAAAGTAATGCAAGAGTGTAGAAGAGTTATACCACAATGTCGAGGCTAGTCAATCCAATCACCAAGATGACATAATGAGATAACCAAATCGTTGCCAATCACCAAGGGACAACAAGAGACAAGTGGAGACAATGATTTATCCCGAAGTTCACTTGAGCACCCGTCAAGCTACGTCTCCGTTGTGTCAACCTTCTCACGTGTGGGTCGGTGTGGAGCTCACTCCAAGCCAAATGCCTTTAGGCTTACGCACCCAAAGCAAATGAGAGGTACTCACCGACACGAGCAATATATTATCTTGCAATTCGTCGTCCCGACGAGGATGTACGGTCCTCTCACAAATCACCGGAGGTGGCCAAGAACAATCACCAACTCTTGCCAACGCCTCCACCAATCACCAAGCCGGCTAGGAGTGGTGCTCTCCAAGAGCAACAAAAAACCACCGGCTCACAACGATCCACAAGTGCCACTAGATGCAATGATCAAAGCAAAGTGCACTTGAATCACCTCAACTCACTAGAATGGATGCTCTCAAGCAAAGGAGTGAGGAGGAGGATGAGTGCTCAGCTCTAGAGGTGTTAGGATTGATTCAAAATGACCAAGAGGACTCCTAGAGCGGCCAAAGGGGGTATAAATACCCCCACCACCGAAATGTGGCTGTTGGGGTGCAATCCACGCACAAATCAGCCCTAATCGACGCACCGACCGGGACTCACCCGGTGAGTCCGGTCGGTGGGTCCGGGTCACAACCGACAACCCCAACCGGATCGCCGACCGAAGCTGCTGGCGGGTCCGTCCGGCCCGCGTCCGATCGGTGCTTCCGGCCAAGACCGAAGCTTCCCGGCCGGTGCGTCCGGGTCGCCTCCTCGGCCGATCCACCGAAAATTGCTCTCGCCGGGCGCACTCACCGGGCGTCCGGCCGAGCCCTCGCGTGCTTCCGGTCATGGTTCCTGGCCGTGCGTCCGGTCGGCCAGAGCGGCGAATTTTCGTCGTTTAAATTACGCCGTTCCTTCGCCTTTGCTCCGACATGCTATCCACCAAGTGTACCAACTTGAGAACAAGGACTAGCATGTTTTTACCACCACGATGCATCCGGTAGCAGTAGAAAATAGACGTTTCATTTTCTCAAAGCGCCCGAATCCCGCCTCAAAGCTTCGGCCGGGGGGTGAGCGGAACCCAAACCCATCTCAACCCCGCAACCATCACGCCGTTCAAATGTGCCAACACCACCATGTGTACATCACCATGTGCTCGTGTGTTAGCATTTTCACAATCAATTTCGAAGGTTGGGTTAGCTCTCTAGGTTAGAAAGCATGCAAATGATTTTGAACCTAGAGGCACATGAGGACCGATATGTGCGATAGTTTTCCCTCTTTATAGTACGGGCTTATCGATCCTATAATCACTCATACCCTCTATGGTGTCTTGAGTGTAAAATCAAAATGGCCCTATGGATATACCTTTGCCTTGAGCCCATTTTGATCCACCATCCACTCAAGTCATGCACTTGATCATCATTTGAATCATCTCGATCCATCCACCATGACCACCATGCACCAACCTTGGCTTGACCAATCTCTAACTAAAGCAAACACTTAGCATAGAGAGATTAGTCCTAAGGATGTCACTAATTAGCCAAAACCAATCTAGAGATCTTCACCTGTGCTATTCGAAGCCACAAGAAGTCTCCGCCGACCACCACCGACGAAATGGCTACCATCAAGGAAGATGTCGTGGCCACCGTGGATCTGGAGGAGCCCCATCGTTGCGAAGCTTCAAAGAGAGCCGCAATGGACACCCAACGATGAGGTCGGAATGAAAACGCCGTTGAAATGAAAGAGCATCGGCCGGGGATACACCCCGAGCCCCTCCGACCCTAGGACGAAGATCGCCAACGACACACGCCACCAAGACCTCGAGCTCAACCCGTCCACCAGGCTGCTACGCCGCCCACAACCGCCTCCTTACCCTTCACAAAAGACGCCGCCGTGAGCCGACCGCACTGACTCCTACACATTAGATTCACCAAATCCCTCTTCCTCGACCCCAACATGAAGACAGAGTGGGGTCGGGGAAGAGGGGATTTGGTGAATCTAACGCGTGGAAGAGATCGGAAAATCTTATTCCTCTGCGATGGCGTCGCCATCGCCTCACCGGCGCCAACAGGAAGACAAAGCCGTAAGAACCCCACTCGCGAACCCTAGACTATACACAACCGTAGGATAATTCACCGGTCCATCTCACCAATCAATGCCAAACAGCCGCCGGAGAGGAAGGGGATTGGCGAAATCGCTGCCAAAAAACCTGTTCCGCCTCCTTTTCGCCCATCCGCATGCGTAAACAGCTTCTAAGAGACGATAAGGGAAAGGAAAGGTTTGGCAATTTTCGCTTCCAGCAAGTGCGTTTTAACACACGGTGGCACCCAACGACGGTCATGACCGACGGTCCGCGAAGGCAGCCAGAAGCCGGCCCACCCAAGATTCCGCGTTGGCCCACCCAAGATTCAGCGTTCGCCCACGGATCCGTCTTACGATCGGATCGAGACACTATTATAAATCTCACGCGTTCGGCCCACCCACCCGCGTCTGCGTTCCCCAATCCATCAATCGATTCGTGTGCGGCGACCTCTCCTGTCCTTTGCGCGAGGCTTCCTCTCGGTCCGATCGCTGATGCAGCTGCGCTCGGCCATGTGACGACCATGCCGGCGCCGTGCGTAGGTCGTGGTCAAGCGAAGGCCGCCGCAGATGCCGACCATTGTTCCCGCATGGCCCGCGCCACTGCCGGAGTCAAGATCACATCGCGCCCCTCATCACCCGAGGCTCAGGCACAGCACGACGGCGGCGCCCACCCAAGGTTCGGATGCCTCCGCTGACGACGATGACGCAGCCGTCGCCGAGCTGGGTATCAAACTGTTCCCTCGTCTCCCAAGAGACCTGGCAGCTGCTCTATGGGTCAGTTTCGTTAACGACGCCAAGACCTTCATCAAACACTACAACATCAACCACAAGGCTAACTTTGTGTACAAGCATGTACAAGGCACTGGCCACTGGGACGTTCTACCATGTCGAAGAGGTAGACGACGAGTCGTACTACCATATGAACTTCGTTGCTCAAGATGAGGATGGCAACTAGCTCGCAGCTCTTTTTGGCGAGATCAGATTCCGCGTTAAGCCTCAGGTGGAGGATGTCACTTGCTGTTGTCCTGTCACGTCCTCCGACGATGGTGGAAAAAGTATCCGGACCATCGAACAGGACATAAAGTACACGGATAAATATCCAGACTTTGGCATGGTGGGCTATGATCCAGAGCATTGCTATGCGTGCACTCCAAGAATCTAGCATCCAAAGGGGACATACTACGTTGCAGGCCATTTTGCTGATATATTTTTAACGGCATGTTTAGTTCCCGAGAAGTGATTTCGAAAAATGCTATCGAGCCTCGCGTCGCCGCACTCGTCGGGCGAACTGGGCGGGCTCCCGGCCGCCGCCGCCTCTCCCCTCCCCACCTCCCCATCTGCCTCGCCGCGGCCGGAGGAGCGCCGCCGACGCCGCCGGCTCGGGGATGGTGGCGCGCGGGTTGCATCCGACCTCGTCTGGGCCCGGCGCGACGAGGCGACGAGCGGTTGGGCCGCCTTCGACGCTTTTGCCGGCGTCTAGCGGCGGGCGGTGCGTGCGCGGTGGGGCGGGTCTCTCTCCTGTTGCTGCTACCACGGAAGCTTTCCGGAGGTGGAAGGTGCGGCGAAATGCGCGCGGTTTCTTCGGCAGCGGTGGCGGGGGATCTCGTGGCGCGGGCGGGCGCCCACCGGTCTCGCCGAGACGGGGCGTGGGGCGCTAGATCCGCTGCCCCAGTGGGTGATCCTACATCCTCGGTACGATTTGTGCGTGCTGTGGTAGCTTGTGCGCGGTCGCGGCGGACGGCGATGGGGAGTGCATCACCCGTGTTCCCCTCTCTGTCTTCGGCGAGTGCTGGTGGTGTGGCGGGCGGCCGGTTGGTGGCGCTGCTGGCCGGGGCGCCGGGGGTTTTTAGCCTCGACTGCGGCGTTCGGCGGGCGCACGGCGTTCGGCGGGTCTCCGGCAGAACTGGTTTGGCTCGCCATGATGGTGGGGCCATGGCGACTAGGGTGCTGCTCGAGGCATCATGGTGTGTTGCGAGGCATACCGGGTCGCTCCTCCCGTGGTGCTTGTCACCGGTCCGGTCTCCGGCTAGCTGCTGCAGGTCAGACTCTTTCTGTGCTTCAGATTGGGGTGGGCTTAAGGCGAAAGCCATGGTGACGGCGCCCATGGGCGTCGTTCTCCCCGTTGGAGGCGCCGGGCGGGCCCGCCCACCTATTGCATGAGAGGTTTACGGGTGTAATACCCTGTCCACGTTGTGGACGGCGTTGGCGGCGCCTTTGGCGTCGCGTCCCTTCATGAAGGCTTAAGCCGAGACCGGTTCAGGCTGGGCGGTCGCGCCGTCATTGGTGCGGGAAGGCTGCCTTGGTGGACGTGGTCCGGGGGTGGTGGTGATTCGTTCGTGGTTGCGTTGGGAGGTGCTGACCTTGGGATCTTGCGGCGGTGGTGGCGGGGTTTGGCTTGCAGGTGAGGGGGTTGTGTGGTGGCGGTGGCTGGGGACCCGTGGCGTTGGGGGACGGTCCTCTTCTATGCCGCCCTTCCCCTCGAGTTTACGGCAGCTGGCGCGCGGGGCGCCGGGGAAGGCCGGACTTCGACGTGGAGCTTGGTTGGTGGGGGTGACGCAGCCTTCCGGCCGCTGCGTGGCGGGCGTGTCTATCCTCTCCGGTGGGGCTTCGCGAGGGTGTGGCGATGACGAGTGGGTCGTCGTTTTTCCTCCGTGTGTGGAGAGTGGTGGAGTTTCCCGGTGAGCTCTAGTTGTTGCGAGGTGTCTCGTCGACGTCCCAATCCGACCGAGCGTGTTGATGGAAACTTCGTGTTGATGGCCCAATCCAACCGAAAGTGGTGCTTCATGGTTATCTTTTTTCTTCCATCCTTGCTGTTAGTTGAGTTGTTCTAGTGGAGGCTAGTAGTGTCGGGTTGTGTCGATGTCCCAATCCGACCAACCAAGGGAGTTGAGTGGGCTCTTCCTACGGGCGAGTTGAGTTGATTTTGGTACCTAGGGGTGCGGATAGAGTAAGGTACCCTCCACATTTGTATGGTTTTTCGCCCGGTTTCCAAAAAAAAGCGGGCTTTGGCACTTGCCTTTTTATTTATTCGTCTAATAGAAATGCGGCAAAGCTTTTGCCGTCCTTTCAAAAAAAAAAAAAAATATCGAATCTCTTGTCGCATGCATGGGGAATTAAATGTAGGTAAACAAAAACAAATTACACAGTTTGGACTGAAAAGTACGAGACAAATCGTTTGAACTTAGTTAGTCCATAATAGGACAATAATTATCAAATACAAAACGAAAAGTGCTACAAAAAGCCCAACCCAAAATATTTCTTTAGTTCCCCGGGGTGTGATCCCGAAAAAATGCTATTGAATCTCTTATCGCATGCATGGGGAATTAAATGTAGGTAAACAAAAAACAAATTACACAGTTTGACTGAAAAGTACGAGACGAATCGTTTGAACTTAGTTAGTCCATAATAGGACAATAATTATCAAATACAAACGAAAAGTGTTACAGTAGCCCAACCCAAAATATTTCACCAACTAAACACATCCTTTGCTGATATTCGACAGTACTATAGTTTCTGACGTCGACTAATGTGTAGGCTAGCAATACTTTGCTCAGTCTAATCAGCCGATCATGTCAGAAGTGAGCCCCAATGCCTCCATCTCTGTTTTTGCCTTGACTCTTCCAAGGCTTGTAATATTGCATATTTAACTTGCAAGTGACAATCACACATACGAACATATAACTAGTTCATGAACATGTTTTGATTGATGGTCTTTCTCTTTTCAGCGCTGATGGAAATCTATGTCTAGTCTATCATAGTCTATCATCGATCAATAAGTTGCACCTGCAGGTTCTCATCTTCGTGGCTGAGGAACACTCGTTTCAGTGGTGGCTATCGAGCAGGAAGCGCGGTTACCCAAGCAATTTCGGCGTGGTTTTGACTCCCTGCTCTTGGAGTTGAACAGCTGGTGCGCCGACGGATATAAGCACCTGGGAGGCTGGGAGATGTTGGAACTTGGAAGCAAAAATCAAGTGCCATGTAGTAGCTACCTATTGTAATTGTAATTTTGTTTACTTTGCTTTGAAGCTCTCGGTAATCATGACATTACCGTGGCTTCGCTTTGTTTTCAAAACCACTTCGGCGTCGACGCAAAAAAAAAAAAAAAAAAAAAAAAAAAAAAAAACTACTACTAGCGCTGTTGGCGTGACTGTATTATTGTGGATAGTTTTTTATAAAGTAGAATATAATAGATCTGACGGCTATTTCTAGCAATGACGATTAGAATCTACAAAATTAAACACTAGGTATTCATGACTAATAATGTAAGAATGGTTGGTAACGGGACTATGAATGAATGAGGTAAGCACTTGAAGTGGCAGGAAGGGGGTGTACATGTACGGATTCAACATTATATTCGTCTTAATGCAAAAGACCCGCAAACCTGTTGCGTGTTCGAGAAAATAACATTGGTGCTCTGAACAACACAAACTGTAAAACATCTATCGCGATCTCAAGCACTGTTTACTACTACCACCAGTAGAGTGAGTGTGTATTATTTATTGCCGAGGACATATATACGAGACTTTTTACATTGCCATCGATCCGTTTCGAGGCCGAATCAAGCAGCGCTTTCTCTGCGCTGCAGAGATGTGTACCGAGAGATGCATGGACAGCACATGCATGGTTACATACTGATACTGTGCTCCTACACACGAGCACGCGCTGCATTCATATACGTGGTCTCCATACTGCTGGATTGGGAATCTGTGTCTACTCTAGCTTTTGAATGAATTCGCAACAGTAAGGTAGGTTGCTGCTGTACGGAGAGAGCCCAAGCCATGTAATGCAACGCATGCAGGCGAGATCGATACAGACGAAAAGACGACTATGCCAGTGGTGGCCCAAGACGATCGATCGAGACACGCACATTGATGGATCCTATATCTTTTGAGTATTTTACAATCATCATCAGTAGAGACACTTCGTTGATTTTCATGGAAAGAGATATTAGGGAGTAATAATGTACATAGAAAGAGAGGATTATATCGTAAATTACAGAGAGATGAGGGCGTGCATGCTCAGGTGAGAAGTCAGATCTTCTTGTACTTGTGCCAGCAGATGAGCATGGCCACGCAGCGCCGGAAGATGTAGAACCGGGACCGCTGCTCCCGCGCCACCGCCAGGCACCCTCTCCTCCCATCGCCGCCGCCGGCCGCCGGCTCCGGACGGGACGCGCACTGACCCATACGATGCGGCTCTTTCGAGCTTTGTCTCTCTCTCTCTGCTCCGGCTCCGCCCAACAACTGCTAACAGCCTCGCATCGCAGGCGGGACGGAGCAATCGAGCAGAGACCGGAGGATGAGAGACGAGGAGAGGCGCGCGCGAGCACACCCCTAGTTTTCGCCGCCGCATCTCGGACGCGGACGACGCGGGCCCTCGCGGGATTTGTTTGGATTGGATAAACCGTGTCCGAGGTGGGGAACGCGCGTCAGGGGACGTGGTGAGGTGGGTTACCAATAACCACCGTGGGTTTGTGACGTGGGTAGCGACGGCTCCCGTCGTGTCCGAAACGGTTAAGATGATGACCGGATTTGATTTTTTTTATTGTTTGTCTGAATTGATCTCAGGTCTCGAGTTGTGGACTCTGAGAACAATCCCAAGGTCAACAATATAACGCATCCACCTAGTTGCTCCGTTCCAAATTAAGTGTCGTTTCGTTTTTTAGAAATCACTTTGATTAAATATATATTAAAAAGAATTAATATTTCTACTACATAATTAGTATCATCGAAAAGATATTTGAATCTAGTTTTTTAACAAAGTTATTTGAAAATACAAATGTTGCAATCGTATTTTCTAAAAATCGAGGATTAAAGTTGCGGCAAGACGGAAATCCAAAACAACACTTATTTTTGGGACGAAGGTAGTAATAAATATGTCGGGTCGACTTGTGAGATGGCATCGGCCCGGCCAGCAGAGGTGGTGGCGCCAGGCCAGTGCGGACGACTTGCGGTCTTGAAGGCAGCAGCAGCAGCCGGATGTGACGACGATGCCTTGGTGTGTGTGTGTGTATGCATGCATGCCACCAAAAGCAACGCGTGTCGTTTTTATCAAACGTACCAGTATTAGTGGTAAGGAAAACGTACAAATATGCATACAAATACAGATATGATGTGTAGTTGTTCTTGCCATCTTACACAAAGACCCCCTGAAAGAAATATAAATTACATTAAAGTCCCAGGCCCCTGTGCTACCCAAAGCCACAAGAAGTCTCCGCCGACCACCACCGATGAAACGGCAACCATCAAGGAAGATGTCATGGCCACTGTGGATCTGGAGGAGCCCCATTGTTGCGAAGCTTCAAAGAGAGCCGCAATGGACACCCAACGACGCAGGTCGGGATGAAAACGTCGTTGAAATGAAAGCACATCGGCCGGGGATACACCCCGAGCCCCTCCGACCCTAGGACGAAGCTCACCAACGACACAAGCCACCAGGAACTCGAGCTCAACCCGTCCACCAGCTTGCTACGCCGCCCACAACCGCCGTTCCCTTGACAAAAGACGCCGCCGTGAGCCGACCGCAATGACTCCTACACGGTGGATTCACCAAATCCCTTCCCGACCCCGCCCATGGTGTCGGAGGAGACCACCAAAAGGGCGTGGAAGAGAACAGGAAATCTTATTCCTCTACGATGGCGTCGCCATCGCCTCGCCGGCGCCAACAGGAAGACAAAGCTGCAAGAAGATCACCCCTCTCCGGCGAACCCTAGACTATACACAACCACAGGATAATTCACTTGTCCATCTCACCAACCAATGCCCAAACGGCCGCCGGAGAGGAAGGGGACTGGCGAAATCGCTGCCAGAAAACATATTCCGCCTCTTTTTCGCCTATCTGTACTATAACAGCTTCTAAGAGACGATAAGGGAGAGGAAAGGTAATACCCCTCCACATGCTAGAAGCCCTTCTGACTCCTTTTGGTGGAAAGACATTCTAAAGCTCACTATGACTTCGAAGCTTGGCAAGTTGTGTACCTTCTAATGGAAGAAGTGCTCTTTTACCTCGGTCAGATCTACGGAATGATCAATGTTTAAAGGATAAATTCCCAATTCTGTTCTCCTTTGCTAAAAGGAAAAAATGCTCCATCAAATTTTTTCTGGATAATGAGGATGTCAGTAAACATTTTTTCCTTCCTCTATCTTCTGAAGCACTTTTGGAACTACAAGACCTGGAAAGCCTCCTTGATTGCTTCAATTGGGATCCCTCATGTTCTGACCAATGGAATTATTTATGGAACTCTACTTCTTTCTCTCCAAAGAAGGTTTATGAACTTCTGAAAGGAGAACAGCAAGCATCTCCTCTTTTTAAATGGCTTTGGGTTGGTGATAATCTTGGAAAGCAAAAATTCTTTTTTTGCCTGTTACTAAAGGACAGATTAAATACAAGAGAGATGCTTAAGAGAAAGAATATGTTTCTTCCAAGCTATGCATGTGCTATTTGCAGCTATGGTGATAAGGAATCCATCATGCACTTGTTCTTTGACTGCTCATTCGGTGCTACTTGTTGGAATAGGATTGGTGTGACTTGGAACAGAAACCTTCCTCCCCTGGATATGGTGATTCAGTCAAGAATTGACTTTGGAAGACCTTTTTTAGAGAAGTTATTATCTTAGCATGTTGGTCTATTTGGTGTATAAGGAATGAATTAATCTTTGATGGAAAAGCCTGCACTTTAAGAAACTAGAAAATTCATTTCAAGGAGCATATTGGATTGATTTGCATCACCATGCTGGCTGTCTAAAACAGTGGTTGGAGAATAGGCTTTAGCTGTTTTAATTTTTGCTTTGAGCATTGATTGCTCTAAAAAACTTGTACTCCTTTTGCTTTTTAGTACCACTCGTGCATTGTACTCTTTTTTGAACCTTTATATCAATGAAAAAGATTAACTGGGGAGTTTTCTCCACTGAATCCCAAAAAAAAAGAGAGGAAAGGTCTGGCAATTTTCTGCTTCCGTGCCGTTTTAACACACCGGTGGCTCCCATTAAAAAAAAAAAAAAACACCGGTGGCAGCCCGCGCGGGCACGTGGGACTGGCGTGACTGACGGTCACGAAGGCAGCCAGGAAGCCGGCCCAGCCAAGATTCCGCGTTCGGCCCACCGATCCGGATACGGATCCTTATAAATCTCACGCGTTCGGGCCACCCACCCGCGTCTGCGTTCCCAATTGCAATCCATCAATCGATTCGTGCGCGGCGATCTCTCCTGTCCTTTGCGCGAGGCTTCCTCTCCGGCCCGGTCGCTGATGCAGCTGCGCTCCGGCCGTGTCAAGCGGAAGGCCGCCGCAGATGCCGACCATTGTTCCCGCATGGCCACGGCCACTCGCCGAGTCAAGATCACGTCGCACCCACCCCTCATCACCCGAGGCTCTCAGGCACAGCACGGCGGCGCCGCCCCACCCAAGGTTCCGGATGCCTCCGCTGACAACGACGCCGCCGCCGTCGCCGAGCTGGGTATCAAACTGTTCCCTCGTCTTCCAAGATACCTGGCAGCTGCTCTATGGGTCGGTTTCGTTAACGACGCCAAGACCTGCATCAAACACTACAACAGTACAACATCAACCACAAGGCTAACTTTGTGTACAAGCATGTACAAGGCACTGGGACGTTCTACCATGTCGAAGAGGTAGACGACGAGTCGTACTACCATATGAACTTCGTTGCTCAAGATGAGGATGGCAACTAGCTCGCAGCTCTTTTTTGGCGAGATCAGATTCCGCGTTAAGCCTCAGGTGAAGGATGTCACTTGCTGTTGTCCTGTCACGTCCTCCGACGATGGTGGAAAAAGTATCCGGACCATCGAACAGGCTATAAAGTACACGGATAAATATCCAGACTTTGGGGACTTTGGCATGGTGGGCTATGATCCAGAGCATTGCTATGCGTGCACTCCAAGAATCAAGCATCCAAAGGGGACATAGTACGTTGCAGGCCATTTTGCTGATATATTTTTAACGGCATGTTTAGTTCCCGAAAAGTGATCCCGAAAAATGCTATCGAATCTCTTGTCGCATGCATGGGGAATTAAATGTAGGTAAACAAAAAACAAATTACACAGTTTGATTGAAAAGTACGAGACGAATCGTTTGAACTTAGTTAGTCCATAATAGGACAATAATTATCAAATACAAACGAAAAGTCTACAAAGAAAGCCCAACCCAAAATATTTTTCACCAACTAAACACATGCTTTGCTGATATTCGACAGTACTATAGTTTCTGACGTCGACTAATGTGTAGGCTAGCAATACTTTGCTCAGTCTAATCAGCCGATCATGTCAGAAGTGAGCCCCAATGCCTCCATCTCTGTTTTTGCCTTGACTCTTCCAAGGCTTGCAATATTGCATATTTAACTTGCAAGTGACAATCACACATACGAAATCTATGTTTTGATTGATGGTCTTTCTCTTTTCAGCGCTGATGGAAATCTATGTCTAGTCTATCATCGATCAATAAGTTGCACCTGCAGGTTCTCATCTTCGTGGCTGAGGAACACTCGTTTCAGTGGTGGCTATCGAGCAGGAAGCGCGGTTACCCAATTTCGGCGTGGTTTTGACTCCCTGCTCTTGGAGTTGAACAGCTGGTGTGCCGACGGATATAAGCACCTGGGAGGCTGGGAGATGTTGGAACTTGGAAGCAAAATCAAGTGCCATGTAGTAGCTACCTATTGTAATTTTGTTTACTTTGCTTTGAAGCTCTCGGTAATCATGACATTACCGTGGCTTCGCTTTGTTTTCAAAACCACTTCGGCGTCGACGCAAAAAAAAAAAAAAAAAAAAAAAACCCCTACTACTAGCGCTGTTGGCGTGACTGTATTATTGTGGATAGTTTTTTATAAAGTAGAATATAATAGATCTGACGGCTATTTCTAGCAATGATGATTAGAATCTACAAAATTAAACACTAGGTATTCATGACTAATGTAAGAATGGTTGGTAACGGGACTATGAATGAATGAGGTAAGTACTTGAAGTGGCAGGAAGGGGATGTACATGTACGGTTTCACCAAGAAAGCAAAATGACTGCATAAAAAATCATGAAATACCTACTGCAAAATTTTGCAGGCAAATTAAATGGATGATCTGTCTGATCATGTTGCAGAAAAAAAGAAAAGAAAAATTATATCAAGAGTAATCATAGTATTTTCTCAGTGAATCCATGCAGATCCAACTGGAATCCTGAAATTTCCCAGCCAAATACCCATGTTACAAAACAGTATTCTTCCCTCCACTCGTTCTGCATACTTTCTTTTTCGCTTGAGATGGTGTTCTTGTACCAACACGTTCCTCTTCATCCCCTGAGTTGGTACAGTGAATCAAATAGAGGGGGAAAAAGACAAACAAGTTCAGACTTCGTGGTAACATACTGAAGAAAGACGGAAACAGCACGAGACTAGGAAAAGCCATGTAGATGAAGTGGCTGGGTTAAGTACCTCCAGGTTTGGATGAGCTGCCGATGATGTTAGTCTCGAAGTTTTCGGGTTCTCTTGTGGAGAACACATACCATTTCCTTGGATTGGGTCCATCACGCGCGTAAGCACTGACGTGCTGGATATGTTTCACCTTGTCCCACTCGGCCCCAGATTGTGCAGTGGCTATGGAAGTGAGCAGTGCTCGACTGCAGTCCACTAGGAGGTGCTTAGGGCTCACATTTTGCAAGTACCTTGGGAGTGTTTCCATGTGGTAATCCTCCAGCACGACCCTCTGGATTGAGGGCATGTCACGCAGAAATTTCATCTTTTCGCAATAACTAATTGTAAGTATTTGCAATGCTGGGAGGTCAGTTATACTCTCCAGGTTAGGGTTGTGAAACACATCAAGCTCAAGTACGGAAGTCAAATTCTTCAGAGAGCTGAGTTGTTGAACCTCATATACGCACAACTTCTTAAGAGCCCTCGCATGATACATAAAACCAGGCGGAAGGCGCCTCAACTTGCACCTCCTCAGTATGAGCAGCTCCAAAACAGGCATGACTTCTACAGAAATTTGCTCCTCCCACTCCACCATTCCAATGAACTCCAGCCTATGCAATCTAGGAAAAATTGCCCCTGCCTGAGATGGATGGCCATGACAATGATGATGGTAGGCCCCCTGGAAATCAGGCCCCACACGCTTGATGGCCGGGGCGTGGTCAACCTGCAGGAGCTGCAAACAGGGAAGCTGACATAAACCATCAGGCCTACTTTGGAAGCACTCCACCCCGCCGGGATCCCCGTACTTTCCCAGGGCGAGAATCCCGTCGGTCAATCTACCACCCCGCGTTCCCCTGCTGAGTTTGGAAGCCCATCCGGCCTGGGCTGGACGCCCGCTTCCCCTCCTTTTCCGCGCGGAAACGTTCCACTACCCTGGAGGCCGGGCTGATTTCCTCGTGCTCTCCCCGACTCGTCTCGACTCCGCGACTCGCTGCCGTCTCCTCGCTCGCGACTCCACGACTCGCTGCCGGCGCGAGGCCGCCACCACCGCAGCATCCGGCCGCCCCTCCGCCGCCTCACCATCCCCTGCGGCACCGGCTCCTTCATCTCCGCAGGTGAGCTCGCTTCCACCCGCATCTCCCTGCGCATCCTAGGGTTTCCTGATCCGATCCTTGTCCTCACCATGTTTCGGCTGCTGCGTAGGGATAGATCTGCTCGTAGATGGCTGGTTGCTGTGTAGGTTGGATACGTTCAAATTGTTTGCCTCAAAATTGCCGCAGATGGTTTCCTCTTTGGACCATTATACCTCCTCTTGTTCTTCTCATATGTTGGTCTTGGTAAGGAAGGAGCATAGAGCAGGTGAAGGAAGATGTGAAAAGGGATTTCATTCCCGCTCTGGTGTTAGGTGGAACCATTTGGCCTGTTGTGCAAATTGCAAACTTCCGCTTCATCCCTGTGCGGTACCAGCTCCTGTATGTGAACTTGTTCTGCCCCTTGGATAGTTGCTTCTTGTCGTGGATTGAGTAGCAGGGAGACACTTCCTGGAAGCAGTGGTTCACGTCGTTCCAAGTTTGATTTGGGTTACTTTGAGTCATGTATGGTTCATTGTCTGGATCAGTACCTGTAAACTCTAGTTAATCCAGGAAAATAACGTTTGTAATTGCTCTGTTAAGTGCCCGTTTTGCTGATGTCTTAACTTATTATGGTTCTCAAATAGCTACTGAGCCTACAGAAAAACTTAGTACTAGTTGGTTTATGAGGCTGACCCTCTTGCTAATGCAATCACCAACAGAACCTTCTTGCTATTAATACTAAGTTTCCAGCGAATACGAATGCTATATTTCTTTATTCTTAAATTGAATGTTCATGAACTAGACAATATATTTTATCATTATTCTTTTTTTTGGATTTGGATTTGCTAAATCTTAGTTAACTTAGATGGCTCATGTATGATCTTCCCTCTATTGTAGTTGTGGAGTCCAAGGACAGAACGATCTCAGTTGCTTCTGCCTTCAGCATTTGCTAGTCATCAGCAAGGTGACATCACTGTTTCGTTACCCTCTATTGTGAAGTTTTTGTTGATTTTGTTCACATGATCAATAAACAGAAAGAATAAATAAATTATGCAACAATGGGATTACTGCTAGTAACCTTTTTTTTTTGAGCAAATTATTCAATACATGTGCCTTATGTATCAACAACTATTGATGGTACACACAAGCATTGATTCTAACAGATACCCTTGTGCTTACTCTCTTTACCTTTTATTATAGAAATTTGTTCAAACAACATGGGTGGTTCCTGTTCTTCTGTACCTAAGAGGCTTATATATGGTCACTTATTCTTTTATCTTGGAGGATGGGGCAGTAGTCTCTATATATACTATAAAGTCTTCCTCAATTTTTTTCACAACATGGGTGGTTCTTGTTGTATATATACTTGTTTATATACGCATGAGTTAAGAAAGTTTGACTTACATGTTCTTGGTAAGACAACCTTAATTTCAAGTTCACAGCTGCTGTTTGTTCACCTGATGGATTGAGAGCTTTGTAGTGTACAAACTCATAGCAAGAAAAGAAGATTGAAAGATGCCTGTTAATTGTGCACACCAATTTTATTTCATAGCCTTTGCCTTATCTCCAAAAGCATCTTGCCTGCTTATGTAATAATAAATAATAATATGGTTGCTATATTTCATCATTCTTAATAGATTGTTCATGTGAGCTGGACAATAATTTTGACGTTACTTTTTTTTTGGATTTGGATTTGCTAAATCTAGTTAACTTAAATGGCTCCTTTTGGGACTATGCTCTGCCTCCTTTCAAGTTCTATTCTTGTGAGAGCAGTAGCTAGTTTAGCATACTTCCAGTACAGTACTTGGCACGGTTAACATATTTCAGTTTGTTACTTTTAATATGCAACCAATAAAGCTGCCATCATTTTGTAATTGAACTTCAAAATGATTGGTCCTTGTTCTCCTAAATAATGTTGATGGGCTGTCTAACAATAATTTCCTCTTTTTAGAGAGGAAGCAATATTTTTTTATATACCTTGTGTAGGAACAGTTATGAAAAGGGTGTGCTGTTTGAGTTCAGTGGATGCACTGGTTCTAGCTAGCTGCTTGCTACTGCTAGTATGACGAGTACTCTAGAATCAGATTGAATTGTGCTTTATGATGACTCTTGCTTACTTGATCGTTCCTCAGCAAAATTAAGCTTCCATCACAACTATATGCTCATCTTGGCTTACTTTTTGTTCTCAGGTTCTGCTAATGTGCTCAGTGTAAGGATCAATATTGATACAAGTGAAGAGTGGGAGGATTTGGTGGACGAAATACATGGTTTCAGTTTGAAACCTATATTTTTATTGAGTGACTTTCTTGTAGTTCTGGGAAGGCTTGATTTCAGTTTGAAACCTATATTTTTTTTTATGTAAACAGACTTATTCCTGAGATTTCTTTTTATCACTATGAGATGCTAGCATTGTTATGTAGTGACTGTCATATTATTTCCCTTTTTGAATTTTCTTATTTTTAAGATGTCTATGTAGTATATCTATAATGAAATTATCAAATAAACCATAGACTTGGGCATTGTAGATGACAGCATAGAAACACGAGAGTCATCAGGCAGGACTAATCCATGCGTGCATGTATGGAGGAGATTTTGGATCGCATTACCACCTCCCCTGACCCCTGCAACTGCTTCCAAACAGCCGCAGGGAAAGAACCCCGCACGTGGAATCTCCCCCACCGGGTGGAGAGGGGGATTAGCATGTCCAGAAAATTCCCTCCCACCCGATCACTTCCCTGGGTTAATCACCCCGTGGCTGCCAAAGTAGGCCTCAGGGAGCTGGGCACAAAAGGCAAGGTCATCCATTGTTAGAAACCTCAGGAACTTAAGGGCCACCATTGCCTTTGACGACATCATCCAGCTTGGGAGCCGTTGACCAAAATATCCTCTGATATCGAGGGTCTCTGAAGACAGCGGAGGGCATAGCTCATCAAAGACCTCTTCGATTCGCCGCTGCTCCTCCTCAGAGGTGCTTCCTTCCGTGATCAACCCAGCATCACCTAGTTTACTGCTGCACCCTAATGACAGATAGTTAAGATGCTCCTTGGCACCAAGCCTTGCCTTTGCTGCAAATGAGGTGTCAGATACATTGTCAAGGCCTTTTTATAGCAAGATTCCTGAGCTGGGAAAGAGGGCCTAACTCTTCCAAACTACACCAGTTGCCATCCATGTGGGCTGGAAACCCATATAGTTTCCTCAAATTTGTTAAGCCACCAAAACCCCTAGGTATACCATCAGTTATACTTGTGCCAGTAAGGCTCAGATACCTTAGGTGTCCTAACTTTACAATACTGTCAGGAAGTTTTGTTAGATTTTCACATCCTCTAAGGCTAATGAGCTGCAAGAATTTCATTTTGCCAATCTTTTCTGGTAGTCTAGATATATCACAGTAACGTATGGATAAATACCTCAAATGCTTCAGTTGATGCAGAGAGTCAACCAGTGCAGCAGCATTTGAAGATTGTATATGCAAGGTCCGGAGGCTTGGAAAAGCAATTAGCGAATCACCAGGCTTAATATTGAAATGGCCAAATGCTATTAGTGTTCTCAGATGTCTTTGTGCCTGCAACGTGCTCCACTGCAATTCACCTGATTCAGACCCTCTTGTTTCTATACACAGCCGAAGAAACTTTTGAGTATTGAGTTTACTGATGATACCAATTTCCTCATTGTGAGCTACTAGGGATTCATCTCCTGCCACACATTGACCAAATGAGCGAACAACATCATGCATGGTACAATGATATTGATCGATATATTCTTTGTCTGGCTCTATGAGGTTCCTCACAATTAACTCCTTGTAGTAATGTATTCCTGTTTCTTCTAGTTCATCTAATGAGCTTCCATGAACAAAACCTTCACTGATCCACATTCCAACAATTATATCATAACCAAATACTATGTTTTTTGGGGAGAAGGGAGTAGTGCAGAAAGCATTGCTTCAAACAAGGAGAGAGATTTTCATAGCTTAGGTATACAGCATAGTTTAACTCTTCTGGCATCCCAGCAACCGACCATGCAGAATCATTCAGAACTTTCTCCCAATCACTTCTATTTCTCTCTTTCTGGCACAAGAGCCCTCCCATCACTTTCACTGCAAGTGGCAAGCCATCACATTTTTCAATAATTTTCATTCCAATATCCTTGAGCATCTCAATATCAGCTTCATGTACCTCATTTGAGACTACCTGCATGAAGTTCAAACCCATAGAACAGGTAAGTGTTACAGAACTACAGAAGCATTTGGGCAGTGCTATTACTTTTAGTTACTAATGATGGATTATGTCAGCATGTGATATCTCTGTGTATGTTATTATTATTATTTTTCATTATAATGCTTCTATCTTCGCTCTTTCATTTAATATCTATCAAGCACATTCTGACAAAATTTTCAGCTCTAGCACTATCAGGTAATATTGTAAAATATAACAGTTAGTGACAAACCACCTATTCAACTCCATCTCATAGACATTAGCTTTGATCCTTATTTCTGCATAACAACACATTTACTGGAATTATAGTTCCTTCTACTACACTAAAATAAAATATCACAGTTGCTTCATGTTACAGTGTCATATGTTAATAGGTGGGTTGCTAGATTAGAATTTTAAGGGGGTTTCGTTGCTTGATTGGTACTATCACAGTCCAACCCAGGGAGGGGGGGTGGCTCAGCAGGGAGAGGGGAGGTGGTGCTGGGCAGGGAGAGGAGATAGGGGAAAGCCGGAGCTATTTCTTCTTAGATTAGAATGGTCAGTGGTGGAGCCAGAAATTATCCATAGGGGGCCAACCAAAAAATATCCAACTTGTAAACAAAACTGGTTAGGTTCCTCTGTGATGATCGTCTAGCTTAATTATCGACTTGACACAGGTGCTCGTATTTTCTTATATATATCAAAAGGTGTTATTTTTTCAGTGGTAGGCGACAACTTAACAACAAGGTATCTTGGGTGATTTAAGTAAACCTCGATATCTATGTCTCATTCTTTCTAAGGTGCTTCATATTATCTAGTTGTATTTTGTATGATTTTATTATTAGGAGAATATTAATTGGTATATAGGAAAAGATTTGTATTAACAAATTTGTTGGGATGTGTGTGTGTGTGTGGGGGGGGTTGTGTGCATGGATATTTATAGTCCCGAATGGACTTGTATCCAAGTAAAAAAAAGAGAGAAAAGTCCTTATAGATTCTCCTCAATCAAATCCTATCTAATCTTATTTTTTCTTTATTCTAGATTCTCGAGATTGGGGTGTTAGCGGTGTGTGACAGGACCCGCCCACCTAGGTCCATCTATCTCGTCACAGAGGGCCGGCCATATTTAGACTCAGTGCAGGTACATTGGTTTTGAAAAAAAAATACATTGTGCCTTTTTGAAGTCGCATTGTAATCAAAGTTTAGACCAGCTCAGTGCAAGTATAACCATAAAAAGAACTTCTATACGCTCTAGTTTATGGTATGCATGTCATGTTAGTGCTAGTTCTGTGCGTGTATGTACAGATACTTCCTTAGATGCCGGAGTTTGTGAGGAAATGTGTGTGCTCAGCATTTCAAATGTTAAAACTAACAGTTTTTTTTTGGTCTTCTTATTATATAAGCACAAAAGTTACATAGTGCGGTGCGGAGTATCAAATTGTTGAATTATATATCAATCTACTGGAGGCAGATTGCACAATTGCAGGCACAAAAAGTATCTAAGGGCAGAAAACATTGCACAGACCTGTTTCTTGAGTAATGACCAGGCATCTGTATGACTCAGCTTGTCAACATGGTGGTAGGGATCCACTGCTTTCATTGCTTTCGGGCGACTCTTTCATCTCTTGTTGTGACAATGACCCGGCTACCTTCTCGAAGCACAGCATTGACCAAGGGAGATTCAAGCACATCCTCCCATGCCTTGTGGCTCCACACATCATCCATGACCAGCAACAGCTTCTTCCCTGTCAAGGCAGCAGCAAGGGGCTGGCTGGAGCACAGCCATTGCTTTTTCTCCATGGTGGTCTTCCCCAGCTAGTGTAATGGCGGTTGGAGCAGCTCAACCTTGTCAAAGTCTTGATTGATGCTCAGCCATATCCTCTTTTCGAACTTGTCCTTGATGGTCTCATGGTTGAAGATCTCACGGGCGAGGGTGGTCTTGCCAATGCCACCAACACCCACGATGGCAACCACCACAATTTCTCCCTTGCTGCCCTCTTTTTTCTGTTAGCATCTCTACGAGTTTTCTTGTGTCTTCTTTAATCTTCTCACCAACCACCACATCTGACTGTGTAGGCTCCCCTGTTGTCTCACGATTGCCAGCTGAGTGAGAGGTCACTTTGCTATTACACTCCATGTAGGAGCTGAGGTTAATGAACCTGAACTTAGCACTCCAATCCATGATGCTATCCAACCTCTTGTTCAGCGCCCCTAATTCGCTGCCGATTTTATGGGAAAAGACAGGATTCTGCAGGCAGAAGAGCAATGGATTGCAGCAACCATGCTGACCAGGCATGCTCACAGATGACGCACCACGCTCCATGGCCATGAGTTGACACAGGTCAAGGATGTCAATTGCATCATACATGGCATCCTTGAGCTCTTTCACCCACCCCTGCACGCTCTGATCGGTGATGTTCCTCCTGTCAGCATCAGCGAGAAAGTTCCTGAGGTCCCTGAGCTTGACGCCCAGGCTGTCAATCTCACTGGCAACACCCAGCAACATTCCCACTTCTTCTTGTGCCATCTTTGTAAGCAAGCTAGTGACATAAGATGCAACGGCATCCAGAACCACCGCCATTGTTTCAGTCGTGGTTCACTGGTTCTTGCTGCAACAATGTTAAACCACTTAAGTCACCTCCCAATTTATTTCAATTTCACACGCACCAAATTGCATTTCATTGAACAATTGGGAAGGAAGAATACTATTCAATTCTCTACAAGCTGCTTACTTTTCACTTTGAAAGGGTGCCATTACTAATACTCCCTCAGTCCCCAAATATAAGACATGCACGTATTTCAAAAATTCAAACTTTGTTATCTTTGACTAACAATTAGCTTAATCATATCAAAAGTTTGTATTACATAAGTAGTTACATTAGATTCGTATTTTGAAATATTTTCTAAGGATCGAACTTTTATTCCCATAAATTATATATTATAAGGAAAATTATAAGTCACAAATATTTTTTTTGAAGACCACAGCAAGTCAAATCGCACCAGGGAGTAAGACAGAAAGAGGTGCACTTCAAAGCCAGTAAGACAATATTTCAACAAGAAGATAGCAAATAGCCGAAGAGAATACCTTGAAATCTTTGATGTCCCTGAGGATGCCAAAGGACCTCTAGCAAGACTGGTTAGATGGCTCCGGCAGCACCCCTCAGCGAATTTCAGACTTGATGGTAAAAATACCCTCGTCTGTCCTACCAAAGTACAGGTTTGGGGCCGTCCCGTCTCACGGGGATGCAGCCGTTGTATATGGGTGGGGCTGGGTTTTGGGGGGTTTTGGCAAGTTGCGTGAGAAGTTCTTCTTAATGAAAAAACTGTGGGGACATCACTTCCCCGTGGCTCGCGTTTTTTTGTCCCTGAAGATAATATCTATTACACATGGCGAGTCAAGCCTTTGGTCAGCTGGCCACGGAGAGCATAGGCACTAGGCACTCGGCAGGTCATTTGGGGCCTGTTTGTTTGCCTGGACGTTTTTGCCTGGTTCGTATGAGTTAGGCAAGGGTAGTTAGATGCTGGTCCAGTGCAGTGAAGTTTGTTGTGTTTGATTGTTTTTCCTAGCAGAGACAGGCTGGACAAGGATCTTGTTTGTTTCCCTGCACAATGGTACGTGGTCACCTTGGAGTAGGATGTGGTAGTCAGTTAAACCCCTGCACTCCTTATTGGCATTGCGTCGAGCACCTGCATGTCAGTCCACACAAATTCTTCAGCTAATAATCTACACAGATCCTATACAGTTTTCGACTTCCATAATCTACACAAGAACAATTCTACAGGCAACACAAATTCGGTTTGTGCCAAAAGTACCATTCGGAGTAAGTAGACAAGCATCACCACATCCAATCCAAACACCCAAAAGGCAACGGGAGAGTGAGTCGGCGGCCACGACCTGCAGCTCGGCGGGTTTCCTGGTCACGGCGTGGGACGGGGACGAGTTCTTGCCGTATTCGTCGTCGTCACGGCGGAGAAGCAGATGCCGCAGCAGCCAGCAGCGGGGCCTGACACGACGCCACACACACCAGCAACAGCGCCCGCCGAAGCCCGAGATTGTCGTAGTAAGCGTCGCTCGCCGCGGGCGACTCCACAGTCGCAGCGATGGCACGATGCCAGCGGAGTTCCGGGTAGAGGTGCAGCGGCGGCCGCCGTGGAAAAGCGACGAGGCTCCAGATGAGCGGGGAGAAGAGCAGAGGAGGTGGGTGACTGGGCACCAAGTCTGATTTCGTTTTCCCACGGACCGGCTGTAGGCTGTAGCCTGTTTTAAACAGTGAGTCCAGGCAAATAAAGACGCTTTTAATGTATTAAGAACGAAATTAAGGGGGGATTTTGCCAATTGCCATGCCTTAGTACGAAGCCTTCTTACTCTTGTTTATTGTTATTAGGTGGTGGGAACTTTTGACACAATATCCCTGCCAATGCTTTTGTCATAGAGTGGCGAACATCGACGCATGTGTTTAACTTTACACTTCAAACACGCCCCACCAGCCATACTAAGCCATACTAGAAGATAATGAAAGGAACGTGAATACAGTCTTGTAAGTCAATGATCAAGTCAAGTCAATATCTAACGAAAGTTTTCTTTACAGTCCAGGCCAAGACGAAAGGTACCATCCACTCTCCCTCACCGTGCGACCGTCCGACCGTGCTAGATGAAGCGAAATTTCGCTGAGGATGACGCGCTTCGTGGGGATCACGGTATCCGCCGCGTGGCCATGGACTTTTGTGGCCCGTCCCGACGGAGACTACACTACAGCTGAAGAATCTGTTCGGATACACGCCACCACACACACAAAGCACACATGTATACAAACAAGCTTGAACTGTTATAAAACATATTGCCAACGGTTAGCTTACGCTCCAAGGTAAAGTGCGTGTAGCAGAAAATGTAATCTGAGGCTCATCATTTGCTATTATCAAAGTGGCTTGTGACCACTAGAATGTGCAAAACTTAGGGTAAGGTCACTAGGTGGATGAAGAGGTGAGTGGCTCTCATTCATCAAAGTGGTGCATGTGTGCAACCAAACACAATCCGAGTGCATGAGTTCATGCATTTTATTCTTGCATGCGGGCAATCCCAAACAAGGCACAAACTCTTTTTGGGCAACGAAACACAAGCACTTATATGCTTTTTGGCGTGGGAACTCTTTTTTTAGGCAACGAAACACAAGCACTTATATGCTTTTTGACGTGGGGACGGCAGCCTAGATGGCTCTTTAAAATCCCCGGGATAAACCTGGTTCCGGGCAACCAATCACACCCATAAAGTAGTGCCGTCCATTCCGTTCTGTGTGATTCCTGCTCTCCCCTCCCGTCCCCACCCCCGAGGCTAATTTTAAAATTTGACATTAAGTTCGCAAACCTTTCAAAATTCAACATGCAATTGGGAGCCTTCATCACTTTTAACGTCGGTGCTTTGGATTCATAAGTTATATCCTCTTTTCCTCTATTTCTCATTTTTTTTTCTTTTCTTTTTTTTTCAAGGGCAATAATCTGAGATCCAAACCAAACCCACATCAATCTCGCAACATATCACGGTGCAAACTAGATTCATGTGCAACCTATGCAAACTCCAACTACAATCACAAGGTCTCGCATCCAATGGCGGATCGAGAGGTGGAAAATTTTAACACTAACCCCCCCCAATCGCCATCGCCATCGCCACCGGGAACTCGAGCTCAACCCGTCCACCGACTTGCTTCGCCCACAACCGCCTCCATACCCATGACAAAGACGTCGTTGTGAGCCGACCGCACCGACTCCTACCACGATTGGATTCACCAAATCCCCTCTTCCCGATCCCACCCATGGTGTCGGGGAGACCGCCAAAGGGGCATGGAAGAGACCGAGAAATCTTATTCCTCTGCGACGTCGCCGCCATCGTCTCGCCGGCGCCAACCGATAGACAAAGCCGCAAGAAGGTCACCCCTCTCCCAAGAAACCCTAGACCTAGATAGGGAAACTATCTAGACTATATACAACAAAGACAACGATTCACGGTCCATCTCGCTCCACGAGCGCCCAAACGGTAGGTGGCGAAAGCGGCGGTGAAATCTCGCCCCAAAACTTTGTTTCGACTCCTTTTCGCATATACGTACTATAGCGCTTCTAAGAGACAGAAGGGAGAGCAAAGGTCTGCGCAATTTACCGCTTCCGGCGTGTCTTGTTTTGACACACCTGGCGGACAGCGCGGGGCGGTGGTAGCTCGATGGGGGCATCGTGTCTGCGGCTGCCGTGATCGGTGACGAAGCGGCCGTAAGCCGGCCCAACCAAGATTCCGCGTTCGCCCACCGATCCGGATACGGATCCGGTGTTACGATCGGATCGTGCCACTATTATAGATCTCACGCGTTCGGCCCACCGCCGCGTCTATGTTCCCTAATCCATCAATCGATTTGTGTGCGGCGATCTCTCCCCGCCCTTTGCACGGGCTTCCTCTCCCGAGTTCGATCGTTGATGCGCAAGCGCTACGGCCGTGTGGCGACCATGCCTGCAGGCCATCCCGTCCGCGGCGGCTTCGTTGAGGCACGCCCGGCCACGTCCGCGTGCCGTGTCAAGCCGAAGGCCACTGCAGATGTCGACCATTGTTCCTGCATGGCCACGGCCACTCGCCGAGTCAAGATCATGTCTCACCCCTCATCACCAGAGGCTCAGGCACAGCACGGCGGCGGTGCCCCACCCAAGTTTTCGGATGCCTCCGCCGACACGCCCGCCGCCGTCGTCGCCGAGAAGTGGGTGTCAAACTGTTCCCCTCGTCTCCCAAAGACCTAGCACTACAAAGTTGGGCGTGCTTTCCTTGAGTGAGGCAGCTCACGGAAAGCCCTTTCCCCGTCGGGGAAAAGGCTTTCCCATGAGTAGCTCACGGCATAGCTATGGCGACAAAGGAGGTGTCGGAAAGCCTGCTTCCGTGAGCCAATGTGGGGCTCACGGCAGGCTTTCCCATGAGCCCCCGGCTACGGTGGGAGCTTACGGTGGCGATAAAACAAGGCGTCCTTTCCTGTGAGTTACCCGTTGGGCTCACGGGAAAGGTGAGACCTAAGCAGCGTTTTCCCCTTCTTTCCCGTGAGCCCTAATCGTAATGTAACCTCCTAATTACGGGGCCCACCGCACTGTCATTGTCCCAAAGACCTCGACGACAATGCGCATACACCCGATAACTTAAGAAGCCCCGTTGATAACTCATACCAGGATCAACAAAGGAGTAGCTACAATATTACAACATTTATTACAAAAATATAGATCAGAGTGAGGAAGAATAATAACATTAATTTTACAAAATATGAATAAGTTACATTTGAGTAAACTTAACTTAATTAATTAAGTCGAATAGACTAGAAGACAACCGTGATCATGTCGTGCCCCACCGACATAACCTTGGTTAACGAAGACGAAGTCAAGACACGCAACAAGGGTCAACGAACCCCGAAAGTGCGGGAGTACTCAACAAGACTTAACCGACAAAGAAACGAGGGAGAAGACTTAGGAATGCAGGTTTAGGGGGAATCAAGGTAAGGCTTAGCAAGAATCAAGAATTCTTTTTGCGAGAAAAGCTTACTAAAAGTGAATCCTTACTTTCAATATTTTTAATTCATATTAGTAGCTCATATACTCTAGGTTATCCTACTCTAGAGTAAACATTTCTTTCATAAGCCAACTTTCTTTCCTCAAAACCATATTCCATCAATTACTACGAAGGCGGTGCGAGGATCAAGTCTCCTTTTCTCATGGAGCAAACGCGCCCGATTGAACCGCTTACAACCCGGTGGGGATACCTCACCACACGACATATGTAGAACTTAAACTTGCATATGTCAACCCTCACTTGGACCGTCCAAAAGCGGGACCGCGCCCTACGCCACCCGAGAGTACCGTACACCTCTAATCCGGGACTTTAACCCACGAGGGTAACTTGTACTCCCGCCATCTCTCCACTCCCGGTCGTTGTTATGCGTTCGATTTGGCTCACCTCCAAGATCTCGGGCTTACTTTGTATATGTGGCCGCAGTATAACAAATTCTTGATCCAAGGGCCAATCAACGAAAGGTCCTTAACCCGACCTGACGGGACAAGCACGACTAGGCAACCCCAATCGGCTTTACCACCGAGAGACACAACCCATGTCCCGTGCGGTCTCAAATTAAACTCTACACCTCATTATTCTTCCAAAAGGTACCATATTCATAAATAAAACATTTTGATGAAAACGCTTAACTAATTAAGCGGGGCTAAGCATCACTAAGCATTTTTGAAATAAAACATGTTAACAAGGATGGTATTGCAATAAACAAGGATGATAATGCAAAGAATTAGGATATCACTCAACTCCTAGAACTTAATGCAACATATCATAAACATAAGTGTAAAAAGCTTTGTAAAATACAAGAAAAGGTTTAAATGTATCCGGGGCTTGCCTGTGTTGCAAGGAAAAGTTAGATTCCAAAGTTGGACCACCCACGTCACACTTGACACCAACACTTTGGATGAATGAATCTTCTTGAAGCTCGACCATCATGAACCATCTCACTCTCGTATACTCTACGTAGATGATGATGCATGCTTTAGCATGATGAAGTATAAATATGATGCTTGATTGATGCATGAAATGTTAAACACTTGAGTACAACTTTCCTTCACAATAAAGTTGCAACCCAACAAAACCAACTTGTTAAACTACTCTACAAGATATCATCACCATTGCCTAAGGAGTTCTCAAGGACCATTTGATTGTGATATGATCCAAGTTTCACAAAACAACACAAAAGTCACACAAATCTAAGTCATTAAACACTAAACATTTCATTTAAACACATAAAATAATAGAGCATAAAATAGAAAATAATTTAAACATTTCAAAACGACTCCAAACTTTTTATACAAGAAGGTCACATCATAAAACAGTACCAAATAAATTTTTATGATTTTTGAAAATATATTTTATTTTCTAAAAATCATGGAAGATGCATTTTTCAATTAAAGATGGTATTTTTAAATCATGCAAGAACTACTCAAAATCAAAGTTTCAAAATTTTCATGGATACACATACTCATGGGAAGGCTCTACAAAAATTTTCAGAATTTTAAAAGCACTATTTGAATTTATAGGAAATTCACAAAATTAGACACTATTCAAAATAAACAAATTAGTAAAACATTTCTTGAAAAGAAAAGGTCATCGGGCCTAAAGCCACTCGGCCCGGCTGCCGAACAGCGGTGCACCTTGGACACGCCACAGCCGGCGCGCCCAAATGGAAAAGCAGGCCGGCCCAACGCGGCCCGCCAAAGCACAGCCCGACCAAAATTGCCGAGAAAAGGTCCCTACTGTTTCTCAAAACTACAAAACCACAAGAAACACTATTCCGGGCCGAGTCAAGGACTTTGCACTGGGACCCCGAGATTGTTTTTCTATTCTCGTTTTCTCGGGTCCCCGCCTCTCCCCGAAAGGTAACAGGCCACGGGCGGCACGACCGAATCGGGAACAAAAGCCACACGGCTCTCCCCGGCTAACGCGGGTAGCAACACCTCTAGCACCTATAGGCGACCAAAAATCCTCACCTAATCGAGCCTAAGACGAACCCTAACCGACGCGGCCCGCGCAGGCGGCGGCGCCGCAAGACAAAGCTTCGTCGGCGTGGTCGCGTTCCGGCTATCCCGGCTCGCAAACGACCAAACGGCCAGTGCGAGCCACGATCAACGGCTCACCGCGGCTTCAAAAACGTAGATGGTTGGGTCGACAGCAACAGCGAGGTGGTTCGGCAGCGATAACAGCCAGCAGCGGCGGCGGACTCAAGCGGCAAGGTCCGCGTTACGCGGCGGATCGACGCTCGGTTGCAAAAACGGGCGGGTCTATCACGACCACAACCTCAAAGCGACTCAAAACACCATCTAGTTTGTCAAGAAGCTCACCGGAGCGGACTGGGAACGGCGATGTGATCCGCGGCGGCGCTCCGACCGGCAGCGAGGAAGACGACGCGCGCTGGCAAACTAAGCGGAGGGAGGCAACACGAGCGGGCTCAAACGATGCGCAAAGATTCGACGGACCTTCGACCAAGATGATAGGGCGAGAGGTGAACTGGTGGCGGTGATTTTCTCCGTGAAGCAAGGCTTGACGCGGCGGTCGGAAAACGAAAAAAAAAAGCGGCGGCGGTGGTGTTGGTGGCTTTAAGAAGAAAAGAAGGGGACGACGAGGTGGGCGGCGGCCGAGAGCTCGCCCGGTGGCGACGGCAGCTGTGGGACACGCGAAAAGACGCTCGACGTCCACGGCGGGGCGCCCGGCGGCGGCATGAGCATGGGCATCCATGCCGGGGTTCTTGTAGCGCCCAAACCTAACTTTTAGAATTTTGCAAATTACTTCTAAAATTTGAACTGAACTCAAAAATCTCCAAGAAGCAACTTTGCTTAAAATTTCAAGATCTACAATTTTCACAATTGGAAGATTTTCAAATTCGGCCTCCAAAAAGGACTTTTGAAAAGGGGTCACGACAAATTTGAATTCAAAATTACTTTTAAAATTACTCAAAAACTTGAAAAACTTTGTACATATCTTTTGTTCATCAAGAAAAGATCTACAAACTAGCTTTAGGAAGTTTTATCAAATTTTTGCCTAGATTTTGAATTATGGAAAAGGGGATAAAGAAAGGTTAGGGTTTAGGGTTTCCGACCGGAGGGGGTAGCTTTGATTTCCTATTCTTTTCACGTCTTTTCCGCCAACAACTCAACCAACTATAACTAAACTTATTTTTGTCCAAACTATTGCTTAACTAGTATATAACACCTGGGGTGTTACACTAACGCCGTGGCTCACGGGAAAAGATTAGGCTCTTTGCCGTGAGCGAACACCGACTCACGGCAAAGATTTTTTTGTTCCAAAGACATATTTGTCACATATATATTGCATATATAACACATATATATCACACATATAGCGCAATAATCCACAATAGCACAAATATTACATAAAATTCAATGAGTCACAAGTTCAACCATGAGTGCAACCATCACAATGACTTCACAAGTTCAAGTACACAAGCACCTAAATCATCACAACTTCCTTTACGCCAACGGCCCCGCCGCCTTGTTTTTTTTCGGTCGGTCCCAAGGGTCACGAGGAGATAGGTTCGGAGATGGGTTCGAAGCGTGAGATTGAACCTGCACGTAGGCAAAGATATTGCATTTGTGAGACAAAATCCAAGCTAGATTCTATTAACTTGAAGAAAAAGCAAGATAAATTGTTAGAAATTTCGGCAAGACCTCCCCGCACGTAGGGGTTACCAAAACCTTCAACAAAACAACGGCTCGATGGCCGACAACCACATGTCCATATGCACATCTCATGGTGCATTCGAAACTCTAGATCATTTTCATTCACATTCATATATACATATTTGGAGTTAAGGTAGAGAAACTCACGGGAGTTCCGTAAGGATCTGGTGGTGGACCGAAGACCGTGATTGAGCGAAGGACATCCGTGGCGTGACTCTTCACTAACCCCGCCTCCAACATGCGCGACGTGCGCTAGGAGAGAGCTTCAAGTTTTGTCATGCTGCCTTCTCCCCGCCTCAACCTCCTCCCCCGTCACCTCCTCTCTTCCTCTATCTGGGCCTATTTCAATACAAAGTTAGAACCACACGGGCTCAATTGAAAAATTCGACATAACCTCCCCTACACGGTGAGGTTTCCAAAACCTACAAAACAAACGTGCGGCATGATGGCCGACAACCACATATATATATCGACATTCACATGGCTCGATGGCCGACAACCTATGAGGTCGAAGACCACGCCAACTAGAGACGTCCGCGGGGCGCCAGAGACGGGTCCGGACACACCGAGCAGTGAGGGCGAGTTCGTACGGACGGCCTTGAGCGGTCCTGCTCCTCCTCCCTTCTCCCTCTTCCTCTTCTTCCTCCTCCTCCTCCCCCCCCCCTCCCTCCTTCCTCCTTCCTCTTCCTCCCTCCTCCCCCTTCTTCCTCCCTTCTACCTCTTCCTCCTCCTTCCCTTCCCTTCTACCTCCTTCCTCTTCCTCCCACCTCCCCCTTCCCTCTCCCCTTTCCTCCTCCTCGCGCCATGAGCACGGCCACAAGGGCGCGGCCACGGGCGGCGCGAATAACAGGCGGACATGGCCTCCTCCTCCTCCTCTCCCTCCCCCACGGGCAAAGGTGCATGGCATGGCGGCGATGGTGGCGCGGTCACAAAATGCGGCGCTTGGGGGCGGTGGCGCGTGGGGCGCGGAGTGTGTGTGTGCGGCGGGAGTGAGTGGTATCGAGTGTGTGGGCCGGTCCTCGACTGGAGTTTTTTTTAAAAAAACAGATTTCGCCTTTTCCGTGAGCCGCATGATCCGGCTCACGGAAAGAGGCCCCCTTTGCCGTGAGCCGCATGATGCTCACGCCAAAGGGTAAAAACAATTTTCATAATGCCGCCACCGTCAATGTGGGGCCCATCGCTTTCCCGTGAGCATATCCACCTAGCTCACGGCAAAGACCCCCTTTGCCGTGAGCTAACCCTAAATTCTCACGACAAAAGAATTTTTTAGAAAATATTTTTTGCTCTTTATTTTTTTCTAGCATATATTTTCAAATTTTGATCGAGATTACTTCAAAAATACCTAGTGAAGATCTCTAGATTGGTTTTGGCTAATTAGTGACATCCTAGGACTAATCTCTCTATGCTAAGTGTTTGATTAGTTGGAGATTGGTCAAGCCAAGTGTGATGCACGGTGGTCATGGTGGATGGATCGCGGTGATCTAAAAAGATGATCAAGTGTTCAACTTGAAGTGGTTCGAGGATCAAAATGGGCTCAAGGCAAAGGTATATCCATAGGGCCATTTTGATTTTACACTCAAGATACCATAGAGGGTGTGAGTGATTTAGGATAGATAACCGTACTATAAAGAGGGAAAATCATAATCACTTTACTCACCTAGTGCCACCTATTTGAATTTCAAATTGCATTTGCATATGGGTTAGTGACGTGGCGACTCGATGAGAAACTCCTTGAAATTGCTTGAGAAATGTCATCTAAATATGGTCTTGAGGTTTGACATATTTTTGGATATGATGGCATATTATTTGGATCAAGAATTAATTGAATATTTGGAAAAGAAAAAGAAATGCATGCAACGGGTATATATATATATATATATATATATATGTATATATATATATATATATGTATTCTATATAATACCACAGGTACCCGGCCCGATCACTTAGAGCCAACCACGCGGGCGTTCCACCCGCCGACTTAGTCGACCACGGGCACTCCCCACCCATGAGATCGAGCGTCACCTAAAAGCTCCCCACCCACGATTTTTTGCGGTTTCCAAACCCGTCCCGCTCGGTCTCCTCCGTCTCCCTCCCCTCCCTCCCTCCCGGCACCGCTGTTCGCTCCCGTTGTCGCGCACCGGCCCGCCCCGTGACTACCGCGCCCCCTTTCGCGCGTCCGGCTCGAGCTTTTTCTCCGTCGGCGTGCCCCAACGTCCGGCTCTAGGCGCTGTCTTGGGTGCGGTAGCGGATGCATCGCGCCTCGTCATGGCGTTTTTCGGCCGGCGTGCCCCTAGCATCGATCCACCCGCCATTGATATGTGGTGGCGTGGCCGGAGCTTCAGCGGCGTCGCCCACATCCTCGCAGCTTTCCTTCGGACTGCCCACCGGTGTGGATCTCTATCTCGCACCACGGTAAGCGGTGACCCATACACTTTCCTCTACATCGAAATGGGTTGGATCTTGGCCTAGAATGTCAAGGATGCAATTTCCTCACGCCTCCTTTGGATTGAGAGGTGGACACGAGGCATGTTTCTCCCGAGGAACATCCGAGAGATGACGTTAATCGAGCCCAAGGTATTGCGCGAATTGCCTCAATCTTTAGCCCCTCATTAACCGGGCCCTAAAGGCTGCTCCTTTACGTAGTGCGGGACAAAGCTGCGCATTTGTGCATTCTCGAGCAAATTGGCTAATTGCAGGGCACACCAATTTCCTCATGATTTTTTTTTGGGTAATTACCCCTTGGTCAGGATTAGTTAACATGTAGGTTTTCTGTATCGACTTACAATTTTGTTTTGGTTTGGATATGTGAACTGTTGACAATCGGAAAGCGAGGAACAAAGCAAGTGGTGTCCCTCAGCTAAAACTCGCACATACGATTATTGCAAAGCAAGAGAGTTGTGGCCATGTCCTCGATGCGAGAAGAGCTAATGTTCTTGAAATATTGCATATGTTACATAGAAATTTCGCCAAATTAATTTTAATCACAACTCTAAAGCGGTGATTAATCGGGGCAACTTTATCAAAAAAGAAAAGCTAGACTTCTATGATAAAAAAAAAGCAGAGTGTAAATTAATGAGATTGGAAACATAGCTTAGATTGCATCCTTATTTGTGTATGGTAATCTGGTATGTATCGATTAATATTAGCCTGATGTCTATCTATACTTGAATGTCTGAGAAAACATGGTATGGCCAATTAGTTTGGTTTAATAATAGTAGTTCTTTTGAATATTTCTCCGCTTTGTTTTACATCACATTTAATTGTTAGTTAACATTTGTCTCTCATTATTGCCATGCAATCATTCATCAATTTGTGAATGTAATCAGTAATCACACATGATTTCTTTACTTAGAATAAAATATAGGTGTGTACGTCATGTATGAGTTCATCCGATCCCCGCAACCATGTCTAGGTTTTGTGCATGCACGAAATTAATTTCTTGTGGTCTTTTGACCAGCAAGAGTCATGTTTAGATAAATAGCTACAAACAATACTACGGTCATTATTTTACTAAAACTTCTGTGGTATTTAATTGCTTGAAACCCGATGCTAAAGTAGTACCCTCATCCTGAATTGAAGCAAGCCTGCATACATCATGCCTTGCATGTGGTGGCAAATAGTTGCATGCGAGAATGCCAATTCATGCACGAAATGAGCTTTGGCGGTTGTTTAGCTTACTAGATATAGTTTATTCATGTCCATCATTTAATGCAAAGGGACCTTTTTTGCACGATAGTTCCTTACCAGTTCAGTTCAAGATCTTACATGTTTTTTTTTTAATTTTCAGTCAAAATTTGTGAGACCTGTTCACCCGTCCAGTTTTCTAATCTTCTTTTGGTTGTTTTTTTATCTAACGGGTTCCTAGTGTTATTCATATTGTTGTTACCTCCTTCCTATCCTCATTTTGTTTTCTCATGCTTAAGAAACGTAGGTACACTAGTTATGTGCTCTTTAATCGGTAATCCAGTTCACTAATCTAGTAATCTTTCTAAAATAAGTAAACATCTCGAGTCATGGAATCATTCTTACTCGTCGCTTCTAAAAAATTATGAGCTGCTTATTTGTAAGAATAGGGAATGTTATAAAGGGGAATGGATGTACTATAATGTTAATCTCTTGCAATCTGAATTAGTATTTGCAAAATCACTAGAAAAAATTATAGACATTCATTAACAGACTAATCTAATCTTATTATGGTTCTTTTTGGAAAGTTATATGTATATATGATCTCATGCCTTGACACGTAATTCGAGAGCAATTTAACATTCATGTATTTTAAATTTTGCTTGACAAATTAGCTGTATGCTTTGGGAATACCATCTTTTAAATTTAAATCCCCGAAACAGGACATAGTATGATAGTAATGTTAGTAGTGTTTGGTAATTAGTGGATCAAGATCAATGCTATGATCACCATGCCATTGAGGAGGCCGGGAGGGGTCCGAACTTGTTAAACATCCTTGGGGCATGAATTTGGAAACATTGAAAAGGCTATGTTTTTAATGGGTTCGCCTGATGTGCTTCCCATTCACAATTAGCTAGAGAGGAAGCAAACCAGGTTTGGCTTGTGCTAGGGCATTAGCACATTTGGCATGAATTCATTGTTGTAGATGGTTCGAGTTAGTCTTTTTGTTCTTTCAGGGCGCATCTGTAACTTTGAGAGTTTGTTTATGCTTTTATTTCTTGGACTTTCATCCCCTTGTCACTACAATCATCTTTTTTCAACCTATACTTATTCATTTATTCTATCCATTTTAAATCTCTGCATTTTTTTCGACTTTTGTGGCACTTTGCTAAATCATTTTGGAAGAAATAGAGTTGGTGCCTTCTTTTGTGAGTTTATTTTTCCCTCGGCACTTGATTTCCCTCAACTATGTCATATGATGTAATTGTTTTATTTGTGTGTATGAAAGTTTGGCTACATAGAAAATCCCTTTGGGAGCGGATTTAACTCAACCGCCCCTGTTTTTGGGTTTGCTATTTACCACCACTTTGTCTTGTAATGTGGAAATTGCTACCTAACATGAACTACAATCAAGGGGATCTCCCACACAGTTTTGCCTTAAAAAACATGAACTGCAATCAAGATGACTTAAATCGGTGTTCACACCCATACTTTGTCCTCACCGTTAGTATGCCCGATCATATTTTTATTCTCAGTAAATGGTTTGATTATCATTAATGCTTGTGTGTGGTGTCGCTTTTGGTGTGAGATATTTTTAAGCATTTGGCGGTATTTACTGCACTAGTGTAGTGTAGCGACCCGTGAGAACTTGTGATACTTCCGAATTCCTTCTGAACTAATATGTACAATTAAGGTCAAGGTTTATAACTTCTTTTATCGATTCTCTTTCCTTGGTGCAAAGACATTTTCATTCCAAGGCGAGGAGCTTCCAAGACTGTATGCCCTCTCTCGCTCCCTCGGCATCCTCTTTACCACTTTACATTTCCTTGAAAATTTGTTCTTTGTGTGTTCATTTGGTATCAACTTGTCACGAAATCTATAGATATCACCTTTTCACCGGACTAAGCGTACCTTTGCATGTTAGAACCTCTGTTTGTCCAAATGAAACCCGATAACCACAACATGCCGTGGTTATGTTTGACACCCACTTTCCATTATTTTAATGCATAGGTAGTTTTTTTTTTTTTTTTTGAGGTCAACTAAGCATTTTATGAACTCTAATCTATTTACTTATTTAGCTAATAAAAAAATAACACACTCGAGAGATCACAATTGAAAAGGAGACATTACAGATTGGTGTGCGATATAGTTTCTTGTGCACTTTGTCACTCTAGTTAGTTTTTCATGCATATGATGAGTATAGGGTGATAGTTTTAAATAACCTTTTATTAATCCGTTTCATGCATATAGATTCCTTCATTCTAGTAAAGTTGCATGAAGATAGGTTACTTGAGCAAGTTAATCAAAAGCATTTTCACTTAGCTTTTCCACTTTTAGTGGTTCATTAGTACTCAATATATTTGTGTACTTCAGTGCATGAAGGGTATTTGTTTCTTTGGAAGCCATTGCAAGGAACACAACCGATGCTTTTCCTATCATCGCTTTGTGTTTCATTTGAGAACACAACTTCAAAGAGAAGGCCTCAAAGGTGGTCATCTTGCTGTACTAGTAATTCCAATTGTTTCCAGATTTGGCTTCTTATATTATTTTTAAATTATGTGGTATTGGTTTATCCTAGTTATGTCATTTTTGAAAGTTTCCAAATTCGTCTTCAGTTTTGGACTGGCAAATACCATATGGAGCCCAGGGAGAGGCCGCACTCTTGTGTAAGCTAAAGGACTAAAATACCATGTTACAATGCTTCAAAAATCATCACAAAAATCATGCTTTTGTTTTTTTTCCTATGTTTGATCTTGTCACAAATATATATTTATGTGTTTCTCGCAAAGACATCATAAGTACTTTACATGATTTTCTATAAATAACTATGATACCTGAATGTCCGCTAGCTATCCTAGGCACAAATGGTTTAGCTTGGATGCTGATTTTGTGAATAAACAATAGAAAAATAGGAATCTTCACTTTCAGCTATGAACTTGATCAAGGTTTATCTTGTTTCTACCACCAAGGTTAGTACGGTCGGCATGCAAAACTTGAAGTACTGGTCGGCATGCGAAGCGTTTGGTTGTGTAGCTTCTAGGTTTATGTTGTTCCTAGTAAGCTAACCCTTCTCTTGTTGTCGATTATATTTTTTGTGACTGTCTTGAGTAGTTGACTATGACAATTATTAGTCATAAATGTTGTTATTATGTTCACTCGGTGATTTGTTGTGAAAAGGGTTGCCCTCTGCGATTTTTATCATGATCGAGTGTCTTTGTGATAGCGTTTTGCGAGGACCATCAATTGTGATGGTACTTTTTAAATAGTATTTGCTTATTATATATTTCTAAGGATAATAATGGAATTGTTGCTTGTCACCGTTTTTTCTTGTAAAGAAGCAACAAACTTATCGAGCATTGATACTTTACGATGAACCCACACATGAATAATGGAAGTTTTGCTTGTGTTTTGTCGAATCTTTGTATACAAACCTGTAATGTAGTTTCCCAATATTTTTTCACCTTTTTAACAAATATTAAATGATAGAGATGTTAGCTACTTTGCTCGAGTGTCTTTGGTAATTATTAGAGCCTAATGTGTGATCTAATTTTCATTGAAATGAAATCTGTTTTTATGAGTTATGAATGTGCCACACGTTTTCTCGCCACACCCGCCGAAGCCCGGCACCATGTTTTGTTCAACACATGCATAAGATCCATTTTATTCAACGCATGCATACCTTGCTAGTTAACCATAACTATTGATTCATTTGTAGAAACCCCAAATATTAGGAACATTCCACCAACAAATTAAGCAAAGTACCTCTAACTATAACATCTATTTTCTCGAACCATACAAATTTACCCCAGTAATCGACTCCTAACATCTATTCTTTTTTGTCCTTTCTTAGGTTACGTGGGCAAATCCCGGGCGTTCAAGCACTATCCTCCGCTACATTCCATGATTGTTTGTGACACTACTTGTGATAGGTTAATTAGCCATATCAATATACCGCAAACAGCTCATTTACCTTGTGTCTTAAAATAAAGTGAAGATGGACTCGAAAAAATCCTTGAACTTTGCATTGTGGAACTCTCTCCGGCGGATGCACTATCAATTGGACCCGCAGATGCTTATGGGAATAGGCTCGTTGTTTATAGTAAATGCAAAAATAGGCTTGGGCATGTTCATTCACCAGCGTGATTTTTTTTACCTACCACTTGGTGGGTATGTTCGTACAATGATCTGCTACTGATGTTGAATTATTGTTTGGCAAAAAAAATATTTTTATTGCCCTTTACGGCGACACAATAATTTAACAAATCTTTCTTGAACCTCGATAATCCTTCTTGGAATGATAGAATAACGCCATATCCCTACGATAATGTATACAAACAACTAAATATATCTTTCTTGAACCTCGATAACTATAGTAACTTCTCAATACGAATCAATTGTTCAAAAAATTTTATGCTTGAACACTTTTGAACAACTATTCATTTTTTTCCTGTTTCTTCAGAAATTAAATTTTATTTTCATACGATAATAGGATATCTAAGTTCCTAATATTGGCTTGCGTAAAAACAAAGGAACGAGAAAAGGAAAACTAGGTAGATATAATGACCACATCGAGTCTCAAAAGGAAAAAGAAAATCGGGCCGATGAAAAAAAATGATAGTCAAAGGAGGTGGATAAGGGCGGTGGAAGGGATTTGTGGTGCACAGCGGACGTAGGAAGGGGCTCCCGAACGGGGGCGGGGGCGGTGCTGGCGCGGTCAAGGCGCGAGGGCTCGGGTAGTGATTAATAATCACTACCTGTACTACTACTTAGCGCAGCCCTATATATATATATATATATATATATATATATATATATATATATATATATATATATATATATATATATATATATATATATATGCGCTAAATCCTACCCAGGCGGTGATTATTAATGCGCTGCCCGAAAGCACCGTACGGCGGCAGTCCGGCGGAACAGCCGCCCAGGCCCGCCCGAACGACGAGCATGACTCCCTCCTAGCCCGGGAGAGCCGACGTCAAGTGAGTCCTCTCCGAGCCCGAGTGAACCCGGGACGCACGGCCGGGCCGACCCAGGCAGCAATGAGCGCCGTGAAGTCCCGTACACCGGCGATTAACGCGCTCCGCCCCGGGGACCGGTGATTGGGGCGGTCCTGTCCCGGCGCTCTCACCCGCGGGAGCGGATATCGGGCCACGACCATCGATCTCACCCGCGGTCGCGTGGCCTCCTAGGCACCACGACCCGGTCGCCATCGCCAACATCCTGCCCGCCTCCATCCAGCCGGCGAGGAGGGAGGAGCCTCGGTGCAACAGGCGACGATAGAGACGAGGTTCGGGCCCGTGGCGCGGTGGTCGCCAAGACGACCCGACCCTTCACACGCCATCGAATCTGGGCGCCACAACGGCTAAGGTGGGAATTACAGAGCTAGTTTCCGTGATTTATTTATAGCTATCCAATAATCCGTAAATGTTTCCGTGATCTCTGTCGGTTTAAGGATTTATTGGATAAATAGGCGCCCGACCAGCACAGTCACTGTCCTCCATTCACGGTGGAGCACCGAACCTCTCAAAATTCCCCATGAGTAAAGGTAAATTTGTTTTACCGTGTGAGCTTGTTTTCATAAAATTAAAAAACTCTGTGTGAACGCGATGAATTTTAGCTTGTGGATGAATGATTACGCGGGTGATGGTCTTGACTTCTAGTGGGTTAGATCAGAATTTGAAAATCAAGTCTAATTGTCCCGATTCTACAATGGTGACATGTTAGCCCGGTCTTCGCCATCCAATCGGTTTGCGATCCGCATGGACAGGAAGCCAAAATTAGGATCATTCCAAATCGATCTTATGATGATATTTCTGTTGTTTCAAAGTGAATAATTTTTATGACCCAAGAAGTAGAGTCAATAAAAATGGATTTCCATAATTGGACAAGAAACAAGCCGATATATCTTAGGTGAAGAAATAATACTCACTTTGCATTAGCAACAGTTAACCAATGAAAGCCCCTCGAGGGAATCCTCTGCTGATGGTGTGGTATCATGATTCTAGTAGGTTATGTTCTGGAATTCAGCTCAGGATACAAAGTTGATAACTTAAACATCTGAATTCTGTCCATGCCTTTTCTCCAATACACAACCTACGAGAGAATATTAAAAGCATAGTAAACACGATCAAACCTACAAAGACTTCCGTTGAATTGATAGTTTATATTGAAGATCCGTAATGACAGATTATTACCACCGATCACCACCTATCATCTCCACACATCTAGAATTCTTGATGTATAAACTTAGCATTCCAAGACAATTTAGCATTTGTTATTTGGAGAGAATGTCAAATTTAGGCGCATCTAGTTGTCGTTACATCGAGTATATACAGCTTCACTATCATTTAGAACATAAATCAATGCAAATTGCTAGGAATCGATGAAGTCGCAGAAAAAAAAAAAAATCACATTTTTTTTGCAGGCTAGTCATAACAAATTTTATTATGTCACAACATCCACCTCGTGTTCTCCACTTGTGTTCATTCTTGCAGGTTAGTCATATAAATTTGGTGAGAAAATAAACAATGTAGTAGCTTGCGGGATGGAGGAGATTGGTCGGCAGGGCGAGGAGCGACTTCGGGGAAGGGAAGTGTAGTGGAGGGGGCGTCGCGGCAGCCCTCTCTCAACCATAAATCGCCCCGCGAGAACAGGCGACATGGAGAAGTGGAGAACACGAGGTGGATGTTAGTGACATAGGAGCAAAGGAATTGAATTTCTCAAGGAGAATCCACGCGCAACTTCCCATTGAGAGTTTCATCTGTTGGGCTCCTCGCCCCGAGAGGTGTTCTCGCTTGTGATCAAGCCGTGGAATGCGCACATTTGCACCGCGCAGGTGTTGCATGGGCATGTCCCCGGACTCGATCTCAAGTTGTCTTTACATGTACGTGCATATGTAATGCGAGATGTGCGCGATCGATCCATAAGAAGGGCATGTGTACTTTTAGCATACATTACACTAAAATTATACTGCATTACTCATCACATCCATGAATGAATAAATGATTTGTTGCACATGTTTACGGCCTTTTGTATATATAAAAAGAATGTCTATCGATAACTTCATACTATATATGGTTAGAAATATGAAACTTGTATGAGCATCTATGCTAAGGTATCTCTATAAATATATTTTAACAATAAAAATATGATTGCAGTATTTATTCTAAGATTTGATAAATTAAACATTTCAAAAACAAGAAAAATGTAAACAACAGAGACAACTTAGAAACAAATGCTAGGAGGAGCTATTTCCCTCCGTTCCCGACTCTACCCCATTCGCTCAAGCTAAAGGCAAACCCATCGGGGTTCGCTTCAAGGGTCACATTAGCCTCCTTGCAGCGAACCAATTTACTAAGCTTTACGTGCTTTCTGCAAGCTCGCCCGTGCTCTACCGATGAAAGGAGACAGCATCGTGGGCGGCTAGTTGCTTCTTTCCCACTGCCTTTCCCCTTTCTCGGAAGATAGGGGCGCGCTTCAACTCGTTAGATTCGAGAAAAAAAGAAGTGTGTCCGAAGGTTGCCAACATAGAGCTCAAAAAGCATCACGCATCATAGAGCACACATTTTGCGATAGAGCAATTAACATCCTCATTGATAAACAACGCTTGCTGCAAAGATTCAAATCAACAACTTGATATAGTGATACAAGAAGGATGACCGCAAAAACAAGCTACTTTCACCGAAATTACAATTTCCTTGAGAATGCCAAGTCCAGCTCTGTCTTTTCCTCATTTTGTGATAGAGCAATTAACATACTCATTGATAAACAACTACTTGTCTACACAGATTATCGATTACTTTCTGAGAGCGATGATTGCCAAGACTAAGAAGATGAGTGCCCGCAAGGAATGACCAAAGTGAGGTCAAGTTAGACCGAATCCAACTATATCGGGAAGCAAACCAGATTTTTTTTTTTCTCGAGCACATACGCGTGAGCATGTATTTCAAGCAAGCCCAAGTTCATCGGAACAAAAATACGAATGCAAACAACTATATCAAATTCAGTGATTTAGCTTCTAACACTTTGTGACACGTAATTTATAGGTACCGCCCACTTTCTTAGCTCGGTGTAGGTTATGACCTGTCACAAAACCCATTTCTTTACCAAAAAACTTTGCCTAAGGTGTGATGAAGAAATTGTTGGCCACATGTTAGAACATTGTTTGGCAAAAAAACATGGTTTTGTTTGTATAGGTTCTAGGGCACAACTATAACCATCTCTAATTAAAAAAAAAACCTGACGAGGGGGTTAAGAAGTCTCGGCAAATCATAAATCATAGCCGTGGAATCGGCATGTACCGGACCATTTTCTACTTATTAATGAAATAACACACAGCTTCCTACATGTTGAAGAATAAAAAATATGGCAATGTCTTGTAGTGGTCCAAACATACCCTAAGTTCCATACTTCCATCGCATCATACAAGCAATAATATTTGATATGCAAATTGCTAAACAAATGGACCTTTTGACAAATATGAGAGTTCAATAGAATATAGTTCACCCAAGCCCTAGATTCAATAAAGAAAATTTTTATAGTTGAACTTATTAGAAAATTGCCAAAGACACCGTCAAGTTTAAACTATAAATTATCACACAAGCTAGTGAATCATATATCTATATCAGCTACCGGGGCACATAATGTTTTATGGACATGAATAATTGCATTACCACAGGGAAACACATCGGACATCTATATTCTTCATACTGGGAAGTAACATGTTCAGGATTTAGAATGCTAAGGCAGCCGGACCGTATGGCGCTCTCGAGGATCCTTGTCGTGGTACTTGCGGATAAGAGTGGTGGCGTAAAGTGCTAAACGAAAGGACACAACAAACCTAAAAGAAAAAACTGAAAACATAGCATCTAAAACAAAACGAAAAGTTGATATGAAGACCGTAGTACCATGAGCGAAAGGTATACTTACCAAAGACACCCCCCGGCAATGGCAAAATTCATCAAGTGTGCTATGCGAGCAAAGTAAGAAAAATGACCAAAGAACCTAAAACTTTTTATGGTTTCAATATTGTTTCACGGGATCATGTGGAACTTTTTTTAATTGGATCTAAACCAAATGATAGATAATATTTTTAATTAGATCTTTTCTAACCACTACACATGCACATAAGGCATGAATGTCTATGAAAACCATCTATAAAATTATATGCCGGTAGGCGTAACATACTTGTCCATGCAAGGTTCTTGTCGTCGGCTTGTGCACCTCCTTTGCTAGGTAGCTTCATTGTAGAGCTTAATGTCAAATTCTATGCATGGCAAAGACAACAATCACCCAAACAAGTGCGAGCACGCCAAAGATACCTTGTTCATGCAAGAGGCACACTAATGCGGCCGTGAAGAGTGTCGATGAGGCCAACATCACCTACCTAAGTGGAAGGAGGGTAACTAATAAAATTAGAAAAAAAACATATAACCGGTGAGAACTCACATGAAGGCAAGGTTAAATAAAAAGTCATTCATTGGGGTAAGCTTAGAACATCAAGGCTCTCAAATTATTTCTCTGTCCCAATCCAAAGAAAAAAAAACATAACATTTTTACGGGGGTAGGAATCAAGTCATTTTTCTACCGATGTGCAAGTAGTTGCTTGTCTCCAAGCTAGATAGGTAACTTCGATCATATGTCGCCCTAAGGTCTTGCAGCATAAACCGAGTATACTTCGATCAACTGTATAAATCACATTTCAAGCCATGAACCTTTTGTTGCAAGAAAAAAATGCATTCTAAATAGCCTGATGAAATTTATATGTTCAAATATTTTAGTTGAATAGTCTGAGAAAATTTCTCACCAAGCATAAATAATAAATGACAGGTCAACACATATATGGAAGATGTTGGATTCAGTCACAAGGCATGTGATGTGCAAACATGCATAAAAGGAGCAAAAGAATGTCCGCAGCTTTACCGACCGAGAAAAATTTACTAATGGAATGCATCTATGCTCACTAATAGTAGTGTCGACCTAGATACCGAGAAGCGAGACACATGATCTACTATGCCCTATTGTGCCATCATTGATAGCTTAAGGCTCGCTTTAGAGTGTTAATGAACTCGATGTGTGCACTCCAAAGCAACATGAAATTCTTTGCCGGACATCGAGCAAACAAATTTGAATTACTTAGCCGATTGCTTCCAAGAAGCATGCACACCTACTTGCACATGGATTAATCACGAAATTATTAAAATAGTACTTGCATAAGAATCCCGGTTCCTCACAACGTCAATCATCGATAAGGGTATAAGGTAATCAAGTAGTTCCTCACAACGCCAATCACGATATCGATAATTTGATATTCGATTGTCATCATAGGTCGAGGACATAGAATACAAGATAATTAAAAAAAAAGGGTAAACGGTAATCAAGTAGATATCCATGTCAATGGAGAGGAGGTAACCATGTCCCGTGGACTTTTGATATCCCACGCACTACCCGCTTTCGGACTTTCTCCATACCCAATGTTCATCGTGATCCTACCCGCAAGTTGCGCCAATTTGAGTTTGCTCATCGCATCATCTCATAGTATAATTTCCACAACTGTACTGCATCTGCAATATAAAGCGTTTGGTTTGGAATGGTTATGGCGTAGACGTATTCATCATGTAGCTAGTAAGCGGAAATATGATTCTACGTAATCCAACTTAAATGACACAGTTTACATCAAAAACACATTTTCTAGAGAATCCATGAAAAATAAATTTGTTCTCGCAAATCTTAGGATGAAGACATGCTCCAATAATATTTTGTTTTTTTTTTGGTTGAAGGGTTAGAACTACGCCCGCGCGGGCATATCCCATCCCTAAACCCCCTATCAATAGTCAAATGACTCAAAAAAAAAATCCGACAGAACATGGATATGCAGTCTTGATCTACTCTTCTAGAAAATTTATCAAACTCGATGGCATTAAGGTTAGCCAACTTTCAGCTAGTTCTCTCTTGTCGAGAGAATCCGAGCTACATGATGAAGAATGTATTTGGACAGAGTAAATTGAGTACTGTACAATGATCAATTCAATCACTTGCCTCGAGAATCCTCCAAGGGCATGCACAAACAAAGACGCCTTGCATGACAATACCAAGTTAAGATCCCATCCACGCTTTTTCCAAGGAATCCGGATGCTTACCTTCCAATTCATCAGAAAGCAATAGAACGTAACTAAAAGTATTCAAACATGCAATGGTTAATTAACAAACAGGAAAATTTGTACAATTAGATTAACAAAATCAATACAATTCTTCAGCTCGAATGGCGGTGCGCAGATAGTCGAAGGCTTCCAAAATCAGCTATACAATTTTGGAGCAATATTTCTTCTACACGCCAGAGCACCGTAAACATAATCACAATCGGATACACAAAAAGGTCCACATGAGTATTAATACTACGAAGATTCAAATGAGTTGAGATTCCAATCTTCATGTGTAAAATGCATATATCCGAAAATGCGAGATTCAAGCCTCACATGTGTTAAATTGAAAAGCACGGGGAGGGAAGCATACCGACATTGAAGGAGGCTTTTGAGGACGGAGGTGGGGTGCAAAAGATCGGATGCCGCGACGCCGCCGGGGAGGCTCCTCCGGAGGCCGCCCGCTGGCGTCGTCGGCATCCTCCCCCGGGCGTCAATGCGCCTCCCCGCAAGACGACCAGGATCGGCGGGGCCTACATGTTAGCAACCCTAACTGGATTCACTAACCACAACTTCGAATCGGGTAACAGATACACCCTCACGAGATACAATCGACGCCCGTGGCAGGCAGGTCACCTCTCTCTCACCCACAACTCTCTCTCTCTCACACACCACGACCACGATAACCGATAATTGATTGATTCCGATGCCCCCTTTCTGTCTCTTGTAGTCGCCGCCAGCAGGTATCTTTGGGTTTGGCACCAGGTCATGCTTGCCGGGCCTGGGCCGACTGGGCTTAGTCCATGCCGGGAGGTACCGACATTCCCCCCCTCCTTAATTTTGGCTTGCCCTCAAGCCAATGGAGAAGTTTGAAACCGCCGGGATCCCAAGGCACTTGCAAGACCTTAATGCTGAAGAGAAAATCGCAATGACACCAAACCCGGTTATCCGACATCACTTTACTGTAGATGCCAAATCCAATCGGATTGATATTTGTTGTAACCATCGTGTATGTGCTTGTATGAGCTAGACAGAGACACACCATGAAGCCAGATGCCCCACGTCTCCTCGCCATGCCCGTCCATTCTTTGAGGAAACTAGCTTCTTGACAAAGTATCGGTGGATATCATCATAACCCATCTCGGAAAAATCAAGAACATTTGGCTTCTTTGCCAAACCGACATTGTCTCAATAAGCTCACCGGTAATGTTAGAATGAAGTATTGTAGGAGGTGGCCATGGTCGTAACTCATTGCGTGAGAAGTGTACCAATGCAAATCGAATCTTGAGTGAACCAACAAAGGTCACCGGGACATGTATACCGCCTACCGTAAACACTCCTTGGCGAAATGTATGCGGGTAGTATAAGTCGGCCCCATTTGTCAATATCAAGTAGCAGCCCGGATCTTATATCAATGATGAGATGTACAAGGTATACTTCCAATGTTCTGCGCAACTTCCGGCCAACATCAACAAAGCAACACCCATACAAGCGGGCTTTGTACTCGAAGGGGCCAACACTTGATCACATATCTCTCTCGGGATCAAGTACCACGGGAAGCCACTTATCGCCTTGAGAAAAACTGCATCGGGATATAATAATTAGCCCTTATGCTGAACTGAAATCAGCCAATGTTCCATGTTAGCAAACAAATCCCATGCATAAATATTGGCCACACAACGGTTTGCACCACGCTTCGCTACTGCGCAGACCAAGGCCAACCCGGATAGAATGGCAACCATAAACCAAAAACTGAAGTTGTGTGGAGTCTCAGTAAGCATAATATACACCGACGGTGATGTCGCTAAGTACCACAGGGGGCTGCATAACCACGTAAAAATTGCCAAGGGATTGGCCTCGAGATGGACCGTTACCCTTGATCTCAATCAATATAAATGGCGACCTTGGAGCTTGGATAACCACTTGAGCTGAGAACAACCCCGAATTGCACTAGGCAATGACTAAACCATCTCCCAAACACCTTCGACCACCTTGTATCTCGGGTGCGTAATAGAATGTAACACCACCAATGGAGTATGCATGGGTAAAGTCGGTGATGTACCTCTTCGACGATGTGAACAAGCTTCCCAAGAGTGCTCACAGTTGTAGATGCCGATACACTGCGCTGAAGCCGCGGACTTGCATCGAACACCTCGGTGGTCCACGTGCGGTGCGTGCCTCCTTTGCATGAACGAGGGAGCACATGACTTGCTCCAAGCAACGGCCCGGGTCCAACGAGGATGCTCCCCTGCCGAGTAGGGATTGGTGAAAGCGTCGCATCCGTGGGTGATGGTGGCGGGAAGGCGATCCCGGCGTGGCGGCCAGCATGGACGCTGCCGTTGTCACCCGACCACTTTCAGTGTCCTTTGGAGCGCGAACTCGTGATGGCGTGCCACATCGCCGTTGAGGACGCTAGGGGGGAAGGCACGAACACGAAGAGAGTCGTAGGGCGGCCTTGGCGTGTTGTAGGCGAAGGAGTGGGAGCGGCGCACGGTGGCGTCCCGGGGATCGGGCGCGTGGCGATCAGCCGGCTCCGCGGAGGGGCGGAGGCGGCGGCGGCGGGCGACCTCGTAGCCCTGGGGCGAGCTCTACGGGGCGCGGCGGGCTCGATGTGGAAGACGACCTCGGGCCGAACCCGAGTGGAGGCCGTCCTGCCGGCGCTGAGAAGCCGCGGTCGCGGAGGGCGGAGAACGTCGCGCCCGTAGCGGAGGCAGCGCAGTGTGAGCACGCGCCCGGCGCTGGCGGCCGTAGCGGCCTTGACGCAGAACTCACTAAGCGGGACGCGGGGAGCGAGGTAGCGCCCTGGCGAGGTAGTTCTTGGTCGGCGCCAGGGCGGCGACCTTGAACACATCGGGCGGTGGATGGGAAGAAGACTTTCGTGCACCTCCACCTCCTCCTCGTAACTCGGGATGTGGAGCGGGAACTATCGGGACTCCATCTCCCACGATGACGGAGGTGGGGAAGGCGATGGAGTCGGGGCCCGACGAGACTCGTGGTCCTCCTCCACCTCCTCCCTCGCGCTCCGGGATCCGGAGCCCGGGAACTCTGAGGAGCTCCGTCTCCGATGGCGGAGGCCGGCGATCGCCGGTGCGGCAACGGGGAGAGCGACGGGCGCGGAGTGGTGTGTGGAGTCGGTCGCGAGGATCTGTCGAAGAAATCCGCGATTGTCGCCCGTGGGGATGGTCGGAGGAGGCGGTGATGGGCGTGGGGATCTCGTCGAAGATCCGCCCGATTGTCGACCTCGGCGGGCGGCAACGTGCGCTGCTCATGGCGCCCGATCGCGGGCGCCGTGAAGGCGGGGGTAGAAGGGGCTCTCCGGGGCGGGGCGGGTTGAGCCACCCACGGTTAATCGGCGGCGATGTCCTCCATCAGCGCCCAGCGGCTGCTCGATCGCTGCCGTCGCGGTGCCCAGCAGTGGCGCCCGCTGCTCCAGCGCGGCCCGCGCCCGGCGGCTGCGAGCTTGAGCTCGTCCATCCTCCTATCGAGCTCGTCAAATAAGCGGAAATCCATGGTGCTGAATCGACGGATGATACCCTTTGTTAGCAACCCTAGCTGGATTCACTAACCACAACTCGAATCGTCACGATACACCCTCACGAATACAATCGACCACGGCCCGCGAGTCACCTCTCTCACCCACAACTCTCTCTCTCTCCACACACACGACCATAATAACCGATAATTGATTGATTCCGAATACCCTTCGTTCTGTCTCTTGTAGTCGGTACCAGTATCTTGGGCTTGGCACCAGTCATGCTTGTTGGGCTGGGCCGGCGGGCTTAGTCCATGCGGGAGGTACGACACTGGCTGCAGGCCGCGGCCAAGCGGGATCGGGGGACTTTCCTAGAGGAGGCGGCCGTGGGGGAACCGATTCGGGGAGGAAGTCCGGCCTCGGGGTTCCCCGTGCGCGAGATCGTGTCCGCCAGCTGGTTCCCCGCGTGCGGCCAGGTCGTCCGTCTCGGCAGAACTGGCCAGCCGCCGCGGTTGCAGCGGGCGAGGAGTGATGAGCAACACGGCGAGGAAGTGGAGGCGGCCCTCGCTTCGATCCAGCGGCGGCCGAAGCAAAGAAAGCAATTGACGGCGGCCCGGCAAAGTGGACCTCGTCTTGTAGGGGATGGCGATGGCGGCGGGCGGCGCTCGTCGTGCGTCGGGCGGCAATTTGCGGCGCAAGCCCGGCATCTCATCGGGTCCTCCCACGATCCTAAACATGGTGTGTGGGAGGGACTAGGCTGCCCTTCGAGGAACCGCCCGCTGAAAACACACGTGGTTGGCTGGGGCCAGGGAGCCGGGGATGAGGGACGGGGGCAGCGCATGGTGGGTTGCATGGAGCTCCGAGGAGCCACTAGGAGCGTCGCATGGCGGACCGTCGCGGAGGGCTCGCTCGGGCTCGGTGATTTGGGCTCGGGTAGTGTTTATTATTCACTACCCGGGTAATATATAGAATAAGTAGTACCCTGCGTCTTGATTGATTAAACGATACCCGAGCCCCCGGTCGCGGTAGGCCAGCGCAAACCCGTTCGGCGAACCACCAAACCGTGTGACGTGGCCCCATCGTGCGTCCGCACAACAAGCGCTCCGCCCCTGTTTGCCGATTTTTTTTTTTTCTTCCATGCCTGTTCCATTTTATTTTCCGACGATTTCTTTTTCTGCCCGATTTTTTGTCTTGCTTGTTGCCCACTCGCTAGAGGCTGTGTTTGCAGCGATTTTTCTTTTGTGTTTCCCAATCTTTTTTTATTTTGATTCTAGCCGATTTCACAATTTTTTCCCGCTGGGCTTCTAGGGATGGATTTATGTAGCCATTTTTCTTTCTACATACGGTCCCTCGTGATGAATTATTTTTCAACAATAATATTACTTTAATTTGATCATTACAAACATATCTTGTCAACAATAATAGTGTGTGCTGCTAATCACAATCACAAATAGTGCCGATTTCACAAATATGGCTCGTTATCATAGTTACAAAGAATTTGTAGGACTAGCAGAGGCAAAAAAGGAGATAGTTTATGAATTCCACAGCTTGATTATTTCAAAAGAAAAAATCCACAACTAGTTTGCAGCATTGCAGTACAACTTTTCTGTAAGATGGTCAGTTATCATATCTATTTTCGTATCTGATTATAAGTCCCCATTCACCAAACACTTGGGCATGATGCTAATTTTGACCTTCATTTATATAGCGCCCAGAGCCAACTAATTAGAACATCCAAGTTGCTTCTTGAAAAACCTGCAATACAATGAAGTAATGGATTGCTTGTCTCATAGACAAATTCAATAGTCAATAAAAGTTAAAAAAAACATTAGATTGTGTTTCTTTAATGTTTTTCTATTGATAATTAGATCTGCTTGTGCCAAAAAAAATACTAATAGACAAGTGCAGTGTCTACCACTTCAACAGCCACCAATTCTGAACTATTGGACCAAATGTGTTTGAAAGCATGCACCTATGACTTGTCTGTACAAAGGTGCTGATCAAAATGTAGGGAGCATGCACTTGAAGACTTTGTAGCGAGAGAAAAAAAGTAATACTATTTCTAGTATTACTATCAGTTCCAGTTCTTACCGCCCAGCCATTGTTTACAAAAACTGACATGGGCCAGGAGACATATCCAGCTTCACAGGTTGAAAAGGAGTCACAATTGTACATATCAGTCAAGGTTCCTCTTCCTTAGACCTGAGAAAACATCGAGCAGGAGGAAGGGGTTGCATGAGTTTTATAAACTACTTGAACAAAATTAATTGGTCACCTAGCAGGAGACTTTTGATATAGTTCCATTAAGCATGATGAGAACTTGGTGCAAGATTATTTCAGATTATATAATGAAAAATGGAACTAGGACACATGACCAAGGATTCCTAATTACAGGACATAAAGGGTGTCAATAAACAGGGAGGAATCCTGGCAAAGACAGTTGGTACAAAAATCCAGGAGTAGTAAGAGATAATCTCATTCTCTCATCAGTTCACTAGGATGAAGACGACATAATCCCTTGATGAAGAACAGCGTAAGACTCGGGCAACGAGTCAAATTGGCAATTTATTTTCAGAAAAATCATAACAATATACAATACATTGATTTGTCTGAATACCACCCAGTGCAACAATAACAAAGGCAAGAACAATGTTAGCCTGACCCGGGACTGGATGGCCATAAAAAAATAAAAAATGTAGCAAGACAGTACCTATAGGGTGCATGCAACTGAAGCTGAAATATGATTCTACAAAATCCAACTTAAATGGCACAGTTTACATCAAAAACACATTTTCTAGAGGATGTATGAAAAATATAACCATGTGATCTGACCTGGCAAAGAAATTGTCGATAAAAACATCTCCTATTGCTGAATTTAAACATGCCAGATCTACGAGTGGGATCAAAGTATATTGACAGAAAAACTGGGCACCACGCAGCCAACAACTCCAAAACTAATCAACTTGTGCATCTTCCTATATCTGAAGTCTAATTGGAAAGGAAAAAAAAAAACAAAGGAACTTCCCAAATGCAGTGAAGTGCTAGTTGCAGTTGCAACTATGAAAAATCAATAAATCGTAGCAACAAAACTAGAGAGGACAGGGATACACGACGGATTCTAGCAACATAATTGGAGAGGGCAGCAATATACATTAACCATTTATTCCTCATACACCCAATTTCACACAGCTGGACATATTATCCATAAGGATATATATGTTTAGTATTTAATAAATCATCATTGCAATATGTATAGGCTGTATGGTGCAAATACACGTAAATGAAACAAATCACACGGAGAGAAGATACACCAATTTGCAATGATTATGCTAGATAATTTACCTGCAAATATGAAAGCATGCTTTAAGTGCCATAGCTGCACATCGGATTTGGGGAAAATTAGCACTGCTGGATGCAAAATCCACTTACGGCAGGGGAAAATCAAAACAAACAAGGAGTAAAAAGCAAAAATCAAGAATGGAATTCAAAGGGGAAGTAAAGGAACTGAATATGTGGGTCGGAAGGAGATGCAATATGTGGATCAGATGGAGATGCGATAATAAATAAATAAACAAACATGAAGATAGATCGAGGCCAAAGAATCTCACTTTCCGTTCGTACTTAGCAGGGGTCAATGGGCCATCGTGGACTCGTCGGTTGGTGGCTCCTCGCCGATGTCGTTTACTAAATTGGCAATCCTGTTATTTACATGGCAACATCAAAAGAATTAGCATGCTGTTAGAAGGTACAAATCACAACCTATCTCCACATAATTCCCCAATCCCTGATGATATTAAACAAATTGAAGACCGAAAACAGGAGCAGGGATACAGAGGGGGATTCAGTCTGCTCACCATTTTTAACCTAAATTTACAAATCAAATCAGTGACATATCTCCCCGTAATTCCCCAATCACTGGTGATATAAAACAAATTGAAGATGTAATCAGGAAGAGGGATGGAGGGGATTCAGTCAGCTCACCGTTTTTGAGGTGATGGTGACAAGGGAGTAAGACGGTGCAGGGTAGATGCGGCGAGGCGAGTGGCGTGCGACTTGTGGACAGCGAGTGAGGCGAGTGGCGCTCGCCAAACCTGAATATGTGAACATAAACACTAACAATGCAATTCAGCAAAGGAACATTAGGTAATACGATAGGATTATCGACTCCCTTGTCATATCTTCCAAACGAAATTCTAATAATCCATCAATCACTTCTAAGGGACCTGAGCTATCACGAACAACATAGAAAAAGGAAGAATCAGATCGTAGACATGGCAAAACAAAACAAAACAAAAAGTCTGAGAAAAAAGGGCACCTTGGATTCCGTCATCCCAATCTGGTATGCACACCAGCGCTTGGGCGCTGTGCCGGTGTCGCACTTGGGCGCTCCACGGCCGTCCCTAGCAGCTGGTGCAGCATCTTCCAACCTGTCCTCAACAGTGCTGTCGCTAGCCCAAATAAGAAATTATCGTCTTCTGCGAACAACCAGACACACCATCAGGACTTTCATGTCGCTTGGAATTAACTGCTTTTGAATAATCATGAGTCTATAGGTCGGAATTCCAAATATATATGAATCAAAAGACTGACTTGTGCAGACCAACAATGATGCACTACTGATTATAAGACTGAATATGATGCAGTACTCTGCACCCACAAATTCACATGAATCCTCCATGTTTTATTCATTTCTTTGATTAATTCACAACACATGATCAATTCATCGTCTTATCTTAGATTAAAAAAACGTAACCAATTCCGCAACAAATTACCATAGCTTATACTTAATTATCGGATTTTAGTTAAATCTAATTGTTTGACCAACCTGCTTGTTCAGCTCCTCCACACAGTGGCATTCTCAGCTCATTGAAATTATTTTTTAGATAACAAAAGTAACTAAAATATTAATAATACATTGTTCAAGATAAACAGTTGATTTATAATATTTTAGATTAGCAATTTTGTTACCAGCATACAACAAAGTAAATGCATGGGACTCCAAAAGAAAATGCATGGGACTGCAAAAGATGACTTCACCAGGCAAGTAATATATTTGCTAGCCAATCAAAACATAGTAAAATCGCATTACTATAGCTCAATTTCTACGCATGCTAGAACCAAAGACCTGCTTGTAAAGGTAGCAATGTCATGTCTCTATTTGGTAACCACAAGTTTCATTTGTGAGCAAAAAAAAAAAAAAAACAGCAAGCATGCAGCAAATTACATTATTTGATATTTGTTAGAATCCTTCCAAGTTCCAATATGCTGAATCAACCACTGTATTCGTCCCCAAAAAAAAAAAAGAATCAACCACTGTATTTGAATCTGAACTGATGAGTGATGAGAAAGGATTTATCTAACTCACCTTGAGGCAGTCTGCAACTAGAGGTTCTTTTCCATGCTCATCTGGCTTCATCCCTAAATGTTCACGGTCCAAACAAAATCAATAAAGAAAAACAACGCTAGATCAATTATCAGTGGCGCAAATTAATTATATTAATCTGAGATAAAGGGTTGGACTAGCACTAGAACTGCTGGGTGCTGCATGCCTGCGTCTACTTACGACACAGGGGGAATCAAGGCAAACCGTAAAAAAACAAGATGGGGAATCGGAGGGGAAGGAGCTGAATATATAGATCGGCGGAAGTAGAAGAACACACTCACCTCTGTTTGAACTATACGGGGTCCACGACTCATCGCCGGTTTTTGCGATCGTACTCTAACGTCGAGAATTTCGTTGCGGCCGGGCGGCGCTCCTACGACCAATGACCGCCGTGGGGAGGTGAAGTCAAAGGACGACGGGGGTGGAGGGCGGCGGTGTCGGGAGAGGTAGCCGCCCGCGGAGTCCCAAGCGGCGCATGACCCTCAACCGGTGTGAGGGGGCGATAAAGTGGAAAAATCGCAAGCCCCCGCCCGCTCAGATCTCGCCCGCCGCATGCATGAAGATGAGCGGTTCCCCGGGGCGCTCCACCGTCGCTGCACCTCGCGGAGAACGGACGCGTGTCGAGGAGGAGGGGAGTGATCCGCGGCCCGATGGGGATGGGGCGCGGTTCACACGCCGATGGCGATAGGGCGGCAACGGCGTGGCTTTGGGTGAGCTCATGCGGCAAAATGGGCGGCGGCGACGACGCCAGGCGGGGGTAGGGTTTGGTCGGAGCACACGAGAGGATGGATCTGAGCAACTGCAACGGACAACGTGGGTCGAAAAGCTGGGATACCCAGCTCGAGCTCCTGAGTGGGTGGGCCGGGCCTGTGAGTTTCAGGCCCGAACGGCAGGGGAAGCCTGTGAAGAAAAAAAATCGAAAGCGCTCGTGGATGGTGGTTTGGCTCGACCGCGGTGCGTTGGGCTGGCTCGGGTAGTGTTTATTATTCACTACCTAGGGTTATATATATATATATATATATATATATATATAGGTGTCACTTTTATACAACCGGGAGTAATTACACCCACAAGAGTATACCCAGAGGTCCGTCCAGTCCCACGCATGCATGATTCCCATGCGTTAATCACGGGTTCGTTGGGCGGGTGGCCGGTCGCATGCATGATTCTGAAAATTGCGTGTCTCAATCTCTATATACTGTAGACCCGAGTGTATATGTGCATGCTTGTACTTTTTAAAAGGTATAGTATATCCATATTACTTTGAAAATAAAATATATGTGTATATTCTTTCTAACTGGTATACGTGCATACTACAACAACCTTTTTTTAAAAAAGGTAAGTATGTGCGCATACTTTATAAGAGATAGTATGTGCACATACTTTATAAGAGATAGTATGTGTGGATACTTGTATAACGTAGTAGTATGTGCGTATACTTTTACTTGCACAGTTTTATTTATTAGGAAGTGTATCGGTATATCTAAATGAAGTAGAGTACCTGTGTACACAATTTCATTATATACCAAAAGTTTTAGACGTGAGTATGACCACATACAACAAGATTCAAGTTTAAGTATCACTACATACCAATAGTTTGAGATGTGAGTATGACCACATACAAGATTCAGATTTGAGTATTACTATATACCAAAGTTTCAGACGGATGCAGTGCCACGGTATACTTTTCTTCTATTTTTTTAAACCGTGAGGACGAGCGATGATGGACGTACCCTTAAAAACGACGCAGATATGGTGGAGATTTGGCGGCGTATAGATCGATGAATTCTATTATAAGTAGTACCTATCACTAGCGATTCCAACGGAGGGATAATAACTGAATTAGAAACACATTTAATGGAAGAGATAATTACTAAATAAACAAACCGATATATATGGTATTTGCATGCGCGTATGACGCTGGACTGTGTGCATGCAGGTTCCAGAGTCAAACCGGCTAAAGCTACTAGCGCGTGGGCAAGCCTGTTAGCAGTACGGTGTAACTACACCTTTTAGGGTGTAGGAAAAATTCTACATATATATATATATATATATATATATATATACACACACACACACTTGCACATGCTCACGTATTGTGAGTGGTGGCCGACGGCCAGCTAGTTTGCTAGCTTGCATGCATGTGCTGTTGTCGAAGTGAAAAGAAATATTCAAGGAAAAAGGAAATGCAAGGCCAAGCTATTTTTTAGGCAAAGTAAATTGTTGTGTGCTGCCGCCGGCCTGCTTGTCCGTTTTGAGCTGCCGCTGCTGCCTAGCTGGGCCGGCCCATCGTGCTGCACGTCAAGCTGCTGGCCCAAGTTATTGCCGTGTGCCGAGGAACCACCGTGAGCTGCGTGCTGCTCGCTGCCTTGCAAGCTAACAAGCCAGTGGGAGGGTGAGTGTACTGGTTCATTCACTGAAGCCAACCGCCGCCGCTCGGTGCCGAAACAGACCAGAGAGCTGCGAGAGAGCGCTGGTGCTCCTGCTGCCGACCGTTGGTGGAGGCGGCCGGCGATAGCCGTTGGGAGCTGGCCAAGGATATAAAAAGCCATCGGTCTGCCCTCCACTCCTTCTCTCTTGGCCATTCCGAAATTACACTGTGAGCTCCTCTTCTCTTGCTCAAGCAAACCCTAAGTAAGAGCTCCAAATCCTCCATTCTTCACTCCATTGATTTGTGCTCCAAAGTGGGGGATTGTGCTCTAGAGATCGATTTGAGAGCTCCAAGAGGATTGCCTCCCTCTCCCTCACCATTTTGTTGGTGGATTTGAGTTCTTGAGAGGATTTGAGGGAAACCCTAGTGCATTGCATATTGTGATTCAATTTCGTGGCACTAGGTGGTGATTGCAATTGTGGATTTCTTATTGCTCTTGGAGAGCACCACTCCTATCTGGTTTGGAGATTGTTGGAGGGTTGGGAAGAGACGGTGATTGTTCTTGCCCACCTCCCTGATTTGTGAGGGGTTTGTGATCTTCTCCTCCGAGTGCCAAATTGATACTCTAATATATTGCTCGTGTCTTGGGTACCTCTCATTTGCTTTGGGTGCAAGTAGCCTAAAGGCACTTGGCTAGAGTGAGCTCCACCGTGCCCCCACACGTGAGAAGGTCGGCTGCGGAGACGTAGTTGACGGGTGCTCAAGTGAACCGGGGGTAAATCTTGTGTCTCTTCATTGTGTGATTGTTGTCTCCCGGTGATTGGCTTCATTGTCTATATTGTGATATCATCTTCCGGTGATTGGATTGACTAGCCTCTACACGTTGGTATATCATTCTACTCCTCTCTTGCAATACTTTATATATATCTTGTGCTTGTGTAGTTTGTGTAGACTTGCTAGTTGCTTAGACTTATTTAGTGTAATCTAGCTCTTTCACCTAGTTGGTAAAAGTAGTGACTTAGCCTTTTGTGTGAATTAGAGACTCTAGCAACTAGAATTATTTATAGATGGCTTGCCGACAAGTAGAGCTAGAACAAACGCATTTACGCTTTGTTATTTACTAACAAGTTGCTCTAGTGAATTTGTAGAATTTTTATTAGGCTATTCACCCCCTCCTCTAGCCATTTAGGACCTTTCACCTAGTCACATTCATTCACTCATACATAATTGATGCTTTAACGAAAAATTGACCATTATTTTATATCTGGTTTTATATCTATTTCTATTTACTTCATTACAATATAAAATTATAATAATTATCAAAATGATAAAAAAAAAAAAACCAAAAAATCACATGACACAATCTTTAATGTCTACTGCATATAGAAAAAGTTTCATAGGCAAACCACAACTTGTTCGCCACATCCACATCAAATCACCTTTGGATGATTCTCAACAAACATAAAACTTCTACATAGATGTTGGAGTTTGTGAACATCGTTCGTGCCAACTTATGGGAAACATTCTCAAATTTTTATCTTTGTAGCCTCGGCACAAGATATCATTACATATTATCAAATGTCATGACTTTTTTGAATTCGGTTGATTTTCTAGAATTTGAAAACCACTTTCGGCGGGGGCTTAATGTTCATGTTTTTAAGTAATAAGATGTTCCAGTTTGGTTTTATTTTTTTATATGTAAGGCCTTACTTTGTGTTGAGTAATAGGAATATAATTTTTTACTATTTTTTTTTCGAAAATTTCAATCACTTATAGTTTAAATTTGGCTTCATTTCAAAAATTATCGTAAAGAGAATAATTACCTAAATATACCAAATAAAGTAAAAAAAATCACCAAAATTGAACATGGAGTGCCATATGATGTATAGGAACTGTAGAAAACATTTGGAGCCCAAAACCAAAAAATTTAAAAAGGTACAACCTTTGCCGTGAGCGGTAACCCCTACTCACGGCAAAGGGGGTTCTTTTGCCTAAGGCTGGCTTTTGCTCACGGCAAAGGGGCCTCACGGGAAAGCCTTTCTGTGAGCTGGACGGAGGGTTAGCAAAGGGTAACGGAACACTAACGGCCTCCCGCCGTGGCCTTTCCCCGTGAGCTCCCCCCTCACGGCAAAGGTGGCTGGCCTTTACCATGAGCTACCCCCCTCACGGCAAAGGTGGCGTGGCCTTTCCCATGAGCTGCCCCTCACGGCAAAGGCGTGTTGCCGTGAGTGTGGCCTTTGCCGTGAGCCCCCTTGCGCGCTCACGGGAAAGAGACAAGCCCCGATTTCACATAAAGGGAACAAAATCAACAATGTGCATATTTGTTACTACAAAGAGACTAAAGAGCAGAAAATAGCACGGTGCACATGTACTCATTCAAAAATAGTTATACACAATGGAAATTAAAATATTATTAGCATTGATTAACAATACAGAATAAATTAAAATGTTAAGGAATTCTGGAATCCAAACTTAGATGGGTCAGTTTACAGGTCAATATCCCAAATAATAGGAGGGCCTGACAAGTGAACCACATAAAAGAAAAACATAAGCATGCAAGGCATATTGTTTCCAAAGCACATGGGACTCTTAGTCATATAGCTGAAAGGATACTCACACCACAAATCTCTTTACATGGTTCATCACCCAAAGTTTTTTTCAAATTAGTTTGCAGCATCAAACATGCAGAGAGACATGCTTTAGAACAAAGCAGAAGTGAAGCTGATACAATAAAAGTGAGAAACTATATGCATGGTACTGAAGAACATGCAGCTTGACACACAAAAGGAACCAGCTAAATTAACAACTACTAAGAACTGACAATCTTAAAAGTTGCATAACGTGAGATGGAAACTGAGAGCACTAAAATTAGTGTTGCTTTCTCTAATGGAGATAGCTGCATTGGGAAGTTTCAAACTTTGAGAACTTGCAAAATGCTGCCATTCACTGAGTGGGGGAATTAGAAAAGTTTTTTTTTTTTGGTCAACGTCGGAAGGGTTAAAGTAACCCCACCTAATATATTAGCCACAGATCCCGGCATGGCCGGTGGGTGGCAAGCCCAATGGCCTAGAACAACAGTACAGAACTTACATCCAGATTGGGGGGGGGGGGTGTTGAGGATCAGAAAGGGAGACTGTTACACCAAAAAGAAGATACACGTTCATTATTCCTACTTCCTAGGGAGGCGGCACTTCCAAAGTGTTGCCGAATCTCTGCAGGCTGCTAGCAGGCAGTGTTGGCTTGGCGGCATTCCTCTGAACCCCACGTCATGTCTGTGTTTCCAAAGTTCCCAGCAGATGAGTAGGAGCAGCGAGGAACGGACAATGGACAGTTGCCGGCATCGTTACTGGAGGCGAGTTGAGCCACAGATGCTGCACATAAATGTTTGCATCATCCCATCCAATGCGTGTCCAGAAAGTCTGGGCAAAGGAGCACCCAGAGATCAAATGGTCAGCCGTCTCTGGTTCGTTGCCACAGATAGTACACAGATCGTCATCAAGCACGTGTTTACGCAACAGATTGCTCTTGCAATTGATCCTGTTCTTGGTTAGGAGCCATCCAAGAACTTTACTCTGGGAGGGGCAAAGTTTTCCCAAACAAACTTGTAGGCTGAGCACACACTTCCACTTGCCATGGGCGTTCTGTATATCAGTCCGGTACACAGGCGTTGAAGGTCATCAGCCAGGAAGCAGGACCGGCTGTCTTCCATGTCACCGAGTGCGACCCCTGTATTGCAATTTCCAGCTGTTGCAGTTCAGATTCAGCTTGTGGGCTTAGACGCCGTTGCAGATTATCCATCAGGGGTCTCACCATCATGTCTTTCACCGTGGTGTGGGGGGTGGTGCAGTGGCTGTGCAGCACTGGGAAACGTTCCGACAGTATGCAGTCATCCACACAGGCATCATAGCAAAAGGATGTGCTGCTTCCATCGCCAATCTCCACTCTAGAAATCTTGTGGTAAGCTGGCAACAGCTCTCTCAAATCTATCCAATGTGTTCCTACCATTTGGCCTTGAAGATTGTGGATGCTGACGTTGTCCCTTGCCCAACTTGCCCACGCCGACCCTTGAGGGTGGTGCAGCCGATGTATATGCTACAAAATTGTTCAGTAATGCAAGAGTGAAGTTCACAAAACTACAATTATTTTGATATAATACTCACAAACCTACGACTTATTTGACATGTATCATAAGCCTGCAACCATTCTTAAGACTATCCGCACTCATATTCCTCTATTTACCTTCTCTATACATCCTAATCATCAAGATTCTCTCTTTTTATAATCTTTTCTCCCAAGACTCATCCTTCTTTTTATATCTCTACTCTATACCAACTATCATCAAGAGGAGCCACTTAAAATTTTATCTAAATATACCCATGTGAGATCTAGTTTTGAAGAATTTATTGAAACGAATTTAATGGTGTAATTAGAATTTAATTTGGTTTTTAGTTTGCGAGTTATAGCTTTTTTTTTTGGTTAGGATCATCTGTGGGGCCCACCGCTGGTGCTCTGTCTCTCCCATTTCTCTCCTACGCGTGCGTCATGGGGCCCGCGCGTGCATTTACCGTGGCCACGGTACGTACTGGCATTCTGGAGAAAACTAGGGCCGAGCGGGATGATAGCGTGCGTTTACAGTCCCCCGCTGCAGCGAAATTTACGTCATCTGGTCCCTGCAGGAACGCGTAGCGTTCTCCAGTGCAGATGGTCTAAGGAGGTTACCAACTTTTGTGCAACTTCCATTAATGATCGTGGGCCCCACTTGTCGGTGTCACAAGCAACTAAAAATGCCCTTTTCTACAAGCCACGTCATCTATCCATGTTGGTGGCTCATGTGGTCGGTGGCCTTGCAGGCTGCTCGCAGCCCAGCAAGCAAGCCCTTATGGTGGGGGATCTTACCCATCTGTGAGTGAGGTTGCAGCATTGTGTGTGCGCCTAGCGGCAGCCCCATCGCCCCAATCTTAAAAAGAGCACCCCCATCATGATGAGGCAGTGGACCGCAGCAAGCCGAGCTTCGACTTGGTGATGGACCTCGGTGGTGGAAGCAGCACATGGAATAGCAGCTCAGTCACCCCTTTTTGCCTGGTTCTACCTTAACGCAAGAGATGCAAAGTGAATTTGTGCACGAAATAGGGCTAATACCTGTTGGTTCCAATGTGAATAAAGCCACTTTAGGGTACACTGATTTGTTGTGGCAGATTCTTGGGGTTTCCCTAAAATTGGTTGTTTGGTGCTTTTTTGCATGAAAGATGAGCTCAGAGTGTACTGCGATGAGGCCGTGACAGATCCTGGCATGGTAATCAGGGGAATGAACCATGGTTGGATTTGTTTCTTCAACTTGTTGGCTATGGCAAAGAAGATGGGTAGTTCAGTTGATTACATTTACTCCAAGAGAGGGGTGGTAGAAGAAAGCTTAGCAAGAGCCAAATGGAGGGGATAGGAAAGAGGAACAGGGACAGGACGAGGCAGAAGAGTGAATGCTGGTAACATGGGAAGGGGCCAATTTCAGGGGTATTTGTTTCGCGCGTACAGCAGTAAAATGGATTGTCAGCTGCCGCAACTTAGGATTATTTTGCTAGCTGGAAGCGATCTCATTACGTAACACTGAACCCATGTCACCTAAACAATTACATGGTTAAATTGAAAGCATCCCTTATTTTTTTTATGGTCAACGTCAGGGTCATCTCAGATGAACTTGCTTATATATAAATTTTTTTTTTTTTGGGAGGGGTGGGGGGCTCATAAGGATTCCATGAACAAATATATGGCTCAAAAAAACACAATTCAAGAACATATTGCCAGCTCAGTATAGATGTGCACCATACCGACATCAATTGCCATGGAGCTATTAGTTGGGCAGTGATGGCGTCATACCATAACATTGATATGGTGTGATGGTGTGATTGGATAGATGACATGACTCGCAGAAACCAGCGCTGTTAGTTGCTTGTGACACCGACAAGTGGGTCCACAATGTTGGCAATGGAAATTGCAATTCTTTGGTAACCTATGTCAAAGTAGTTGTAGGTCTATGGTACATGTCAAAAAGGTTGTAGGACCCTGGGGGTATTATGTCAAGATAATTCTATTTTTGTAACATTTACTCTTAATCTAAACATAAAGAATGATTCATTGTACCAATTATATAAAAACATATGGACTAACTGAGAAGGCACAAATCATATACCAGTATCAGAAGACGAGACGGGACAACAGCAGGTGACATCCTCAACCTGAGCTCTAACACATTCTTTGATCTCTCCAAAGAAGAGCTGTGAGTGTCCATGCTCATCCTGAGCATAGAAGTTCATGTGGTAGTAAACACTGTCATCTAGCTCTTCAACCCTGTAGAACCCATTACTTCGTTCATGCTTGTACACAAAGTTGACCTACAAAAGAAACAGAGGCTTAATTATTATAACTAGTAACTTGATATATACATTCAGCTGATGCTTACATCATTTTAAGACATAGCTACAGGCTACAGAGATCGCGAAAATTTGCTGGTTGTCCATCTAGCCCAAAGAACTAGCAGTCTGCAATGACTAAGCCTTGGTTTCAGTTTTAACTGACAACAACCCACAGCAATGCATGCAACGTTTGCTAGTTGTACTAGCACATGTTTGATCAAGTAGATGTCTCAGGAACAACAGTGTGCAAGATAATCCACATACAGAAATAAATGAATAGCTGACATATCGAAATATGTGAGAGGGTGGCACTATGCAATAGATGAAACAGCTTACCTTATGCTTGATGTTATATTGCTTGATGCAGGTCTTGGCATCGTTGACAAAACCAACCCACAGAGCAGCTGCTTGGTGACGTGGGAGATGAGGAAATAGTTTGATACCTAACTCGGCAATTGATCCGTCATCAGTACCATCCTCCCCAGCGCATCCATGCTGTGCAAGGGTCCCAATCTCGGGTGGGTGGAAGGTGACTCCCACTCTGCAGACAGAGTCAGATTAAGCACATGTGAGCGAGCAAAGATCGTGTACCTCAATCAAATGCAGAATTGGAGGTGGCTTGGACGAAATTAAGAGTCTGTGACTGTGAGGGTACTTACTCCGATGGCAGCCTGCTCTTGACCCGGCGAGTGGGGGAAGGCGAGTCGTCCACGGAGCGCTTGGTGACGCGTGGAGGACTCTCAGCTTCGACGGAGTCGCGGCTGGAACCATCTTCCCCGGGGCTTCTGTACTGTGCAGGTGGCGGTGCGGCTCCCACTGGAACATCGGGTGAGGGGGGAGTGACCGTCTGCTTCTCCGGCGACCTGTGGAACAGTGGACTTGGGTTAGGTTAGAGTCCATGTATCGATCGACCGAAGGAAGGAGGATTGGGGAACTAGCGTCGATCGAGCGAGGGCACTTACGCCGGCGGCGACCGGCTCTTCATCAGGCGGCGAGCGGGGAAACCTTCCGCGGAAGGAGGCCCACCAGACGCCGCACCGCCTCAACGGCGCTGGAGCCGCAGCAGCATCGCCGACGGGTCCCTACTCCAGCCTTCAGGGCGCGGGGACGGGACGGGACGGGACGGGGAGAGCGGAACGGAACGGACCGATCACTCGTTTTATGTGCACCGGGGCCGACTCCAAGCACAACTCGCATCGGATCCTGATCAAAACAAGTCGGGCTCGCTGTTGTTATAACTGGGAACCCATATGTGTGTCATTTTTATGAATACCCATTTAATGACCATTAAGGCCTCCTTGGATCATAGGATAGGAAATCTACTAGACCTACAACCCTCGCTTAGGAATTCTTTGAACTCTCTTGCGCCACGTCACCAGAAACCGATCTGCCGCCGTCTAGAGTCCACCCCGTCCTCTAACGCTGCCATTCACCCGTTCCCCGACCCGCGCCTCCCTCCACCACGAACAAATAGAGTAGTGGAGGCAAGGCAATAAGCCAATAACAGATCGTGTGAGTTCGTGTCGACTTTGTAGGGATGAAAATAGAGTAGTGGAGGCATGACGTCCGGGTTTAGGGTTTAGCAGTTGATAGGGATAGGAAAATTGTAGGAATCAAGATGTCATGCTCTTCCATTAGGGATGAAAATGGTCGGAAATGATCGGAAGAAGGCCAAATCACTTTCATTTTCATTTTTTTTTCGAAAAAAAATCAATACGATATTGTCGGAAACAAATACGGCGCCGGTATTTAGGGATTTCGAAAGCGATATAGTCGGTCGGAAAATACAACGATAACGGTCGAAATCTATGATAACAAGATCCTCAAAAACGATAAACACACCAAACTGTAGAAAATGAGAAGAGCTATATAAATCGCAACATCAACACAATTCTTGACAATGACACAAATAAACAATCAAGTTCTAAGTTGACTTGACAAAGCATAGTGATAAAAACATTAATTGTTAGAGTTGCTTCTTAAGTAGAGGTTGTTACTATATGTGTACAATCCTTGCCATATACTCCCTCCATACCCAAGAAGCTTAACGCTAAAGACAATGTTTGGGTCAAACATTGGAAATATAAATCATCAATAACTTTTACGTTGTTGAGTTTGCAAATGTGAAACCTATATGAATAGATTTGTCTTGAAAAATATTTTCATAAAAGTATACAAATATCACTCTTTGATAAATTTTTTTATAATAACATGAGGTCAAAGTTGTGTTTTGAAGACCGTGTCGTTTTGTCCTAAACGTTAAGCCTTTTGGGTATAGTAGTTAGTTTCCAAAAAATATCCTGTCTTATGTAGATGTTGGTTGCATATGCCTTTGATTCGGTAATTACCAACGGTAAACTATTGCTTAAATACGAGAATCTTCGAGAAACTTGATCGGAAGAGGGTAAAATTGTTTCCATTTTCATTTATTTTACCATTATCATTTTCATTTTTCGGTTATCACTTTTTGTCATAACCCAAAAAGAGATCGCCGGAAATATGGCCCAACAAGGGGAGCGCAAAAAGCCTCCAAAGGGGCAAGGCAGCCCCGAGGGGGCTGGGCGCCGCCGCCGCCCGTGAACGCGCCCACGTCGGTTATACGCAATTAAGTAAGGAATATTTAAGGAATAAAGATAGGAATAAAATAGGGAATAAATAGATTGCTTGTAAAAGAGGAATTCCAATCTATAAGGAAACCTCTAGATCTTTCTTAGCATGCAAGTCTCCCTCGGACTATAAATACAAGGGGCATGTAGTCGGTTGAATCTTTAAGAAGAAATAAATTAAAGGGGTAACTCCCAACAGCTCTCTCCAAATTTTAGGCTCTCCCTCCCTCACCTCACCTCGGCGCCGCGCCGCTGCCGCCACCCGCCCCGGCACCGGCATTTGCCGCCGCCCGCCAGCGCCCAGCCTTGTAGCGCCCGCCCATGCCCCACGCCGCCGCTCCCTCCTCTTCTTCCTTCTCTTCTTCCTCCTCTCTACTACTCCCAAACAGCCCCATCCACCGTCTACACCATCACCGCCCGTCAAGATCGCCGACGATCGGCAATCGGTGTCAATTCGACCCAATCTAGCCGGAATCGGCGGTGGTATCCGGAGACGGGGCGATTCCCACCACCGACGGCCGGCCGACCACCATCAACGCCAAGATCCGATGGACGACCACAAAGATCGCCGAGCTCCGGATGGAGATTTGCGGTTTCGTGATCACCGGAGGAAAATCGGGCCACCTTCACCGTCCTCACGGAGAAGTTGGATGAACAGCCCGCCCGGCGGCGTACAGCGGCGACCGCGGCCCACGGCGCGCCAACAACGCCGCCGCGCCGCCATGGCGCTCCGACATCAACAACACTCCCATCGACATCCACGGCGGCCGGTGGCCCACGGCAGCCAGTAAAGAACACCGCGGCCCGCGTGGCCTTGCCGTCCGATATGCACGCCTCGACGTCACCTCAGGCCACCACCGACGGCGTCCCCCGCCCGGGCGCCGCCGGCGGTGACGACGCTCCTACCGGCGCCGCCACGTCACCCCTCCAAGATCATCGACGCCGCCAAACAACGAGCACGTCCACCCCATGGGTGCCCCCCCCGCTGCTATCCGGATCGGTCGAACCGGAGGCTACCACCGACGCGTACACCGGTGTTCCGACGAAAACCTACCCACTTAGGCCAACGTCTCACGGCTACTACAATGGCACGAGATAAGTTCCCCGGTCACTACCAACATCATCTTTGACATTGGGAACATCCGGAGTGCCAACAAGGACGACTCAACGACGTCGCTGACGTCGGCCACCGACGTCGCCAATCTCAACCCCGACGTCCATGACATCCCTCGGACAACAACGGCGACATGAACAACAACGCCAACAACTTCGCCGACGGGACATCACACGCTCCACGATCACCGGCCAAGACGTCTTCGACCGGCATCATCGGCGAGAACAACGACACCCCCTCGCGTCAACGACATCCCCGACATCGCCATTAACGCCGCTAGCCACAATGCTCGCGCGCATCGGCGACATCGACAATGACAAGGGCGCTACCGGGGGCGCCATGAGCGGCAACGACGTCCTCAAGGATGCCAACACCAATGACGTTCCCCGATGTCGACTACGTCTTCACCATGCCTACCATCGACAACAACTACAAGGGCATCAACCACGGCGACATCCTCGCGGCCAACCTCGACATTGGCAACCACGGCGTTCCACACATGGGCGCCCACGGCCGATGAGAACACCGACGCCCCCAGCGCCACCAAGGAGACGGTTGTTCACTTTCGCCGACCTTCGCCGACGATCTACTACACTGCTGGACATTCGGCCAACATCGACAATGGTGGAGAACACCATCCATCAAGCCTGCGGCTCCAAAGAAAGAAGACATCATCGGTACCATGCAAGCGTAACATCGGTACCACAAATTTCCAAACCCGGCGACAACGACACTCCTCTTTCTTTGGCTCCTCTGCATCACCAAGGCGCCACGGGAGAACGGAGACAACATGCCATGGTGCCCCACTCTCGGTTTTGGGGCGTCCTTCAAACGGCGACACCAACAACCATCACGACGTCGACTCTGCGACCTTGGTAGTAGGGGCGACTCGAGCCGTACCTATGGACTCGATGTTCCTCAACGACATCTATGTCGATGACGACTTCGCCAACAAGCGTGGGCTGCAATGCACCAGAGGCGCCCTACATACGAGCATGGCAACCCAACTCGCTCCTAAGATCAACACTTCCATCTTCCGCAAGTCTCGACATGGGGCCTTTACCGATGACGACAAGAGGTACATACCACCCATATTAACCCCCTACATCGCCAACCTCGTCATGACCCCGGAGGCTTCCGTTCCACCTCAACTTGCTCCTTCAACGGAAAACAAGCTCCATGGCCTCGCCGGACTCATAAAGATGATGGCACCAGCTTGGGCACCACTCGAGGAGATTGATAAGCCCCCGACGACCAGGCCACTCGTGCGACATCCATTCAGCTTCAACATCAGCATCTCCATCTTTACCCAGCACATCAGATATGTCACCAGTGCGGGAACCACAAATATGAGGACGCCACTGTCAAATAAAAGGGGGGGGGAGATGTCATGACCCAAAAAGAGACCGCGGGAATAGGGCCCAACAAGGGGGGCGCGCAAGCGCCGCCCGGGGCCCAAGGCCGCAGGCTGCCTTCCGAGGGTCTGGGCGCCGCCGCCGCCCGCCGTGAACGCAGCGCCGGTCGGTTGCTTCGCAATTAAGTAAGGAATATTTAAGGAATAAAGATAGGAATAAAATAGGGAATAAATAGATTGCTTGTAAAAGAGGAATTCCAATCTATAAGGAAACCTCTAGATCTTTCTTAGCATGCAAGTCTCCCTGACTATAAATACAAGGGCGTGTAGTAAGTTGAATCTTTAAGAAGAAATAAATTAAAGGGGTAACTCCCAATAGCTCTCGACTTTAGGCTCTCCTCTCCCTCACCTCACGCCTTGCGCCGCCGCTGAACCACCGCCGCCCGCTTTACTTGCACGCATCGCCGCCGCCCAGCGCGCCGCCCTTATGCCGCCGCGCCCGCCGCCCGCTCCCTCCTCTTCTTCCTTCTCTTCTTCCTCCTCTCTACTACCCCAAACAGCCCCATCCACCGTCTACACCATCACACGCCCGCCCGTCAAGATCGCCGACGATCAAGTGCAATCATGTGTCAATTCCGCCCAATCTAGCCGAATCCGACACTTTTATTTTCGTTTAGGCAACAAAATTAGAAAAAAACTCAAAATGACTTTGGATATCATTTTTGTTTTCATCCCTATCCATTCCTATGGATTTTTTATAACCATTCCTATGCAATTCAACTCAAATGGAAAGCTGAAAAGAAGTTATTAGTTGGTGCACAGGTGAAACACAGGAGTGCAAAAAGCATCTAAGCCCACGAAACTAGGACACCCGCACGAAGCTAGGACACCGCACGAAGCTAGGACATCCGCACGCGGCCGCACACCGCGCACAAGCACGTCAGTCGCCGTGGACGGCTGAGTCCTTCACTGCCCCAAGTGTCTCCTCAACGAATCGCTGCGGCACCACCGTCTCTGCCATCGCTCCTTCGGCTGCGCCGCTGCCGGTTCCCGAGGGGCGTCACAGCAGAGGAGCAGAACGCACTCACCACCAAGTGCTCATCTCGTCCCTGCCTCCCTCGCGGTGCAGCAGCGCGGGTCGTCCCTCGGGCTCAGATGCGGCGGCAGTGGCGTTGCGGGCGCGGGCAGAAGCGCGACAGCGATGGCGTGGGCGTGGCAGCAGCAGCGTTGCTCTGGCTCTGGCGCGCCTGTAACACAGCTTCTGCCCCTCGTGGGCGCGGCATCAAGCGGCGACCGCGGCGGCGGGTCGCGGCCCTCCGGCACGGGAAGGCATAGGCTCGTTTCAGTTCGAGAGGAAGAGGGCGAAGCACCAAAGCACCACGCCGTCCCCAGCACCTCCAATGAATTTTTCCAAAGTGCGAGGTCATGTTTTCTTTCCTTTGAAATGGCGTCGCAGGATTGTATTCTTATGGAATGTTTCCTTTGTTTTGCGAGGAACCAAAATGTAGGCAAGATGAGGATGGGAACTCGCAGCTCTTTTATGGCGAGATCAGAACCCGTGTTTCACCTCAGGTGGAGGATGTCACTTGCTGTTGTCCTGTTACGTCCTCGGATGATGGTGGAAAAAGTATCTGGACCATCGAAGCGGCTATGAAGTATGAATATCTAGACTTTGGCACGGTGGGCTATGATCCAGAGCATTGCTATGCATGCACTTCAAGAATCAAGCATCCAAAGAGGACATACTTTGCAGGCCATTTTGCTGATATTCGTCAGTATTATAGTTTCTCTGACCTCGACTAATGTTTAGGCTAGCAATACTTGCTGAGTCTAATCAGCTGATCATGTCAGAAGTGAACCCCAATGCCTCCATCTCTGTTTTTGCCTTGACTCTTCCGAGGCTTTTAATATTGTGATACTTATATATTAATTGGAAATTGATAATACCGACCTGTATCGTAGATCGCATCTATGCTGGTAGCTCCCATATTTAACTTCCAAGTGACAATCATATACAAACATAAGACCAGGTCTCAATGGAGTTTCATTAGAGTTTCATGTGCATTAAATTTGTTGAAATGACACTGTATTGATGAAGAGAACGATGAAGAAAGTTTCATTGAAGTAGAGATAGTTTCATGCGGGATAAAACTCTTCTATACTATTTCAAAATATGGATACATATGTTAGAAACTAGGACATGTAACCCTCACTGAGAGTGGCCTAATTAACTAAATTCCCTTCGATCTATTAAGATTGATTGAGAGTGATTGGAAGGAACAGTAGTTCATTTTCCACTCCAATATAGAATAGAGAGCTAGGGAATGAGTTTATCCAAACAAACCGGATTCAACTCTCAACTATGTATCCCCAAGCCACAGTCCAATGGCCCCAATCCAACTAGGAAGTAACTTCTAGTTGTTGTTTTTTTTTTCTAGACAGGCCACCGTCGACCCATGTGAGTCCGATCATGACCTGCAATCCAGTCATGTGTTCCCACTCCAAAAGAATGGAAGCAAATTCAGATCTCAGTTTGTGAATCCAAGAAAACTATCATAATCTGACCATCTTTTTCCCATCGTGTAAACAGACGTACTATGAGTACCTGTTTAATGAAAAGATTAGTGTTGATGTTACAGACTTAATCAAGAGTAGAAATTGGTCAAAGAAGGAGAGAGGTAGCCAATTCAGATGGTGAAGACTATTGCAGCAGATCAGCCGGGTAATCAAGGGAAATTAAATGGGGCGCCACTGATTAGACAATGTAGATACAGTGGTGATTGCGCAATTGGGCTCCTGTGACTCTGTGAGGACGACGACTGAAGCTGTCGCCATTTGGGAGGATGAACTGATGATCCGGAAGAAACTGAGAGAAACAATTGTGTCTTCTAATCCATGGCCATGGGCTTCTTGCTCGTTTCTTCTCACCAAACATTAATTATAATTTCCTTCAAAGGCATATGGTTTCTCAATGTACCAGGCTGAATGCAAATCATGCATCCTACTGGTGCCAGATAACCGAAGCGCTGATGGAAACTTGCGTATAGTCTAGAGTGACAGTCCTGTCACTGTCAGATAAAAATCAGATCGAAACATGAACACCTTGGGGATGTAGCTCAGATGGTAGAGCGCTCGCTTAGCATGCGAGAGGTACGGGGATCGATACCCCGCATCTCCATTTTTTTTTTTCATTTTCTTAAATCCTTTTTTGCATTTTTTTTTTCTTAAATCCTGAGAAATTTAAGGCAGATGAAAGATGAAACGCGTCATGCGTACTCTTTCTTTTTTAATAATGCAATCCCTAACCGACACCATGTCTAAACTTAAACCGGCTCCAAAAAACATATTTCTTGAACACATTCTTTTCACCGTCCGCTCTTCGTCTGCTCTCGGAATCTTAGTCTTTGTGTTTCTTGGATGGAACACTTTATTTAACCTATATATTTGCTATTTCGTACCCAAAGCAGTGTGAAACTATGGATTCATTGGGAATGAAATTTGTTTGCGAAGATAACCTCTTGTGTGGAGTACTTCTATTTTATTTTATTTGAAAAGAAATGTCTTTTTAATAACAATGTATGTTAAACTAAACTTTAATAAACTAGTTACACCACATGTATATTGGTATGACTAAGGCCTTCCGTCAATGTTGTTTTTTAACTTGTAGCCGCAAGAGCCGTAGGATTGGATAAAAAAAAACTTAGGTGCTATATACTTGTTATAGTGGCTTAGGGAAGCTATATATGCTCAGGGGAAAGAGAAGATGGTCCATGCTAAAAATGAAGAGAGGAATAAAAAGTGAGGCACGATGCATAGAAAAAATTTATGTGCAAACCACAAGTAGTAATAGTTTGTATTGTGTCCATAGTAGTTTGAGCTTTTCGAATCTATGGATCACTTTATTTGTACTAGAGCATTAGCCTTCATTGGTGGTGTCCTCAATAGATAGAGTACTAGTGATTTGCGCTACCATGCATGCACTTGTGATGGCTGCGTTCTAAAATGGAATAATGTTGACAAAGAATGAATATAACGAGGTTCTATCCGGTAAATGGAAAGATGTATTTGTTACCATTACACACGTCCACGGTTAGCCCAACAAGAAGGTGACACAAGGCTGAATTGAGGCTTAATTTCTAAAACAAATGCAACTTGTTCGGACACTACATATATATTCCACGAGACAAGAGTACAAAAGCCAGATTTCTAAACCGTGATGTGAGCAAAGATAAATAGTACATATATCTTACATGAGGTAGTCCTTAGGTTTGTATATTATCAATTTCTATTCATGTGACATCTTTGTATCATCATCGATGTTGAAAGTGTGTTCTTGTTTCACTTGAAGATGCAACCATTTTGCAGCAAAGAGTGAAGATGACTTGGATTCCTTTCAAAAAAAAATTACTTGGATTGACACGCGATCACCGTTGGAACCTGAAGGTAAACCGTAAGCAAAAGAGGATGCATGTTTCATGGAGAAGAGAGACATCGCAGCTTAAAGGCAATTGATATTATACCTTGGGAAGGTGGTCCTCTTCCTCCATCACTCGAGTGTTTCTCTGTGAAGGGGTGGTACCTTGTGTATGGAGTCCTTAAGAAGAGATGTGAGTAGGTAGGCCCAATCGAAAGTAAAGCAATCGAATATTCCCAAACATAGTTACCATCTATTTTCTTGTTCATCATCAAAAGTACATATTAACAGTTTTTGTCCATAGCCAACGGCAAAAGAAGAACCTAAACAAACAGTCTAAGCTGCAAAACCCCTTTAAGGAAGCAATGACATTGGCTAGCTATATCTTCATTTCTCTCTAAATCACCCGCTTAATAGCATCAACAATATTTGCTACTTCGGTAGCTCGTCAAGCTAGAGAAACAGACGCCGACGAGCTACCTTTTGTACAAAACTAATCCCTTGAAATTGTAGTCCACGACAAGAACATGGATATTGTTTATACATGGGCATGATCCGATTGCAAGTAGAACCAAAAAAAAAAAAAAATACTCAGTAGAATTAAATGAAACCCTTTGGGTAACTCAATCTCCACCCTACACATGATAGGAATTTCACAAATCAAAGACACATAGAGTAAAGGACAAACGAAATCAAACACTTGATGCGCAACTACTAAGAACACAAAAACATAAGGAACTCGATGAAATCGGACTTACCGCACCACCTTTCGCAAGCCTAAATAGACGGGAAGGAAAACAAAGCGGTTGAGGGAGAGAGACTCACCGAATCTAGCTGTTACGCTCAATTCGACTCTGGCTGAAACAACACCTCCCTTTTTGTCGACCACCACAGAAGCATAGAGCACACAAAAATCTACAAATCGAGAACCATCAATACTTTACACTAATTCTAATGGCAAGGAAATTTGGTGTCTATTGTATTGCAAGAGTTGATTATGGAACACATGATGTGGGATTTTGAGAAGCTAAATAAATATGCATCAACACATATAAGATGAAACTGAATTCAATATATGTATAAGAATTTGCAAATTGCAAAAATAGCACACTGGGATTGTTCCCGAACCATTGTATGTAAGGAACATTATAATACTCTTATTGTTAACATATGCATGAGCAGAGGCAAGACCACGCCTCACTACAAATGAGCTCTGCGACCCAAGTGTTACATGGTCATCAACTAAATGGGAGTATGTATTTAATAGTTAGCAAGTGAGCTATAAAATATATCCATGTAGTAAAGCGACTTACATGGTTCTTTGCTGAGAAACCATTGCAATGGTTAACAAACCGAAGCGAAGATCTCACCATAATTTGATGTTGTTGAAGCCTTTGGTACGGGCATAGATTTAGGAAAGAAAGGTCTAGATGGCATGGAGCGAACATATACCATTTTAATAGGAACCAAGAGAGGGTTGAGCTCTTCGTTCCATTTCAGACTAACAGTCTTCTTTACCACTCATGCTTTCAACCTCTGTGAAAAACATTGGCAAGCGAAACAAAGAATTTTAAACAAAAGCTTACTTGCATCATAACGAACAAACCTGCTTTGTGCCCAAAAAAAAAAAAAAACAATTCCCAAGTGCTTCCCAACAAGCATACCAAACGTTTGAATTCCAATTGATCCTCCATGTATCTGCAAAACCGAAGATGCATGGTCATTCCCAAATGCAATCGAACACAAACAAAGAGGTTCACATCTAGTTCGGTCCTAAGAACCCCAATTGCACTCCCCTGTTCTCTGGCGTTGAAGAACATGTGCTTTCTTTTTGTATCCTCCATCCCATCTAGAACCCCAAATTTATTATGCTTATTGATTCAAATTAGTGGAGCGAGAGAAATCCACAATAAGAAAATTAGCAAAACGTAAATCATCTCGCTATGCCTTTATTGATTCAAATTAATTGGTTAAAACTACTTATAATATTTGCTGAATTATGTACACAAAACGAGAATTAAGAAACCATTTATGATGCACCTACTTGGTTAACCGAGTTCTCCATTTCTCTTGGGAATAGAAAATTGACCTTACAAGGAAGGATTCGCGAGGCCACTTCGGGTAATCCGGCCCACGTCCGTAAGATTGATGCCCTCAACGGTCGGCACAAGCGACATCCGGCCCGCCCGCACCAAAGACCTTCTTGGCCTAGCCGCCTCCGATGCGGCTCGCGCGGACCTGCGGGGACGAGAAGCGGCCACGACACACAAAACAAATCACATACGATAGGAGAAACCAAATCTCGGTTCGTCCACGGGGGGCGGGGGCGCGAGGATGGTGCCGAGCATCGGTGGCACACCCGACCAAGGAAGGAGAGGAGGAGCAAGGGAGAGGGCACTTGACACGAGTCTCATCAGCGTCGGAGGCCTTGTGTGCCGATCCAACGTGACGACGGATGGATCCGCCATGGAGGCACCGGATTTGCGCCGATCCCGGCGTTCTACTACTGTCGGCAAGGAAGACCAGGTCACATCGGCCAATCCAACAATGACAACAGTGAACAATATCGGGCTAAAAATGCTAATCTACTAAAGCGAAAGTGAGCACATTGTGTTAGGCACAAATGTGCGGCTGTAAACGAACTAAATATACATGTTAGGAATCCAAGGTGCACGGCCTCTACAGGGAACATCTTTTCTGCGCAGAGTAAAATGGAGAAAGTAGATAGATGCTTACCTAGACCTCTTTGTGATTCAAAGCGAACGGATTACATAAATGGCATGCATAGTGGCTAACCTGAATTTATTTGAATTAAATTCTACCATGTTCAATTCAAATTCTTGGTACGTATGATCTGTGTACCAAGAAAGTATAAGATAGCAATGCTAGCACAATCATCACTACGCTTTCAACGGCCATAGATCTCCAGTGTCATCACATGATTCATCGATTACGCTAGAACCACATGCTAAGAAGAGTAATCGCTTAGACAGGATATAAAGCAAGGCCAGCCAAAACCATATTTCTTGGACAACTCTAAATTATATCCCTAGCCTTAGCACAACTATTAGCTCTGCATATTTCTTGGACACATAAAAAAATCTTTCTTTGAAGAAAATACATGTCAAGAAGCTGCTAACTCTTTCTTTGTGACACATGAGATAAACAACTATACTATCAATTGCACGTTTAAGAACCTATTTGTCTCAACTCCATCTAAGAATAAGTCTTTTTAAGGCCGCACAAATATTTTCTTGACTGACTAATATGACAAAGGTACTACTTTTTGGTACAGTAGGACCTCATTAAACACACTCTAACTACTTGTCTCGTGATGAGTAAAAATGGAAAACATTAAATTTTACATGGGCTAAATATTACCAACGTGAATTGAATGTTAAAAAAATTATCGAGAACCACCGCCAAGCTCAACAATAATCACTTGCCTCCGATTGCCGGCAAACATCAATGTTGTCAATCCTTTTTAACCAATCAATTTCTTTAGCCATCGAAATCTATAGTGGGAAACCGGGGGATGTCATAATAGCTGTAGAAAAAACGCGACAAGGTGCTAATGATATGCATGGGCGCCAAGCATCCATAGAACATTCGGATCAAGATGATTCCGACACAGTAAAGACCAACCCTAAGCAATTTGACGGCAAAACACAAATTAGCGGGCATCACATGTCATATCTAAACGCACAAGACATACTGAAACAATTCAAAGCAAAGGATGTACCAAACCACCTTTGAGTCTACTTTGGATCAAGTTGAATCGATTTGGAAAGAACCCTTTCTCTTGACCACCTTGCATCCGCAAAAGACGAGGGGATGAATAAGCATCAACAATCGAGGGAAAGGAAACGAAAAAGCCCAAAATCCAAATGAACAAGAAGCTAAAAAAACACGGAGAAAACATGTCCCATCTACCTCTTGCCTTTTGGATCGGGCATGGCCGGTCCACTCTCCAACCATAGCGGTCGTAAATCGAAATGAAGAGAAATAAATGGAAAGCACACGGGTGCACAAATGAGAGCAACGCATTACCGCATGCATCAACAAAGAAAAATGTGGACCAACGACCTCACCGAACCCGTGTGTTGTTCGTGGGGAAGGGGGTCACTCAGTGTTGTTCGTGGGGAATGGGGTCACTCCTCGCACCGACCATGCCCTCGATCATCTCGGCCGCCTTCCGCTCCCTGCCGCTCCCTCGCCGGAAGCCGCCGTGGCGTCCTCTCCGCTAAGCTAAGCCCTAGGTCGGGCTGCGTAGACCCACCACCACGCCGTCCCTTACAACTTCCTCCTCAATCGGGCACGCCGCGGATTTTGCGGGGCGGAGGTTAGGGATGCACGAACCTAAGAGAAGACGGAGATCCGAGGCTTCACCGAGCTTAAAAAAAAGAAACAGAGCGAGAGAGAGAGATGGGGAGAGATGGTTGTCTACCTCGCCGTCGATGGTAGATTCACGTTGCGCTGTGCGGGCGCGTGTCTGCGACCGTCGCCACGCGAGGGTGTGTGCTCCTGACCTCGCCAGGTCGCCGGTGGAGCAGCGCAGTACGCGGGGCGACGCCGCATCTGCTGGCGTCGCCCGCGATCGGCTGCCTAGCGGGGCCAAAACTCCGCACCGGGATTGGCGTGCGCCAGCGCGCCATCGGTAAAGGAGAGGGAATGGGGAGGAGCGCGCCCGCCGGCGGCGTGCGTGCTGCGGCACGTGGTCGCGCCCGCGCCGAGCAAAACCCCACGGCTAACCACGCCCCAGCGCCCGCGATGGACCGCCGCGCGCCGAGCGGAATGGAAGTGAGGAAGGCGGGAGGTACATGCTGAACCCTCCTAATTACACGGGCCCACACTTTTTTGTCATTGTCCCAAGACCTCTCGGTATGCGGATACACCCGATAACAAAGAAGCCTGTTGGTAACTCATACCAGGGATCAACAAAGGGAGTAGCTACAACATTACAACATTTGTTACAAAAATATAGATCGAGTCGCGGAAGAATAATAACATAAATTTTAAAAGGTGAATAAATTACATTTGAGTAAACTCAACTTAATTAATTTGCGGAAGCTAGGTAGAACTAGAAGACACGGATCATGTCGCGCCCACCGCATAACCTTGGTTAACAAAGACGGGTCAACACACGCAACAAGGGTCAAAAAACCCCGAGTGCGGGGTACTCAACAAGACTTACCCGACCAAGAAAAGAGGAGAAGACTTCGGGAATGCTGGTCTTAGGAGTCAAGGTAAGGCTTTAGCAAGAATCAAGAACTCTTTTTGCGAGAAAAGCTTACTAAAAGTGTATCCTTACTTTCAATATTTTTATTTCGGATTAGTAACTCATATACTCTAGATTATCCTATTCTAGAACAATCATATTCTCTTATTCCAACTCTCTCTTTTCTTAAAAACATAATCCATCATTTACTACGATGAAGGTCGAGAATCGGGTCTCCTTCTCCGAGAAGCAACGGCGATTCATGAACCGATTATACCCAACTGGGGATCCCTAACCACCACGACATATGTAGCACTTAAGCTTGCATATATCAACCTTCTTTCAGATTTGTCCAAAACGGGAACGAGGCTGCGCCACCCGAGAATACAAAGTACACCTCCAACCTGGGACTTTAACCCAATCGAGGGTATCTTGTACTCCCGCCATCTCTCCACTCCCGGTCGCGTGGTTGCCATTCCCGATTTGGCTCCACCGAGATCCGACTTCTGGGTATGTGGCTAGTTAGGGTCGGCCGACACAGGGTGGCCGCCCGATCCGGCGTGCCATTGACCAAAAGGTCTCGGGCGCATTATGCGTTCAACACGTCCGATTTCACTCGGGCCAAACAACGGACGGTCCTTAAAACGACCAACACGGGACAAGCACGGCTAGGTATCCCCCGGCTTTCAACCTACGTCCCGTCCGATCTCAAATTCATCACTACTTCTCTTTCTTTTCCAAAAAAAGGTACCATCTTCTCAAATAAAACATTTTGATGAAAAAAAGCAACTAATTAAAGCGGGGCTAAGCATCACTAAGCATTTTTGAAATGAAACAGGTTATCAAGGATGGTATTGAAATAAACAAGGATGGTAATGCGGCAATTAGGTTATCACTCAACTCCTAATTGCTTAATGCAACATAGCATAGACATAAGTGATATAAAACTTTTAAAACATCAAGGAAGGGTTTAATGAACCGGGGCTTGCACTTTTTTGGCGTGGAAAAGTCGATTCATTAACGAGATCACCCGAGTCAATCTTGACATTATCCTTGTCGACGGACGGATCTTCTCGAGAAGCTTGATCATCGCAAACCATATCAACACCCTCCCCAAAGCTTCATCAACACGATCCGACTCTCCTATATACTCTACACGTAGATGATGATGCATGCTTTAGCATGACGGATGGGTAAACATGATGCTTGATGAATGCATGAAATGATAAACAACTTGAGTATAACTTTCCTTCACGATAAAGTTGCAACCCAACAAAACCAACTTGTTAAACTACTCTACAAGATATCATCACCATTGCCTAAGGAGTTCTCAAGGACCATTTGATTGTGGTATGATCCAAGATTCACAAAACAACCCAAAAGTCACATAAAAACCTAAATTATTTGACACTAAACAACTTATAACTCACATGGAATAATAGAGCATAGAATAGAAAATAATTTAAACATTTCAAAACGACTCCAAACTTTTTTATACAAGTAGGTCACATCATAAAACGATTACTAAATAAATTTTTATGATTTTTGAATAAATATTTTATTTTCTAAAAATCATAGAAGATGCATTTTTCAATTAAAGATTGTATTTTTAAATCATGCAAGAACTACTCAAAAACAAAGTTTCAAATTTTTCATGGGTAGACATACTCATGGGAAGGCTATACAAAAATTTTTCAGAATTTTTGAACAAGTAAAAGAATTTATATGAAATTCACAAAGTTCCTAACTATTCAAACATAACCAAAATGACAAAACAATAAATAAAAAGAAAACGGCCATTGGGCCGATTCTCCTTTTGGGCGGCCCAAAGTGCCAACAACAGTCGAGCTCCTCACGCCCGCCGCTCCCTCTCTTCTTGACTCTTCGACGGGGGCCCGGCCGTCGGCGCCTGAAGGGCGCCCGGCCGACCCGGCCTCCCGCCGACTTTGACCAGCGTTTCCTCGCCGTGGCCACCTCGCCCGGCGACGTGACTTGCTCGGCTGCTCCCCTTGCTCTCCCGCATCTCCCGACACCCCAAACCCGCACCCAAAAGGCACGGCGCACACCCGCCGACCGGGACATGGCGGCAAACGGGCGGCGCGGCGGACGACGATGACCTTCGTCGGAGCCTTCTCGACGAAGATGAGGGCACCGGCGAGTCCGGACGACGGCGAAGCGAGCGAGCCCTCGTCTAATCGAACCTAAACCGGCCTTCTACGCGAGCGGCATCACGCGGCGGGCGGCAAGACCGAGCTCGTCGGCGCGGCCGGCGTTCCGGCCGATGTGGGAAAGGGAATCGATTTAACGATCGGCATGGCATGACCAAAGAATTTTACCGAAACGCGCGATGCTCGTTGGTTGAGACGGAGACGGGCGGAGATAGTCGGCGAGCGGAAACAGCGGCGGCGGGCGGACTCGACGATTGTGGCGGTTCGGGCGTCGTTTGGCTGCGAGGGAGTGTGTTGACGACGGCGGGCGGCGCGGCGATACTCTGACCGCGTGAAAAGATGAGCCCGTGAGGCGATCAGCGATCGAAGCGGCCCGGAGGGGGCTCAAAAGGACCGCATGGATGATAATGGAGCTCGAGCTAAGTGGGCGGTGGAGATGGTGCGGTGGTGGTGGACTTTTACGACGAAGAAAAACTCGGCGGCGAAAAAGAAGGGAAGAACGGCGACAACAAGCGGTGCTAGGCTTAATAAAGGCGGCCGGCCGGGCGGATGGTCGACACCACGGCTCCACGGCGATCTTAAAGCGGTAGCGGCCAAAGCGCGCCTAGAAGGCGGCGAAGACCACGGCGACCGGCGGCGACAAGTCTGCGGCATGGGCACCCATGTGCGGCATTGTAGCACCCACAACCCTAACTTTCGGATTTTTATCAAATTCTCCATAAATTTGAACTAAACTCGAAAAAACTCCAAAAAGCAACTTGGCTTAAAATTTCAAGATCTACAATTTTCACAATTGGAAGATTTTCAAATTCGGCCTCTAAATATGACTTTTGAAATGGGGTCAAAAAGGAAGAATTTTGAATTCAAAATTACTTTTAAATTTACATAAGAACTTGAAAAACTCAAAACACCAACTTTGTACATCAAGACAAGATAGACAAACTAGCTTTTGGAAGTTTTGTCAAAATTTGCCTAGATTTTGAAATAACGAAAAGGGGATAAAAGAGGAATAGAAAATAGGGTTTTTAAGTTCAAATCAAACTTGAATTTGATTCAAATTTCAGATTCCCAACCTATACTATCAAACCATCATCCAATAACACAACCAACTATAACTAAACTTATTTTTGTCTAACCCATTGCTTAACGGTAACTAACACAGGTGTTCACAGAGGCGATCACGAGATCTAGGGTTAGGGTTGGGATTGAAGCCGATATATATTTGGTTGGGAGTTGCTCGGGAGGAGCCAGGAGCACCGTTGATCAGCAATCCAACGATCGAAAATAATTTTGCTACCGTGGATGCCCTGGCAGCGGGTTTTCTCCACAGTCAATTTACTCTCTAAATTACTAACATCACCGTTGAAAATACTGATGTCGTATTGATGGCGTGAATAATGGAAGTTTCGAAAATTAATTAGAACCTAAAACCGAAAGGTATATCAAGTTTTTCTATTGCTTGGAAGACTAAATCAGAGTATAAACCCCGCTACTAAAAAAGTTATTGAAATCAAAGAGTGGTAGTAAGGTATATATATATATTTAAATCTGCAACACAAAGCAATTACCAGCAATATCTTTGCAAGCTGTGCGAAATCAGCTCCAAACTTCTCCCTTTTTTTCTTCTTTGCTTTCATCCTTGACATTGTACTGGCGAAGCTACTACAAAATTTATGGTGGTGCACTATGTTAACAACAGTGTAGAAACAGTTTACTTTCAACTGAATTACATGGTCAAAAACCCGAGAATAACCACGAAAATGGCCTCCGGAATAGAAATCGATTGTGTAGCAGTGGTAGTATATATATATTTTTTGCCTGGTGCCTGTACACCACCCAAGCCTAACGTGGCTTCGCCACTGATTGTAGTGCACTAAGATTTTCTAAACGAAGAGTAAGCATAGCCCAAAAAAGTAGATCATGACGAAGTATAATGGGCACACAGAATTGTTTCGCCGAAGTTCGAGTTCCCAATTGAACCTTAAATCTCTGTTGACAAAGCCTTGAATGAGATCAGCTGTGAATTGTGATCAAGCTCTAGTCAAATCGATTGCTCTCAACTGTCTTCCTCGCTTCCCTATCTATATATAAACCTTTTAATCCCGGGGAAACCGGCCACTGTACATTAACAGTGAGAACCAAACAAAATCACCCGTTCGATTCTCCGAATCAGTCTACGATCGTGGTACCTCCCTGTACATTAACAGTGGCGACCAGCCCTGCCCCCTCATCTGTCCTCACTCCCGAATCTTCCCCTGCCTCCTCGACGGCTCCGGCACTGGAAACTTCGTGTGCCCTGCCGTCGTGCTCATCCCTGGGCACCAAAGCCGCTCGATTTCTCCTCCCCATCACCGCATCCTCCACCATGCCGCAAAGGCCGTCGCCCCCGCTGGTCGCACATCTCCCACACGTGCCCGCTCCTAACCTGAGCCAAATGCCCCTGCCATATAGAACACCTACGCCTGGAAGTGATGAGCACAGCTGGTAAGAGCACTGAGCAATTTGTTCCTCTTCGTTCTCTTCCTCTTGCAAGATTCCCAAGTCTTTAATCCTGATTTTACTCCGATCTAATTTGCCTTCCTGCCTTCTCCTTCCTCTCCATGACTCTATGTTCCTCATTTGATGTCCCCTCCATCCTTCTGTTCTGTACCCATCAGCTGCTCGATGAAATGTCCACAAGAATATATATTGCTCTGGCTTCCACTGAAACAAAGCGTATCCCTAGATCGTTCTCGGCACCATGTGGTTCCCTCACGTACTCACCAGCACCGATTCCTTGGGTTCCTCAAAAAAAAAAAAAAAAAAAAACTAAACTGTTCTCATTACATACGTGTAAACCATTTCAGTATATATATATTATATTTATTTTGCAGCAAAGTAATGTAGATGGAGCCAGCTCTTCCCTGGAACTAATTTTTGCATCCACATGTTCAGGCTTCTTCTTGGTTGTGCTTTTTTGTAGATGCAGATACTTCATACTTTGTTAGTCTTTCTTCAAGGAGCTGAAATCAGTTGGCCATCCAAGGGACATACGCTGCATAATCATTGTATTCATGGGAACACTGAACGGCTCAAGGTTAGTTCTTCATCAATCTGCAATAATTGTATACATACGGCATACATGTAAATATTCATGCTAATTTGGAGTCTAAATGTGATATGCATTAGCTTCAACCAGAAACATTACTTCTACAGGTTATCCCAGTCGAATACTTTCACCTTAAAGGTTACTCCTTTCACTGAGAAGATGAGATAAAAGTGACCATGATTCCAAATTTAGTTCCCCATTTTTTTACACATACAATTCTTCAATCGCCAAAAGTATATCATTGCAACTTTCATAGACTCATTATTCTTTACCATCAAAATTTTTTGGTGACATATCAGCAAGTAGCCATTCAATGCAGGTGCTGCAGCCTAAATGAATATTTTTAATATTCCCTTTCGTGCTTCCTAACTGTCTGCTCAATCCTTTCCAGGTTGTTCGAATGCTACTAGCACCACACAGCCACCCATGTCTGTTACACATGTACTTTCCTTATTTTCTACCTCTATTCAAAATTTGTAAAAACCTGAATAGGCTGATTTCAACTGTGCAATTACATGCTACTATTCTAAAACACGTATTCATCTCAGATATTCCAAGTCACCTGCAGGTTTGTGTCCTTTTTTTTTTTTGCAACAACCACCACTTCCCTATCCAATATTGTTATACATCGTCACATTCTCTGTTGACCTAAATTTTAATTCTTTTTACTCCATGCAATGACTCATGGTCATTTTTTTTGCACCACCCCTGCTCCCTCATCCTCTGATGTTGCTACATTGAGCCTGTACTCCAAGGTTTACGATATTGGTATTTTCGATACCAAAGGATCACAACATTAACATTCTCAACCAACTTCTTTGGGTAAAAATTGCTGCTGCTGATCACATAATTTGTTCCTTTTGTGCAGGTATCTCTCACCTGGATAGCCTGCTTCGTATCTCTACATTAGACATTCCCTCTGCTATCTCTACTTTACCCCTTTTAGTACAAAACATGCTAATAAACAGCTTCCTGCTTATAAGGTAGGATTTTGTTAGTACTACAATGGAACCTTTGTATAAACCTTATTTTTCAGTTTTCACCCACTATGTACGCCAACAAACAGTGCTAAATACATACGTACATGCTCTCTGTTGATTCTTTGCCTTTTGGACAACAAATTTTCTCATATCTTCTAGGTCCAAACTATATTAACATTAACCTGCAAAAGGGTCCATAACAGCCCATTCTTCAACTAATTATTATACTAATCCTTCTTTTCCCCCAAATGTGATCATAGCCGTTCGCACGGGGTTCCCAGCTAGTGGATATTACAAATATATCTATATACCTACTAATAAATAGTGAAAATTTCTATCGTCCAGCCTATCCCGCTTCCGTTTTCGTTCAGAAGTCAAGAGCATCCGCTGCAAAATAGAGTTCGCATCTAAAACCAATTCCTTATCCAAATACAAGTCCAAATACAGAATAAATATCCATAGTCAGAGGCACTAAAGCATAGGATGAAATCGACACGGCCTCAAACAGAATCAGAAACACCAAAACCTACCAGCTTAGCTTTGCCCCGCTCCTACAAATCAGCGTGAGCACGAGCACGCAGAGAAGACGACCGTTGTCGTCGAGCGGCGAGAAGGAATCGCTGGGCGCAGGCACGCCGCCAGACTGGGGCGCGCGGCCGAGGCCATCCGAACACGATGCAGGAGACGTCGGGGCGCGATTCCCATCCATCAACGTGCGACCGCTGGGTACCTTCAACTTCAACGACGCCAGGTGGAGGAAGTTAAGGTATGGGCGTGCTTACTCGATGTGGACACGAAGTGCCAGGTGGAAGCCGAGTGCGGCGTCGACCTGGCGGGGCCACCCACCTAGCGTTGAGACACAGGGGGGGTTAAAGGCAGACTGAACACATGTGTCACTTCATGACATCGTTGCTGACCTCTTGCTTAATTTAGCGGCAGAGATGGAGATGGAGGCAAGGAACAATGAAGTTGGATAGGACAAGAAAATTACGTGGTCACGTTGACGACATGTCAAGGGATAAGGTCCACACAAATAGAAAAGCTCAAGACTGAATGGGTGTAGCGTTCACTTCCTCCTACTTGCACAAGCATTTAAGGTTAGCTTTTTTGATGATTCTTAAATAAGATGCTAAATAACATCTAACTTTTACTATCAAATACTTTGTCTACAATGTAGCACAAATCAGCGTGCTAATTTTACATACACTGAGCGCTGCTAAAAGATTAATAGTATTATTTAGATTTAATAAATACACAACGTTTGCCATAGTGATCACAGAATAAACTAAAAGTATTAATGTTTTTACGGTGGGGTTAATTGCCCAACGAACCGTAGTCCGTAGAGCGGCGTCGTTTCCCGACACGTGTAACCTCTCGGCTAGTCGGCAGCGTGTATCCTCCCCGCAGACAGGGGCGTGGCGGCCTCCCTCCCCAATCGACAACGCGGCTTCCTCGATGCTCGGCCCCTTCCTTCTCGAGAACTCGTGCTGCTCACCATGCGCCGCCCGTGGAGGCACCGTGGGCCGTGGGGCGGCGGCGTCGGCGGCGCCACGGCTCCACGGACCTCTGCCTCCGTGAGGTCGGGGAACTCATGCCGCGACGCCGCCCGCCCAGCGCGGCCGGGATTCCGAGGCGGTCGTAAGCCCCCATCTGGACATGATGTTTCTCAACCTCCACCTCGGTATATGCTGGTCATCGCAATTGTGAAACCGTGAAATGTATGACTTTCGTTGGGCCAAATGATGAATACGTTGCTAGTGGGTCAGACTGTGGTCGGATGTTTATTTGGAGAAAGAGATGGGGCGTTTCTACGAGCCATGGAGGGTGATGAGTGCATTGTGAATTAAATTGAGCCTCATCCTCATGCTACGACAATTGCGAGGCGGTGGAATTGATAATGATGTAAAAGTTTGGACTCCCTCTACGATTGAGCGGGCGCCCGCGGTAAATGTTGATGAGTTAATATCTTCTAACCATCTATGTCCCCCTTATCATCTCTACCTTCCGCCAACCTTCTCCGTATAGTGGAGCAACAAAGGTGGCAATCATTGATCGGGATGCCATATGTGTTGGAGACTATTGTACATCACTACTTTCTCCATGATTTCGTCTTCCATTCGGCATCATCAATTTTTGTTTCATATCCGAAATTTGAACATTTACAATTTCTTGAGTACCTCCCTTGTTTGGCGCTCCAAATCGAGACCTCGCAAGAGAAGAGCCAAGTTACGGCGCTTTGACTTACCAAATGTGTTGATCCAACACATACCGGTATCGAGCGAGGAAACGATGTTGAGTCAACCGATCTATTGTCCACCTTTTAGCGATCTATTGTCCACCTTTCGGGGCCGTTTCGAAATTGTAAATATGCGGTAATAAGTTATCGCACTTTCATGGATGATATAAATGAACAACTATGATCTAGCAGCTTGTCTTTTCTATGTTAAAAGTATGTTTTTTTAGTGGGATATTTTAATAGAAAAGTTGGACTAATCAAATTCTGTGCTATCTTTTGAAAATTTGCAATGGTATTGCACCACATATTTAATAGTCTGACAAAAAAAAATTGTGGTTCATTCCCTGTAAAGCTTACCTTGATGTCTATTTTCTCGCGTGTAGTAGCAGGACTTAATGTCATATGATGATTTGTAGGACTCTTTTAGCTTCATTTCATTGCTAGTTTGTACAACCTACATATATGGAAATGGTGTAGGAGTGTTGACGTGTGAGAAATGTGTTTGGTCCCTGCAAAATACCTGATGGATTGGAACGTGAGGTACATTAGAGAATGCCTTTTTGTTTCTTATTCTTCTCAACTGCAATAATCTAGCTTTGTTGTTGTTTGTTGCGCATTGCAGTCATACGGATTACAAAAAGAGAGAGACTTTTTTTCCTAATTCCCTGAATGAGTATGAGTGCTGAATTGAGGCTTAATAATATGACTTCACTGGATAGTCATGCGTCAGGACATATGGTAGATAAAAGAGCATTACATCATGTGGAACTCGGAACACAGTATTCTCTGGAAAGACACATGAGCTAGAAAGGCTTTATCCTAAGCTTTTTAATATGCTTAAACCAAATGGACGCTCTAATAGCTCAAATTGTGACTATGTTTAAATTAGGAGCTGGTAAACTCAATGTCCAGAAACCATTGTTGGATCACCACATGTATGCATCTTCACTTTTAAGTCACATGTGAGTTGACTTTAGTCACTTGAATCATTATCATGCTACATGGTTCGACATCTTTTTTGTTAAAAACTCATGTAAACTAATTTACGTAGGCTGTCATAGCGAAAAATGTGGGGAGACAATATGTGTTGCAATCCTTTGTAAAACATTGTCGTCCAAAAGAAATCCATTAAGCAGCTTTGCATTTTTAACTTGCGGCGCTTACAAAGGACATAATGACTATTAGACAATATATTTCACGGACATTAGCTTGGAAACTAAGATCAATATCTGTTACGGTTTTGTGATTTTAGTGCTGAAATGCTGATCACTGAGGTTCTTGATCTCCTAATAGCCCTCGATTTCAATGAACCGAGAAAATTGAGCAATCGTTGGTCTTCTTTTGGCCCGACTTTGCAAGGCTTCGCTGTATAATTCTAAGAATCAATTGTAGCATCTACGAAGGTAAATAAATTAGTAATTAGTATAAAGATAAGAAATGAAAGGAACATTATAAATTTAGAACAGATGTGAACAAGTAGGTCGAAAAGAGACACCGGATGTGCAACTATTATAATCATTTAATGAAATTGACTCAAAAAGTCTTATTAAACATGGACCAAGTTGTATAATTTATGCTCATCATTGTTGTTAACCAAATAGTTGTTACGTCACCCTCATCGCGGCAAGCCGTTATGTAGCGAACTTGTTTGGGAGAGCTCCACTCCACAAAACTGGGCTCCTCTCGAATAAAGTCCCTGGAGCTATCCACCACTTCACGGGCCCAGGATGTCAGATCTCCTTCATCCCTCCAATCTCTCTCACACCGGCACCTGCACGTTCTGTTTCTGTCTGCCTCTCTCGCCATTTGGCTCTCCGACGACTGGTACCCTGCCGACGCCGCCGACCTAAGCCAGGTGCTGAGGTTTTTGTTGGTCCTTTCGCCGGCGACGAGCACCCACCAGGTACTTCGACCCCTTCCCTTCCCTTCCCTTCCAGCTGGGCACCGATCTGCTCCAGGCGTAGTAGAAAGAGATAGCGAGTCTAACCAGCCTCGCCGCGAACCCCAATCCGAACAAGTCATTCGAGGTGCTCCGCTGTGTGAATTTGATGCAGTATCGTGAAGAGTATGCCTCTACTGTAGCATCTCGAATCATCTATGTTTTCTTGAAAAAAATGCAGATACTGCCGAACCTGGGTGACTCCGTGTCCAGCCTCAGCTTTAGTCCCAACAGTAATCTGCTTGTTGTTTTCTAAAACCTGCTATATTGTGTACTGATACACATTAGAATCAGGACTGAAAAAGTGGAATTGCTCAGTGCAATTAGTAACAACATTGCTGAATGCTGAATTATTTCAGCCTTACGTACGTTCCCTACAAGGCTAAGAATTAGCAGTTCTGTTTCAAGTATGAATGTACTCAAGCATCTGAAGTCTTTCTGATATTTACAATACTACCCGCTGGCCGCTGTACAATGTTGATCAACTAATAATGTGGCCCAGCAAGGGAGTTATACAATAGGGGACAATACTACTACATTTGGCATTGAATGGTAAAATGGTAGTAGAAGACCAAGTGTAGGATGTAAAGACTATTTACAGGCATGTATCTACATTCTTTTTATCCATAATACAGAGGTCAATAGCTCATCTATTTCCTATCTGGCTGAACTTCAGCTGGCCTCATACTTATGCTCGTTGCAAACGCTACCAGCTGCAGGAAGTTGATATCAATGAACAAAACATTTTTTTTTTTTGTAGCAATGAACATATTCAACTGGAACCTACCGTTGCAAATCCTGCACAGACAAGGCTGAAACCTTTTAAGTAGAAAGGCGTAGCTTCTGATAGACACCAGGCTGTGGAGCCAAATGGAGACAAATTAGGATGGAAAACAAAATTTGAAGAGCTTAACTTGTTCTTAGTTTAGTTGTGCTAATAAGTTAATAAGACAATGTAAGCATGCATATACCTGTGAGAGGAGCAAAATTAGAGGAGATATGACATTTGCAGTTGAGCTTATTCCAGTGATGCACCCTTGGACCATTCCCTTGATTGCAAATTAAATGATGCAAAAGGAGTCATGGTGGTGGAACATAAGAAGCTTTCAATTTCATTTGTGAAGAAACTTCTTTTGCGTTCTCATATACTGGGAAATTGACAGAAACTGTCAGTTACTTTTGATTGACCCATGTATTTTACCTGTTCAAAAGTTCCCCGCTTTCTTTGATACGATGCTTCTTATCTGTTGAAAAAAATTGAACAAAACAAGTTCTGTTCAAATGTCGCAATGAACCAGAAACAAGTTAGATAGAGGGCGTCTTTAATAAGAATCACTTACACAAGGTGTGACCAACATGCTTAATATTACACAGCTTGCGGCAAGATAAGGGACCTTAAAAAAACAATGCACAACGTGAAACTTAGAACAAACTTAGAGAGAAATAGAAAACATTGTCACTTGATCCACAGGCATACCCAGAACGACCATGCGATGCTGTATAGGATTGCCTGCAGCATCGAAGACGGAGCAAATCAAATAATTATTATAGCTGAATTTAACCAGAGGCAAATATGCAGTACACCAGCAAAAGCAGCATCCTTACCTGCCCACAGCTCGCTATAAGTGCTATGACAAGTAGCTTCTGTTCACCTAGCTTTGGCACTAGGAGTGGCATCACAGTTAGCTGCATCATAATTCTTAAACGGCTTTAGAGGCAGCAAAGAAAATTTGAGCACTTTGCTGGTCACACATAAAGGCATTCAAGATAAAATTGTACCTGCGAGAAGCTTCCTGTAATGCCGATGATAAGTAGCAAATTGGCATACTGGTTCTTGCTATAATGGAATTTTGCCTTCAGGAAATACTACATTTTGCAGCCCAAGGGAGGAAAGAATTAGAAGCAAGAGCAACTTCAAAAACAACAACCGTCAGTTAGATGTACCATACTCCTCTGTCCTAAGATAGAAAAAAAGGTAATCTCGCTTTGCAACGAGTCAGACAATTCTAAGTTTATTAACTAAGTATATAAAAAGTCCAATATTATGATGCATAATAAGTAGTATCATAAGTTTAATTGCGCCATATATTTTTTCATAATAAACTTCTTTACTTGTTTAAAGATACATGCATTTATACAGTTTTCTATAAAACTAGGTAAACTTGTAACTGTTTGATTTCTTAGCAAGAGTATATGAATCTGATAGTGCAACATTTGTTATTATTTAAATGTATAAGTTTAGTTCATGAGTTCACGCACTGAATTCTTTCAGGAGAACAGCATACAGTAGTATTTATGTCATGATATTGGTCTAAGATAGATATTAGCATACTCTTCATCTGTAATGTCGTGTGCTTTGTGACAGAGCAAAAGAGGTGTGTACCAGTAGTGTACTTAGTAAGCCTGTCTCACCAAGGCTGTGGAAGAATGTGACGACGGCCGCCCTCGAGAAGGTTGTGCTGCAAAAAGTTGTTTAGAGCATTCTCCATTTTAGAAAAGTTGTTTGGAGCATTCAGGAGGGAATATTGAGATAGAGACATATGAAGTTTTATTCTTATTTATTAATCAGCATTCTCTGGTGACCATATACTTTTAATTTACTACAATGATACGCATCTCTTCTGCCTAATCGCGAGAGGGAAAAAAAATCTTATTTAATCATCTGTTGTGGCTCATAGGCAATAGGATAGACGTCAGTTCACTTTGTGTCGTTCTCTGAATGAAACTTATGCACTGCCATTCAGCGGGGGTTGTTAAGAACGGGAACAGATGATTCGATATTTCACCAAGTGCAAGTTGATCCTGTAGGCCTACACTCCAGCTTGAGTGGGTTTTGGCAAAAGTTACATATATATACACATATGCTATATATGGTTTATGCGGCTGATAACCCGACTTATGCTATTTTGTTGTGAGATAAAAAAAAACTGTACCTAATTAGTTCAAACAAATAAGTATGCTTTGCAATGCAGGGACCCAACCCATTAGGCCATTACGACTAGTAGTTAATGGGGGCAAAAAAAAAAATATCAAGAGAGTCCAATCAGTTTATATCAGGAGTCAGGAGACTGTGTATTGAGACGTCACCTGCTGGTAAGAATGGCTGCCAGCTCCGACAGCGACGGCGCCTTCCGTAGTGGCGGAAGCCTCGGCGACGATTCCTCGCTGCTGCTACTGCTGCTGGAGGGAAGGCAGAGCGGCCGGGATGCCTCCTCGTCGCTGCCAATGCTGCTGTTGCTACAGGAGGAGGAGGATAGGGAGGCACCACCGTCCGTCTCCTGGAGGAAGGCCTTGAGGTAGACGGCCGCCACCACGGCTGCCACTGCGGCGACCTGCAGCGCAAGCACAAGTACGCACGCTGCTGGTTACTTGCTGGTTTGCCGGAGATGAGATGGATCGGGTGGCAGAAACCATCAGGCATCAGACAGCGCATGCATTCCGACCTGAAACGTGGATGAGGCGGGGAGGAAGCGGGCTGCCACGGTGCTGGCGACGAAGCCGGCGCTGCAGACGCCGGAGAAGACGCCGAAGGCCGCCGCGCGCCGCGTCTCCGGCACCCTGTCAGCCTGCGAGCGAGCAGAGCACGGGAGGCCGGGTTCAACTGGTGACGACGACGACGGCAGCTTGCATTGATCGATCGAGGCAGAGATGATGAGGGAGATAGTGATGGTACTCTACCATACCACGTAAGCAAGCGAGAGGCACATCATGGTGCCTTCGGAGACCATCGCCGTCAGCGTTTTTGGCTATGTAGTACGCGTAGAAGTAGCCCTTGGTGGTCCGGCCGTACGCCAGGATTCCTTGTTGATTTATATATATATAATCCAACGGAACAAGAAGAGAATAAGTACTACGTGCGTAATGGTAAACAACGACCTTCAGTCCACATCACCTGAGAGATGGAGACACTACTGGTCGCTCGCAAGATGGTTTGTGATGGATTACCGAGAGGAACGATGGACGCCGTCGCGGGCAGCGCCAGCAGCGCCTTCCGGCCGTACCTGTCGGACAGGTTCCCGACCACCGGCGTCAGGACCAGCGCGCCCAGACCAGTAACCTGAAAGAGAGAAACAAACACGCATGTTTTCAGAATTCGAATTCAGGTTCAGACTGAAACGGTGACAAGTTCAGATTAGAATTCAGATTTAGAATCAAACGGTGTGGAAAGTGCCGGATCACGTCGCGTGGCCATGATTTTTGTGGAGACTGCAGCTGCAGTAGTGGACCGGATGGAGAGGTGTCGCCGGCATATATGGCTTGGAGACCATGATTTTTGTGGAGACTGCAGCTGCAGTAGTGGACCGGATCGAGAGATTCGAGAGGTGTCGCCGGCATGCCTTGGAGAGCATGATTTTTGTGGAGACTGCAGCTGCAGTAGTGGGCAGTGGCGGATCCAGTGGTGTCGCCGGCACGCCTCCCCTTCCCTCTCCCTGTGGTCCGAGTACTACGACTCCGAGAGCAACTGGACAGCCGGGTTACTGGTGCGGCGGACGGTGGTCCGCCGATGCATACGTCGCGGTCTCGCCTCGCCTTTCCGGCAGATTTGACAGGCATTACTACAAGCTTTTTTACCACGCTCTCTCTTTTATTGAAATGTTACTCCCAGTCGGGTACCAGTAGAGTCCTAGGCGACGACTTTTGTTCCCGTTTTTACCAGCTTCGAGACGTACTAGCTAGGTGTCTCTTTTTTGCTTTTGAGTTTTGATGACATTTGGCCGGGAGAACAACAAATGGTAAACAAGGGTGGTCGGTGCGGCGTTTGTTACTTGAGACTTCAGCAAAGTCTCCTGGCTCTGCATGCGCGGTAGAAATCGCCGGCCAGCCTCGTGACGTGCCAGTACGACGACCGTGGCGGCGCCTTTGCCGGGCGCAGTGCTGTAAAGAAAGTTACGACCGGTGGCGACAGCCGACAAGAGGACACGTACAGTATAATGGGCTGTTGCTCGCACAAGGCTTGCAAAGCGACCGGCATGGCGGTTACAGTGCCATCACCATCGATTCACCATCGATGGTGCTGTTCGTCTGAGCGCACATTGAAGGTAAAAGCACGCCGCCGGGGTCCCGGCGAAACGCACGGATCGGAGCCAGCTGAAGCTGACGCTCTCTCACGTCAGTCTACCTCACTTGACGCACTCTCTGCCAATTGTGAACCGGCACATCTGGCTTGCTTTGTGTGTCTACTAGTAGGAGCCAGTTAATTCAGGGCACTGATGTAGACAGCTACTACCCATCAGTCCATCGGGGGGGGGAGGGGAGCTAATTAAGAAACTTGATGCGAATGAATGGGCCAGGTGTCGATCATATCCCACTGCATGGTCTTGCTCACTTCCTAAATCTCCATGTCCGTTCATGGACCGAAATGAGGCATTTTTTCGAGCTCAGGTAACACTCATGTCTTATTTAGACGTTGTTGTATTCACCTAGATCAATCAACATGTGTTGGTGTGGATTAGAGTGGAATTTAGTTTATGTTCCACCTCAGTCGGACACATATGGATTAAGGGAATCCAACGATACCCATGCACGCAAGGGCTCTCAAGTGGAACCAAGACTAAGAAGCAAAGCAACCATCGTACCGTACGTGCTATAATCAATAGGTTTGTAGAAACAAGTGAAAGACTTGTCGCTCATCTTGACCGTACACAAAGAGAAAAAAACACAGGCAGCAGCTGCTATCGATTGCTAAGCTTAGGTACGTAGAGGCTGTCAAAGGTTGAACAGCTGCACTAATCAATCTATCTATCTATTAAAGAACGAAATCAAAATACAGAGGCGACGCTTGCATGCAGAGCGCCCAGCTGCTAGCTCGCGGTGAAGAAGCATATGTGCAGTGAGCAAGGCGAATGGGGGCAGAACGAAGCAGGGACGAAGGATGAAGAAGCTTACCGCTTGCTGGAGACCGGAGGGTAGATGGCGAGGGAGCACTCGTCTTGGCCCGGGCAGAGCGCCGCCATGGTGACATCGGTCATCACCGGGGCCACCATGAAGATGGAGAAGCAGAAGAGGAAGGCGAACACCAGCAGGTGCCCCCAGCCCCGCGAGCTCCGCTGCCTCCATCGTCATCACTTTCAGTTCCTAGCTTGGTTGGCGCGCGATCCTCTCTATTCTTATTAATATATACCCGGCCTCTCGCTCTTCTACTTATTTCTTGCCCTCCCTCCTGCAGCATATATATATACTAATACTAATATAAGCTTAGGTTCACTCCTTCCTTCTGGTTTTGTAAGTGTTGTGTTGTGTGCTGTATGACGATCATTACTTCGAAGGCCGGTTATAGCTAGTACTGGCTTTGAGGGCTAGCTGCTATAGCAGCGTACGTACGTACGTCTCAGATGTCGCCGAGAGGCCGGAGAGAAGACAGATCGAAGAGAGATGGATATATCGTGGACGACCGGTCGGTCGATATGTGCTTAGCCCAACAAGCAAGGAAAGTCCACCACAGCTGAGCCCAGCAGAGGAAAATTAAAGCAAGGTAGTAACACTAAAGGTGCTCTGGACTGTGTGGACATATATGATATCTTGCGGATCGGATCTGGGTAGCATTTTTCTTGAAAGGTTAGACGTCGAATCGAAATTAATTAGAAAAAGGATCAGTAGCTAGCAAGGGGGAAAAGATCGAAAAAAGGCAGCAGGGTAGAAAGCAGTGCTGTGCAATAAGAATCTGTTTGCATTGCATTGCTCACCAAGCGAGAAAAAGAATTGGCGCTGCTGCTGCTGCTGGTGCCTTTCACCACCTTGGTATTACTTTTTCATATTTAATTAACTGGTTCATTCATATTCATATATATATTCGGTGGAGATATCAGCGGCAGCTACCTTTTTTGAAATCTTTGAAACGTGCAACGTACATCCACGAGGACGGCCGGCATGACCTGAGCCGCTATACATATAGCTTGTATATTAGCGACAAGCATCGTCAGTAAAGTATATAGAGAACCATTGTTCTTTTTTTAAAAAAAAAAAAAAAATTTTGGAAAAGCATATGCAAAAAGCGTCTCTTACTTTTGTAAATAAAAGAGATACTGTATGTAGATGTGATTTGTGAACGTGTGATATACAAGTATCATCTGCTGCTGGCGGTCGATCCCTCGTATCTTTTACGTACGGTTGAATTATAGTTGGTACACCGTAGTTGGTTGGGGATGGCGGATCTTTTTGATTTGTACTCTACCTAAGCTAGTGGGCATGCATAGGAGATAGCTAGAACCGCTCGTCCACTCCTTTAGCTTTGGCCTGGGCACCGAGGAGGCACGCACTGGGCTCGCTTTTGATTTGCATTTGCAGGCAGCTGCGCTCAGTACTACGTGGGCTCCGTCTGCGTCCGATCGGTGCCTGCTGCTGCTCCTCGTACGACCGCACTTGCACCACTGCGACCAATAATAATGTGTGCAAAGGAATGGCACGCAAACGCATGTGATTGATGGATGGATGCGTTGAAGAAGGGAACCACAACCAGATCAGAGCCTCGGACCAAAGTGTATAGCCGAGGATCGGACAGGACGTCCCGGGGTTGCCCGGAGCGGCGAAGCATGCGACAACGGTGCTCGTTGGCCGCAGTGCCGTCGCCTAGCTTCCACTTCACCGGCCAGGTTAGGTTAGGTTGTGTGGCAAGTAGTAGCAGGGGTGCACCGCACGGCAGCACGCAACGCCGGCGCTGCTGCGGATTCTGGGGCGAGCTGGGTGGTATGCGTCCGAGGATAAATGGGGCCTGCGAATCAGCGACTGCGAGGGCTTCCCGCGTTTCACTGGGGTTCCTAGTCTTCGCGGGCTTCCAGAGTTACCCACGTCACGGTTTGAGATTTGAGAAGTGCAGCCAGCGGCCACAAGGTAGGCAGAGATCAGGGCGTTGTCACGGTCCACTTTCTCGCTTTTCTTATTTTTCTTTCTTTTTATTTATTATTTTTCGTCTATTATTACAGAAACTTTTTCTTTTTTACCTTGCATATCTTTTTTAGTCAGACAAAGACCCTCACAAACATGCACACATACTTTTTTTTTCTTCTCAAGTTGAACGCTATTTCCCCGCCCGGAATTGTTTTTTCATAAAACTAGAACAGTTTTCTTGACAAGATGGAATACTCCTCCCGAATCTAGAACCATTTTCTTCTTGACACTCTCACCTACTAGCTGGCTAGCTTCCTCTTTTCTGCACGGCAGCATGTTTTTTTTCCGCGGGTTTGTACTTTTTTTGCTCACCGTATTGCATAAAAGAAACCACTAGAAAAAGGTAGGTGAAAAAAGCAAAGAAGATATTTGCATTGAAAACAAAAAAAACAGGCGTCACAACTGTCGATCTAAAGAAGAAGAAAAATGAAAATTAGCTAATTGGGCCAGTGAATGTACTAGATGTTGGGCCAAAGGATTTTTTTTTTTTTTCCCCAACTTGCTACTGGGCTGGTTTCTGCTTGCATTATGCTTGAACTGTTGGAAAATATAAAAGCAAAAACATCTATATCCACCAAGTTTATATACTTGACAGCAACATACATGGAATTTAAATGATTACTAGTTACATGTTTAACTCCTCAATAACTGAGAATGACACTTATATTAGGAAGAAATGCATGCATGGGAGAGTACAAACGAGAATATGGAGTCATAATACATGATAGACTTAGAGTTCAATAATGCAAAGCTATCATTCGACTAGCAGTTTTAGGATGCATGTACAATCATGAAACCATCTCCTTATTACAAATACAAACATGATCTATCGTCAGGTAAGCCCGTGGCGCGGCGACGCATGCAAATCATTAGGCGAGAACGGCGCCAACAACCGCCCTGTACGTCGTGGCATCACGCACGTAGTAGGCATGGGCATTAATTGGGCATTCGAGACTCCAGAATACAGGAATCATCGAACCATGCATCAATATCGATCAGTCATGTGTACCGGAGCCAAAACGCCTCATTTTGACCCTCACCAGCTTCATTCTCAATCCCAAAAGTCAACTGACGAATCAAACCGCCGGCCAGATCATGCCTCGTGAATTAAGTCGTGATCTTGAAGCGCCACAGCCGTAGAAAGAACAATCCAACTCCATCAACAAGACGGCCGATACGTACGTACAGCACGCGTCTATATATAGGCCCGAGCAAACTACGCCATGGCCAGTAGGTTCGCGGTTCGCCACAGACAAGGTACCTAATCACCAGCATGCACAGCAGCTGCTTCCTCCGTTTCAGGGAGCCCTCGGCGTCGTCGGCAGCAAGCGCTTCACAGCGGCGGCGGCGGTGGTGTCACCGTCGTGTCACGAGGCGGCGAAGGCGTCCTGGCCAAGATCGTGGTGAGCAGGGGCGAGAGCTAGAGCGCATCGCCGCGGGCGTCACGCGGAGGCAGTGCAGCGGAGCCGGAGCCGGAGCCGGAGCCGCGCCGAGGCGCAGGCATATCATAGTCACGGCCGTGTCGCTGGAAGGGCAGGTACTAGCGCGCGCGCCGCCGCGCTCCGAGCCCGAGGAGGGCGCGGGCGTAGCGCGGTGCGGCGACGACTGGAGGCCCGCCCTGGACGGCATACCGGAGGAAGCGTAGAGCGACGGGGAGCGAGCAAAGGCCGGCGTGTGGTGGCACCCACTTCGGCGAATAATCACCACCCCCGAGGTAACTGAGCTCGGGGCTGGGATTTCGGAATGGATGAGATTTGTGGTTTCTCTTGGTGACGGCGTGCGTGTTGTTTCCAGCAGGAAGTGCTGCTGCTCTGCACTCCTCATGCTTGTTGTCAATCGTGTTTTTAATCATGTTCAACTGAGAGTTTTACCACGGTTTGTTTTAGACAATTGTGATAATCATTGGCAAATTGGCAATATCTAAACGGTAAGTTGGTAACTTAACTTGGGTTCTTCTCATAGCAGAAAGAGGTAAGTACTACAGTCTTCCTAATCCCTCAATCCTCAAATATTAGTACAAGGTGTCCTGGTGTTTAATGATGCAATACTGCCTCACAAGTACTGTATTTTGCAAAATTTCAAACTGAAACACGAACGAACTGCTTAAATATGGACGTGAAGATGCAGAAATTCTAAAACAGACGGTGTACACGTGGGACTGAACAATGAAATTTCCTGCAAAATTTGGCAGAGGTGATTAGGGCGACGCAGAGAAACAATTCGTCGAAGCACATGTGTTGCTGGTGGAGGACCAGCAGAATCTAATTCTAATGTGATTCCACCGGCAACTGTGATCACCGGCCGGCCAGCAGTGAGCCCCGTGACATTGTGTTGCACGAGCACGACGACCACGTCACGGATGCCGACGACCCTACGTCGACGGAGTCCACGTCGGGGAAGATGAGGATGGTCTCCTTCCACCGGCCAGCGCGGCGCCCAAAAAGCTCACCGAAATAGAAGAAAAACTCTCTTTTTTCACGCCGGTAAAATGGTCTTTTATGACTACCCAAAATGGCCGGAAGGCTAAATAGCTAACAAAATTTTTGTTTTGAGACGACAGAGCCAAATTCATAAAAACATAAGGCCAAATAGCTATGCTGAGTTTTTTTTTTCGGCCATAGGCCTAATTCTCCCAATAAAAATAGGAATACAATGGAGGGTACAGATTATGAAGAAAACTATAGAATTATAAACCAAAAGAAGTAAATGGATTATCAAGAAGAAAAAAAGAAGAAGCATATATATGAAAATATAGAGAAACAAAAAATAAAGCAAAAAGCAGAATTAAACGAGACAGAAAAAAATTCGGTCGTGCGCTCGGGATGTATTCTTATGACACTAACGGGCCACTTTTTGATACGGCCCACCGTAAACATGGCGATGACTCAGCCCAATAAGTGATCACGAAGTTTAGCGGGCCCTTAAGACATCGTTCTTCTTCTTGTTCTTCTTTTTTTTTTTTTTTTTTTTGAGTGCGTTCTTCATTTTTTTTTGTTGAACAGATAACGATCTTTTTTTTTTTTAGATCAATTTTTTAGAATGCCGTCTTTTTGATATGCGTTTAAAGTTTAAAGTCTAGCGGCCCCTTAGAAGACATGGATCGCGTTTAAAGTTTTATCTCTCTTCTTTAAAAAATAATGGAACAGGGTTCCAGCATCGACATTGTTTAATGACGTACACAACTGTTTCAATTCTACCACGAGCTCTTAGGTTCATACCGAAATTCCAAACTTAGCGAAGACATCCATGATCACGGTCTCCAAAAGTTTGTAACCATTTTTCATGTTCTTTTTGTTTCTTCCTCCCTACGAAATGCAGCGACCACATCCAATCCAATAAAAAGTTGTCCTAAAAATCACCTGTATAAAAGGTGTTCGATTTCTTATTATCGAATACCATATCATTTCTATTCAACCAAATTTTCCCACTGCGATACCCACTAAAATTTGTTCCTTGAGTTTTGATGGACCATAAAGCCATGAACCAATCATATGAGTAAAGCTAACCTGAGGTTGAATTCTAAAGGTGATATAAATGGTATTCCAAATAAAGCTTGAAAAATGATAATCCAAAAAAAAAAATGTTGTATATCTTCAAAGAACTACATTTCAAAAAAAAAAAAAAAAAAAAAACAGGCATTTGTTTGAATCCATATCAGTAGGTACACTTAAGGCTCCAGAGTTACTAGCACTTGGAGCCTGAGGACCACGACAAGGTGCATAGTACTGAGCTGTCTACAAGATATTTCCATTTGTTTGGCCACCATTCCACTTGTTTGTTTCCCAGTGTTCCATTCCATCTCCCCCACACCAAGAGGCGGCGCACGTTCGGTTCACCTGGCCGCCGGCAAGGAGTCCAATTTCCCGGCCACCAGTACGTCTCAAATACTAATACAGTAATCCATAAGAAAGCACCACGACGTGGCAATCATCTACTACTCCGTGTTCTTTCTGCAGAACACTGAGAGAAAAAAAGAAGCCAGGTCCACCGACAACTGGGCATGGACCATGCAGCCGCTACTGGCTACTAGCCCCACGAGGTCAGAGATCCAGGCGTGTGCAAGTCATTCACTGAACTGCTGCGTTGTCTGCGCGCATCAGCGCATGGCCGCCAGTAAACAGGGCATTCCGAGGACATGGAACTGCTTGGCGGCATCATCATCATCCGCTGCTATATTGAAGCGAGTAGAGACAGAGTATCAGGAGCAGTTGGCAACGCCATTTTGATTGCAAACTGTGTCTTCGGCGGGCGGGCCGCAATTACGCCATCCGTCTCGCGTTAACACACACACACACACGTCGGTCTCGACATTAATCGATCTCTAGTTAATTAATCCCTCCCCTCCCTCCCATGATGCGCCCATCTGCTAACAGACTAACAGTCGCCATTAGCCGAACGTCGTCGTTGGTTTCCCTCCCAGACTCCCTGTTGATCGATGCTGCTGTTCGGCTCTAGGTTCTTGTCGTGCTGCCGGCGAAGGCGAGAGAGCGTACGCGTCACGGTCCCTCGCGGCGCTGTTGATTCATTAATTGATTGATTAATCATCGTCGGCGCTGGATGGATCGGATTCGGAGCATGCACGGCCAAAGGCCAAAGCCGGCGGCGGTCGCCGTCGCGAGCGGCGGCGCCGGGCCAGGGCCTGCTCCCGGCCTCCAAATGTGGTCTATGTAGCAGCTATGAACTCATCGCCTGACGTATCACCAGCCGACTAAGTGGTAGGTTTCACATTAATTAATTTATTTATTTATATGATCATGGACCATGTTGCATCGCATTTGATCCAAGCAAGTAAATTAATCTGCAGCTAGCCGGCCGGACCGTGTCGTACGCCACACCGGCCTCTTTGTCTTAGTACTTTTTTATTTAAGAAGAAAAAATTGAACCGCTCCAATAAACAACCCTTCCAGCCATTGCGGCAGGCGATAGATAACTCATGAGTCATGGGAGATGATCTCCCCCTCCCTGTAGTACATATGCAGCACAGCACTACTTGGTTGCAGTTGATTTTTGACCTGCAACTCGTCTGCCTCTACCAATTAATTGTCCATGAGCGGCCATTCTTCCCTGCAAATTCTAGTGCATTATTATGCTGCAAATTGTCAATTGGCACTTGGTACGAGTATTCTTTTTTTCTTTCCTTGCGCCGTTCGTGTGCAGAGTTTTGTTCGGCTGACGGCGGCCGCGCGCGTCGTCTCCAGCTGCAGGCCGGCCAGCTCGCGGTCGATCGCGGGCGGCTTGGTACGTCGATCGTGTCGACATCGGGTGTTGATGATTAGGATTCAAGCCTGCATGGACTGCGATTTGGACGCGACGGCGCTAGCTTTACGCCGTATTTCGCCTTAATTCTAGCTATTCCGTGGTCTCTGATACATAAAACCAGCAGGCGCCGGAGTGGCCTGTTACGTAACGGGCTAACGGCATTCTTTCTCTTCATTAAGAGTAAGAACAATGGGCAGCAGCAGGAGGAGATAATTAATTGTGAAAAGAAATCCTCTCCTCCTCCATCTCGATCCATACCGGAGCGAATTAACTCGACCAAAACAGCGTGATACCACGCCCATCGATCGGCAAATCGTCTCCAAAAGAGCAAAGAGAAGCTACGTATATAGCTCGGTGCAGGATGTCGCTGTCAGGCCAATGATGGCATGCAATGCAATGCGACGCATGCATCGATGGGCAGGCGACGACGGACGCGCGCGCTTAATTGCCGGCGGTTGAGGCTTTGCCACTTCCGTCCGTCCGGACGTCGTCGGAACCCAACCCAGAGACGCGTCCATCATCCGGTCTTCCCCATGCCCACCGCATCGTAAAACTCACTCGATGCGTTGCGTCGGTCGAATCGGTGGATCGTCCCCGGTCCCTGGACCTTCTTCCTGGGGCTGAGGACTTGGGGTCCGCTCCGGGTTCCATGAAAACTGTAGGGTTCCTGCTGCCAGGGCCACGATATCAGCCCTCCGCCCACCTTGCCTGAGAGCCCACAAGGACGTCCCTTTCAACCCGAGACCATGGCCATGCTAGGGATTCAAGTGGCGAGGCCACGGGAGCCGGAGATATTTGCTATTTGGCGACGTATCGATCGACGGCCATAGCAATAGCAATAGCCGCTGGGTGCAGACATCGTCTTTACGCTGGCGCCGCGAGAAATTAGCGTGCCACGGCGCCAGCATACCGCCGCGGCGCCGCACATGTCACCGTTGCCGCTCGCTTTGCTCCGGCTCTATCTACTCTGTCAACCTGTGGGCTTCGCCACCAAAAGCGGTATTGGCGGATTGCAGTTGCAGATATGCTCGTCTTGTGTTTATTTGGATCGATCGATCGATGAGCGGCTGGGCTGCCTTGCCCTCCCAGCCTCTGCCTGGTTCAAACTCGAAATGCGACGCGTGGATGGGCAGCATGCAGGTTCGTTCATCCATAATTCAAATGGTCGTACTGCCGCCGGTGCCTGATGGGGACCTGATGATCCATCGCCTCATCCTCGTGCGTGTTTCATAACAATTACGCCACGCCCTACATTGCCGGACGGATGGAACAATATATATATTTAGTATACAATTTGATTTCACTTCCGTCAGAGGAGGCATTCGTACTTATCAAATGTGCCCATTGTGATACAGTAGTTTTACTGTCATCATGGATAATGGAGGTAACATTATTCTTTTGTTTGATGGAAAAGAGAAGAGCAAATTAATCAAACTGATGTATGTGGCTTTGGACTTGTACTACCTAGGTTTGGCAGGTAGCATTTTCCCCATGTCAGTCCAAACAGATATTTGAGACAGCTAGCAAAAAAAGGGAGAGGAAAACAGGGACAGCCTGCAGCTTTGTTAATATGTGAGCAGTTGATGACTCAAACGCCAGTGCGAATTACAAACCAGGGCGTCGTTTTCAGCTTCAAGTAAACTCTGAATTCCTGAAAGCGACGCTCCATAATGCTGCCGGCATTCAGCTCATATGCTTTCTACACCACCGTGCCTGTGAGCCATAGTAATGAATGAAGAACACATACAAAACCGTGGTCCAAGCTAGGCATGGATGACGATGGTGACACCGGCCGCGCGCGGCAGGCCGAGCACTCCGATCCTCTGCACTACGTTACGTAGCTGTCTGAACGCAACTCTGCAGGAAGGAATGCACACCCATGCCCATTGATACTACGCCACTAGGTTTTATTTCCTCTGGCCATTTTTATTGTTATCATATCTCGTCAAGGCCGTTTGATGAGTAACCCATTAATATAACCACACATTTCTATCAAAAAATACAACCACACATCTTCTTCGAGAATTATATATTGGATTCAAGAAATGACAAGCCAAAGCCACTTTCGGGTACCAAAATAAATGGTACCCCCGATACCTCGATCGGGTAAAAGAAATTAGCCTCAATACACAGTCAAGGCAAATAAATCACCCCAGGGGTCCCCAACCAAGGGCCCTCACGCATGAGGGAATCAACGACTGGCCCGATCCCCCTCTCGAGGAGGGAGGGATTGGTTCAAATTGCGCCCGAGACCCCCGATTCGGCGTAACCCCCGGGGTCCTTCGCCGCGCCCGGCCGCGGCAGCCCGGGACAAAGTGGAGTGAATGCACAAAACTGAGCACCCCGACACCACGGATTCCCTCGCCATAGGGGCCCCACAAGAGTCAAATCTCTCGCGGACGCCGTCATCTGTCCCGAACGTGCTTTTAAGCGCCGCTTCACGCCTCACCGAAAGCATTGTGTCAACCACTCCCTCGCTACGTCACCTCACAATGAGTGAGGCCGAGATGGAATAGTGGAATCACAAATCCAAACCTCGTGGAGCATATACCGGTGAGCGCATGCAGGGAGGTGGGAGCTGGGTAATCAAATGCACCCTATGTTAATGGTTGTAGCAGGATGGGTATTGGATCTTAGCTCCCACCATAGTTGTGCCACCAACATCTCCAAAAGCTCAGCCATATTGTGACGATGTCGCCATCTCCAAGAGATTAGCCACATATGTTAGAGTCGTTTTCCCTTTAATTACATAGTAAATTAGCTTTCTCATTAACAGTTGTATTGAAAAATACCAAAGTTAGGGGGTAGGGACCCCTCTAACCTCCCTTTTCCACTTAGTGAACATCCATCGTTGCACCGGTCCACATGCATGAACCACAACTAACAAAGCCATCAGCAAAACCCCCAAACGGTTCATCAATAGAAAGATCTCTATAACCATCATATGAGGATGTCGGTCAAGTCTTACAAAGTTGCATTTGCCACTATCATCATGCCATGTGACCACATTGTTGATGGGTCAACAACCCATTGAGGTGGTTGCCCACGCAATCAAAGGCGAGCACCACTCATCGCCACACGCCATAGCATCAACAGTTACTCCACGACATGCACAAGGAGAGGGAGGTGAGGCAACCCACCTTGTTTGGCTCAATCATCAATTCTCCATGAATTCATTAGTGGCATGTTGTTCATGTCTAGGTAGAGGCCTTCACCGTGCCGCCAGGAGCCGTCATATCATGATCGAGTTGCTCTTATCATAAGGAAGCACAAGATTATATCACAATTGGTCCCAACGGTAAAGAAAGCAAAGGCTGTAGTCCCGCGTGCAGAACAAAAGTTCCCGAATGATCGGGTTGTGGAACAAGAACTCTCTTTGGGAGAAGGTTTTTCACTTTTTGAGGCGGTTGATCCCCATTCGCGGGGCGTGGAACGTGCTGCCCATTGTCCTTTATGGCAGCGTGGAATCTGCATATGATGAGGGAGTAGAGAAGTCGCGCGGCATGGCGAGAAGTAGAGCACTACTACCTCGGCCCCGCGGAGATCGGCGTTCTAGCGCGTTCACCGTGTGTCCCCAGAGATTGTCGATATAGACCGCGCATGCACCGACACTATCACCCAAGTTCGTGAGGGGACAGAAAAGTACTTGAAAACTTCTTCCTTGGTCTTTGTGTCTTTTCATAAAACGTCAATCTCTATGGGGACGGAGGGAGTAGAGCTTATGCCTAAATCCTCTCGTGGGCGATAAAATTGTCACATTTGCAATGCGAATTATAGTTTGATGAAAATCGAAACACAAGACCGAGTTTCATTGTTCTTTACAAAAAGTACGAAACACAAACACATGTGTGCTCCGAACGTTCTTGGATCAATGTATCCACTTGTGACGTGCAGCGGTGGCACACACACACGTTCGCCAGTCGGCACGCCACGGCCGCACGGGCGCGCTCGCCAAAATTTTCGGGGGCGGCGGCAGAGGAGCGCTGGAGCGGAACGGAGCGGGCAGAAAGCGGGGGAAAGGGCTAGCGGACAAGGCAGAGGGACAAAACCAGTGGCTGCTCCACACCGCCAACGCCACAGCATCAGGAGCGACCACGGTTTTATATTCCCCGCCACTATTTATACAACACGCGCCTCCGGACACTCATCACCTGCATTGCCTTGCCTGCTATCTCTCTCTGCTCTGTGCTCTCAGTGCGCTTCTGCGTCAGCAGCCAAGAACAACACTTGCCAATTTGCTTGCCATCTCCGTTCCGGTCCGCTCCTCCGATTCCCCGATGGACCTGTCTCCCCAGCTCGAGCTCGTCGTCGCCGTCGTCATCCGTGCCGGTGCCTGGGCTCGGCGCCGCGGCGTGCGGCCTGGCCGGCAGGGTGCTCTGCGCCGTCGCCACCTGCGTCTTCGCGGCCGGTGCGTTTGCTCGCCCGGCGCTCGATCAGACAGACAGAGTCGCTCGGCTCGCTGGTGTCTGATGAGCTGCTTTGCCTTTCGCTTGCAGTGGGGTCGCTGGTCGGGGCGGTGACGGGGTCCATGGTTGGGCTGGCAACGGAGAGCGGGATGCTGCGCGGCGCCGGCATCGGGGCCATCTCCGGCGCCGTCTTCTCCATCGAGGTCGCAGAGTCGTCCCGCGACCTCTGGCACTCGGCCGACTCCGGCGTCTGGTCCCTCCTCTACATGGTACGTACGCATTCATCTGCCGCTGCCAGTGCCAGCCTCGATCGATCCAACACTACTCTTCCTGCCACTTTGCTTCAAAATTCTCGGTTTTTGCTTCAAAATTGCAACCACAAGCACACACACACGGTAGTCTCGTTTTCGCGGCCTAATGGGGCTTGACGTTGACCATCACGATTAGGTGTGCCCCATGGATTCCGTGCGTGGGGCGATGCGACCTACTGTAGTCTGTATGGCCTCATTCTTTTTTTATATAAAATAAATCATTTATTCGCATGGCGCACTATTCATCAAATTATCACCTACTAGAGCATTATTATGTTTTCACCTGCACCGGTGAGACTTTGGTTTGCTGGGTGCCTGTCTCTGACCCAAGTACGTGTTTGTTTGTGCACGCACACGCAGGTGGACATCATCTCCGGCCTCCTCAGCGGCAGGCTGGTCCGGGAGAAGGTGGGGCCGGCGGTTCAGAGCGCCGTGCAGAGTCAGGTAATATATCATCTTCTGAAACCCAAGATGCATCCATAGTTTCCCTTTGTTTTGTGAGCCGCACGGATCAAACAAACAATTACTGAATTAGGTGGTAGGGCTGGCTATTCATGTCCACTGTTGCCAAAATGTGCTACTACGCTGTTGGAACGCGACATCGCTCATAAACCACCCTTTAAAACAGTGTGACGAACAGTGTTTGCAAATTCTGGTCCCGTTTTTAATGTGCTGCACCGGTACATATATACATGAATACATACATCCATCCAAGCGTGATCAGTTCAGAGTTTTATCTGACGCTCTGCTCCTCCTCAAGATGTCTGTCCTGTCCATTGCATTACAAAAGGCTAAACTTGGTACCGGTTGGTCCATTGCCTCTATCGATCAACAACAAGTTTGTTTAGGTACCAAAAGCATAACCAAAAAAAGGATATGAACTAGCGTCTGGTATTTGAGTGGTAGTTAGTGCACGTCCATGCATTGTCCCTGAAGCTAATGCGGTCGATTTCGTCCGAGATGGAGTAACACGCCCATTTAGAGATCTTTATTAATAGGGACCTTTGTTAGTTAGAGAAGGGAATAGGTGGTGTTGTTACCTTCAAAAAGGGGTAAGGGTGGTGCTGGTGCCTGCCATCTAGATCAATTTCAGTGAGGCCATCACCATCAAGCTCTCAAGTAAAAAAAAGACAGTTTGGCATCAGTGACAAATGAGCTGACGTGTCTCAGTTAATTGCCCAACTGCTCTTCTAGACGAGGCAGGCAGGCGTCTGCGCAATATATTTCACTGCCAGCAACGCAAGAACTCATGGTCAGCGCCACTGCGTCAGCAGCGTGCTGTAAGCCTGTAACTGACTTGTTTTCATCTGTGTGTGGTGTGGACGCGTACGTGCAGATCAGCGCCATCAGCTCGCCGTTCGAGGAGACGAGCGACCTGTTCGAGACGGGCAGCGTGAGGGGCCTCGCCGAGGACGCGGTGCGCCGGCTGCCGGAGACGGTGATCGCGGAGGACGACACCGGCGCCGTGGACGCGGCGGGCCAGGCGCTGTGCTGCTCCGTGTGCCTGCAGGACTTCAGGGTGGGCGAGCCCGCGCGGAGGCTGCCGGGATGCCGCCACCTCTTCCATGTCCCCTGCATCGACTGCTGGCTCGTCAGGCACGGATCCTGCCCGCTGTGCCGGCGAGACATCTGAACCTGAATTGGTCGCCGGCGGTGGTCGATCGGGTGTTGGTGAGTGTCGCTTTGGACGAGATCAGTGGTGGTCTCGGTTAGTGGTGGAGTAGGGTTCGTAGGACGACGGCACCTGATGCCCGTAAGGGAAATGGTGCGCTCTGTTAGTGGAAACTAAAACGAAAGCAGACCCCTAAAAAGAATGGGGAAAAGAGATTATATGTGCAAAAAAAAAAAAGAGCGAGAAAACGGCCCCGTACTGAAATTACAAGAAGACTGCCTACACAAACACGTTGCGACGCTTGTTTTTGTGTTTCCCGACGAGCTGGTTTGGAGAAACTGTGAGCTCGGTTTGGCTGTCATGGCTGGTGCTCTGCCCGACTGGCACTCTAACTGACGGCGACACGGCCAGGACCCTGTACTCTCAACCAAAGTATAAAGACAAAATTTCTTAAAGCTATAGAATGACGCAACCAAAATGAGGTGCCTCCTCTCTATCGTGCGCTACTTTTGACCAAAATTTTTTCTCCACCTCATCAGCCACTCGATTTGCTACAGACAAATTCGACCCATGTAGAAAACACATTAGCCCAAGAGTGTGGATGAATAATAAACGTCGAATTGTACAGGTCGCGTAAGAAATATATTCAATCCAAATTATTACGCATCTAGTATAATAATAATATATCTAGATAAGATGCATAACAAAATGATAAATAAAAAATTTAAAACAACTTATAATTTCCAACAGAGGGAGTACGGTCTTAAGTTTCCAAACTTATGAAACAAGGGAGAATTACAAATTTGGCCTCCATAAAAGTTGTGTTTAAGAATCAGGCCCTTTTCCTTTGAATTTGGGAATCGGACCTTAAAATAAATTTGTTTAGGAATCAGTCTTGTGAGGCAAATCTGTTAGTTTTTCGACTCTGTAGCGCGAGTGAAAACACCACTTTACCCCCTCATCTTTGGAAATTCATAACTAGAGTTTGGTAACCCTTTGTGAACCAAGTTTTGTTGTGCTCTTAAGATGTCTAGTTTTTATTAAAAACATGAAATTATCAATGTTTTATAGAATTATTTATTTTTAATAAAAATATTGTGTGACCTTGTTTATGTGAGAACTATGGTGGATTTGTGAACTATGCAATGTGTGTGGTTGAATGTGATTATATGTGTGTGTGTGTGTGTGTGTGTGTGTCTTGCGAGAATATATGTGTCGTTATATATATGTGGTTGAATGTGATTATATGTGTGTGGTTTTATTTGTTTACTCAGGGGTAAAATGGTCTTTTTTTTACCCCGTAGTTAACAACCGTTAGGCCTCAAAATTGACGGAATGCCTGATTCGTAAAAGATTTTTGTTTTGAGGATGGATTCCCAAATTCAAAAAAAAAAAAAAAAGCCTGATTCCTAAAGTAACTTTTTTCGAGGGCCTAATTCCTAATTCTTCCCGAAAACAAGTGTATACTTTTTTTAAAAGGAAACTCAAAAAAATTTTTTTGAGTTTCCTTTTTAAAAAAGTATACACTTGTTTTCGGGAAGAATTAATTGAAAGCAGAACAAGTTGATGGGCTCGTGGAAGAAGCCTGGAAGCTAGAAAGTTGGGCCTATCATGTACCCTGGGGAGTGGGCTGCGAGGTAATGCGAAGGCTGTTGTGTTGTTGATTCAGATTGGTCTTGTAAAAGGGGCCCGAACGTATGATGGGCCTGGCCTAATTTATAGCCCACGTTCCATTGGAGATCTGCCCATCCAGTCCTGATGACTTACTTCCAGGGCAGCAGTTCGTCGTGGCGTTGACGACTTGGTCGGCAAACAAACGTGCAAAAGGGAAAAGAACACGAGTGAGTCCCTGACAAATCCGTGCACATTCTTTCAACTTTCAAGCCTTGGCTGCTGGCCGCCGTCAGGACTAGGAACGAGAGAGATTCCCAGATTCCGGCGAAAAAGTACAGCTGTGGTAGGTGTAGCTAGGTTTCGGCTCCGATCCTAATCGCCGTACGTAGTATTATACACTCGTAACACGAAGCTCCCGCGCGTGATTCTCATTTTGATGGAACTTCGCAGTGCTCTACGTTTCCACAAACAAACATCATCATAGATCGTACGTACTAAAACGCGACCTACAAGCCCGTCGTCCTAATCATTGCATTGTCCCCAATGATCTGAATCATATAACGCAAAAAAAAAAATGCACGAGAAAATTAAGGTAACCCACCAAGGGCAATTAATGCCATAGTTAAACAGTTTGTTAATTTAGTTTCTGATGAAGGAATTTCTAGTAAAGTAAGTCCATGAGAAGATCTTCGAAAGGTTTTACTACAATATGGTGTCACAAGCAACAACCAACCATTGGATAGCGACCGACTTGAGTATACATAGCCACGCAAGCGAGTGTAGCAAAGTCCAGATCAAATGTATGTTAACATGACCAGATCATTTTTTCTATTCAGACTGCTGCTGTTTAACGCAATATATAGTGGCTGAAGCTGGTCTCGATCTCGATCGAACTCAAACTGATGCCTCAAACAGTTCCCCAGAGGGGGCCCCGGGTTGAAAGAGCTAGCGATCCACGGTTTTAGTACATGCTAATTAAGAACAAGAGAAAGGTGATAATGCACTGTCCTTGTATGAATGTGACGGCCGCCCGGATAGATATGATCATACCGTAGGCCGGTGTGTGATGACCAATCGGCTGGGGACTCTTGATTTATTTTTTTCTACAAATCGAAGGGGACGTCCCTCCCAGTCTGCTTTCTTTCCTTGGCCGTGGCTGCTGGCAGCCGGTGCCGGACAGTGCCAACTGCCAATTAATACTACTAGTACCCTAGTATCGGTCGGTTGCAGACAATACCATGGTACCCTCATCTATCTTCGGAAGTACTATGACAGCACTGATCGATCATCCCTACTCCTATTTTCCTGTCGTCTGAATTCTGACGACTGAGTGGTCCGAACTGAAACAGGAACTGCATAAACGGACCATGCATTCAGGTCAGAGTTAGATGGATCGAGAATGACAGCATTGAACTTCTTCACCAACCGTGGACCGTGGTTGGTCGGCCGGTTCAAGTTCTAGAACCGATTGTTTTTACTCCTATATTGGTGTAAACTAAAACTCAAACCGTCATCATATCGTAGCGTGGATAAATTGATGCTAGATGCATGAATCCTTGGATTGCAAGTGGTGCACTTCATGGTTTTTGTAACAGAACGGCAATGCAAATACCTGAAAACCCGCAAGTGCATCGTTTTTTTTTTTCGCGATCGGGCCATTCACCCGTATTTCGTTAAGAGGAGGAAAACCAAATCAAGTACAAACTAAGCCGGGATGCCGAGCGGACATCGTGCAACGAAGGAGAAAATAAAACAGAACAAAACACGAAAAACACAACGAAAGAAGGAACCTAACTACTGGATGCAACCCGAAGGTTAATTACAAGATAACCATGTCGCGACAGGACCGCAAGCACTCTCGGGGCCTTGCGCTTCTTCTTCCCGCGAGAAGGAAGACCTCCATGGCCTCCATGTTGACCTCGGCGTTGGGGCCCGTGAGGGCCGCTGCAACTTCGGCAAAGGAGACCGCATCCTCACGCTCGGCCTCGACCTCGATCTCCATCTTCTTGAGCAAAACTTTCCTTGCACGGTCCTCGGCCTATGGAGCTGGACCCACTCTTTGCGGCGGAGAGCGTGCACTACGTTTCGGCATTAGCTCGGATGCGTCTTTGGCGCGGGCGCGTTTTCCTCAAGGCGGCGTAGAGAGTATGGATGGCTCCGGCCGGCCTCCTCGAAGGCGGCTATGAACTCATCCACCGGCGGCACGAGAGCGGGCTCGAAAAGAGTGTGTAGACCCGCCTACATCGCCACCAGCCCGGTGCCACCGTCGTCAGGCAATGGAAGGTCAACCCCGACCTCAGTTGCGGCGCGAGCACGGAGCTCCCGAACCCTAGGCGGCGAGGCGAGGGGGTGCCTGGTGCAACGTCCAACACGGCGTTGACTAGTGGGACGGCAACTCGGCCTCAACCAAGTTCGCCCACCGATTCGTCCCACCGGGCCCCGGAGCGGTGGGCGGAGGGGGGCGCCCACAGACGCCAGCCAGCCCACCATGCACACGGGGGCCTCGTCCCTCCACCAAGGTAGGCGGGCGCACAGCGTCGGAGGCCGCGACCTCAACGAGCATTGGGTCATCCGTGTCACACGGTCCCCACCACCGCCGGCGAGGCGTCGGCGGGTCAACGGCAGTACTACGGCGGTGGCGTGGCTGAAACACCCTCGGGGCTTAATCGCCCGCCCGCCGGCGACGACGACGGCGGGCGCGGCTGGCGCCCCGCAGCGCGTGTCGCGCGAGGGGGTCCCCCGATCGCTGCGTCGTCGAAGGCTGAGGGCGCCGGACAAAGAATCTCTCCGACACGGATCGGGCCCGCGGACACCGCCGTCGAATCAGGCCGGCACAGGGGCCTGTGAGGTGGAGCCCCGGCAAGAACGACGTGCACCAGTCGTGGTCTGCAAGGTCGGGCGAAGCGCGGCCCCCTGCCTCCGGCACCTTCAGCGGGCAGCGACGCCCCGATGCCCCTCACGGTGACAGCAGAAGCAAGTGCATCGTCAGCATGGACGGACAGATCGACCTAATAAAACGTGCAGAATGCACTAGCATATATGATTTCCACGGCTAGTCAGTAGTACATGATGCATATATCGTCGTTTAGTTGGATAGATAGATAATGTGCAGGCTATATATATATCGCGCTATGTATCTGCATTTGACCTTGCTTATCGATCGCTGTTGTTTTCATGGGGCGGCTAGGTTGCTATCTAGCTACAATGACTTTATCCAGCTTGGCGGCGTCGTGTGGTAGCTACTGTGTCAACCTGTCAAGGGCGGCGCAGGAAATCTAGCTATAGCTCATCTGGATTTTCAAGATAGAGATATACCGTGCGTCAGTTGCGTATCAACAAATAAAACAATAGGAGTAATAAAAACCAAGAGATGTATAAAAATATATGAAGGCGCCATGGAGTCAATAGCAGAGAAGAGGTAAGTACATTGCAGTGGTACGGATTACGTACACACATCATCATCGGACCATCGGTTAGTTTAGTTGCTCAGCTCGCCTGTCTTATTGCTTGCTCACACCTTAATACTCCCGTGTTAAGAAATCAATTCGATAAACATCGCATTTCAACTTGCTCGATCGGACGGCGTGGGTAGCGAATCAGACAGCAGTAGTTTTTTTTTTTTTTTTTTTTTTTTTTTAAGATCCGGCAATGCCGGCTTGTATTAATAAGGAGAATCAGACAGCAGTAGTAGTGACCACTGACCAGGCAATTTCAATGGCCTGTTGGGCGCGCGCGCGTTGGCCACCGTACCTCGCGGCAAACCAAACCGTGCCCGTTCAACAGAGGCTGGCTGCATGCACGTATACATGGCCACCACTCCTGACCGGCTGCGGGCAGGGTTTGACTTTATTCGACAGGCACGGCAGGTCTCTCCACTTGCCGCTTCACGCATCATCAGCAAAAAGCGACGCAGACCCAAACCACAACAATGGCTAGCCACATACTAGTACTTTGTTGTTGGGTACATGCGGCCGGGTTTGACCGGCCGGCCGGGGTCGGCGCGGCCGCCGGCCAGGTAACCGGTGCAGCGAGGCTCTGCCAACCGAAGCAGCAGCTGCGAGCCCCGATCTGGCTGAACGAGCCTTCGTGGAGTCGCGCACCATGGCGAGGCATGTGGTGGATGGATCGACCTGACCTGACCTGACCTGACCTGCAACAACAGCGCCCGCCGCCCTGCGCTGTTTGTATTTTGCCGCGTGACCGCGTCTCATCGCACCAAAAAGGAAATTCCATGTGCCGCGCGCATGGGTGATGGCCCGTCGTACTCGTAGTACGTTTCCGTCGTCTGGGCTGCGTGCGCCCACCGCCGCCGCCTCCGGCCATCCGCGTTGACCGCGCACGGGCGGCCGTCCCACGCGCACGTACGGATCGGACGGCCGTGAATGAAACGAGTCAACGCTCTAGTACGCCTCTACCACCTACCTAAGTTTTTCTTCAGATCCCTCCCTCTGTAGGTCCATCGTCCGATCCGGCCATGCTTTACATACATCTCACATCGATCACATGCTAATGCACCTCCGACGTCAAAAAGGAATTTAAATTTAGATTGAGTCAAATTTCGTTAAATTTTATTGAGTTTACAAGAAATATTGTCAACATTAATGACTACCACCACATAAGAAGAACAAAATTGAACAGCAAGTCTTAAGAGCGACGAAGTCACCACGCAAACGTATCGATTGTCGGGGTACGTCGCCTACCACTAGAAGAATAACGACAACTAAATATTATGCAAGCACACATGTCAAGTCAAGGGTTTGAAGCGAGATGCCACCGCAAGAAACTTTTATAAATTTGTTTTTTTTACCTTTTTAAAAGTGAGATGTTTTTTTGACAAAAGGGATAGTTGGTTGGTGCTGACCGCTAAGCAAGCTTGATTCCTAGTGTGAACGCGCGAGGCGGACAATGGCATCCCCATGGAGAGCAGAGAAGGCACCTGATGGTGATCCAGCAGCTGATGTTGCTCTCACTCGTCCTCCTCGCTCTCTGTTGGACTTCTCGTTACAGCTTACAAGAAGAAACATGCATGCATATATACAATAATACGCCAGGTTAGCTAATAAAGAGCTACTAGGTGACGTAGGGATAGCTCAACTGGTGCTAACTGCTGATGAGCATGCTTCATTCCTAGTGGGAACGCGGGATGGACAATGGCACCTGATGGTGCTGGATCTCACTCGGACTCGTCGCTCTCGACCGGGACTTCTCATCAAAACTATGATTACTCTACTCTTTAATTTAATTATTCAATTATATATTCCCATGTCCTACTGCACTCTGAACAGTTAATGATTGATAACAGTACTGAACTAGTGATCCTAGCAAGCTCTACACGTGTACTCCCTCCGTATTGGTAAAAGAAGTTGTTTAGGACAGCGACACGATCTCTAAAATACAGCTTTAACCTCTTGTTAAATGTTTATGGAAATATGACATATGTATACTTTTATAAAAATATTTTCTAAGACGAAACTATTCATATATTTTTATATTTACAAACTCAAAAATTAAAAATTATCGATGATTTATATTCACAATGTCTCAAACCTTGTCCAAAATGACTTCATTTACCAATACAGATGGAGTATGCCAGAAGAACTGCATTTCAAGGTCGGCACATGCCATGAATGTAAAAGGGATAGGCAGAGGCAGAGACTCCGGGAGTTATTAATAAGAAGCTTCAAAACTTCTAGCATCATCCTTTTTTCCCGGCTCTAATAATATATGTACTAAAGATGTTTAATGAGGAGAGACAATATTGCGTACTCCAGGATATATAATGCTCCATCTCTTTCCAAATTATAATTTATTTTGGTTTTTCTAGATACATTTCTTTTTGTTATGCACCTGATTAATTATACACTATATCTAGATACAAAGAAAAGTCACGAAAATACAATTTGGAACAGGAAGTCTCAAGGTGTGCCTAGCCATTGGACTCCCGGGACGATTACCGTCTTCTTGCTGCCAAGAGCGCCTGAGAGAACCCATCCCAGAGCGACGGGCCGCCGCCGCGTCTTGGTCAACAAGTGGGAGGGGCGGGCCCGAGGGCCCCTCCAAGACTCCACTCCACGATCGCGGAGAGGTTCCTCGGCCACTTCGTCAACCCGGTCCCGCAACACAAGCGTGAGGTGCTAGATCGGCTCATGCCCATCGACGCCGCATCGGTGGGCGACCCTCCACCGGGGGCTGCTAATCGCCGTCGTTTTCTTCACCGTCGCGCAATTATTCCCTCTTTAGTACACCACTCCACTACTAGATAAACGATTTTAGGTGGCGGATTTTTTTTTATTTTGCATGGCGGTTTTAAAACCGCCACCAATGGAAGGTAAACCGTGGCGGTTTTACGGGAGGCTAAAACCCGCCACCTAAAATCACAGAAAAATATAAAAACAAAAATCCAGATCCGGTCCCCAAACAGGCCCGGATGCGGGCGCGCCGACTTCGATCCGGCCGCCACCGTCGAGATCCGGCGCCCGGACCCCGGGAGGGCCGCCCCGCGCTGGATCCCCCGGTAGAGGGCCCCGCTGGACCCCCCTCGGGGGCACCGCCCCGCCCGGACCCACAGGTAGGGCCGCCGCCGCCCCCGGGACCTTCGGGGAGGGCCGCCCGCCGGGGTTGCGCCATCAAGGAAAGGGGAGGAGGCTCGACGGGAGGGAGGGGGAGGGGACGCCCGCGACACGGAGGGGGCGCCGACGGAGGGAGGACTCGGGCGACGGGAGAGATGGAGAGTGAGGGAGAGAGAGATTTCGAGACCGAAAGGTGAGAGAGATGGAAACCCTAGCTCAGTATATTTTATACGTGGGGCTGAAACTAGGCTTTTTAGATCGGATCTGGGCACTGCTCGCTCTTTTGGGCTGGGCCTTAATTATTAACCATGGCGGTTTTTATAAAAAATCACCACGGTTAATCAATTTAACCGCCACAGTTAATAAAAAATAACCGCCACGGAAAATGAAATCTGAACACCACGCCAAAATCAATCATGTAGTAGTGCTTTCTAAGCTCCACCGCTCAAGCGGTGATATTTGTAATGTGTATCAACCTAGTGCGCGTTTAGCCATCTCGCCATGGATACGTGCTTGGTCGTGTAAACATTTCCACTTCTTTTAATGAAATACGTGTCAATGGTACGCCGTCTGGAAAAAAAAAAAACACAGGCCGGACACCGGTTTCAGCCTGCATGCATGCATGCGCATAATGCCCGTACCATTATCCATATAAAAGATCATCATGCATGATGCATATAGGCAGGTCAAAGTTGGCAGGGCGATGATCGCGTGCTCAGTTTTGTTTTTGTTTTTATATTGATTGCAACTGCTTAGTGTCTTCGTGCTTAGAACAGCGACGCGACCACCAATGGCCCTAGCTTCATGTACGCAAGCTACCCTCATCTCATATTTGCGTATCCATCGGCGCGCGCCGCCGCCGTATAGAAAGACAATTGCAGCACCGCTCCCCGCTCCATTCCAAATTCATCGCCGATTATTCCTATGCTCTCTCTCAGCTTCACATTGCTCTAATCGTAATTTTAAAACCAAATCACCCATTTGACCAGCAGTTTATCCAATTATCCTGCCGGCCTCCATCACCTGCAGGCGAGGCGATCTTGATGCTTCGTATTGCTGCTTTCATTGCGTTTATTAAAATTTATAGTACTCCTATATATGTTGTGCTGCATGGCAGCTAAAAGGCGATCTTGATGACGATGGTTTTCTAGATGCATGAGGTGCAAGATGCCCTCCACGATTTGTTTCCGTGTAGCGTAATGCATGAGGCACCTAGGGATTAGTAAAATGTCTCTATGCCTTTTGTAAAGCGCGTTGCAATTATTGTACCATGAGTTCCACTTCACGGCAATTGTTAAAACCCTTCATATACCCATAGGAAAGTTGGCAGTTGTGATCACCTCTCTGCTGAAGGCATTTAAGCACTTTGCAAAGTGTAAAATTAGAAGCTTGCAAAGTGTTACTTCTTCGGACACTCGGACCTCGACACGGTCTCTAATTTAACACTTTGCATTGACTATTAATAACATCCGAAACAAAAAGTATAGTTTTAATGTTAGATTGCAAAGATAAAAGGTTTGACTTTTTATATCGAATAAATGTGCTTCATATCAATTAAGAGACTACTGAAAAACTACCGCTTAATAACGTGCGCCCTGCACATCATTATATGAGAATTTCTTTTTCCATATGAAACCCAACGTTGTAACCTTTCCCTTGTCACTTCCACCTTTTGTTCTTCTTTCTCCACAGGCATCCTGAGATAGTTCGACTTGTCAACATGATTTGTTTTTCCTCTTGTACGTGTACATGGCCAAAAGAGATCGCATTAGCTAGATTGCGGATTCAGTTGTCTGTAATAACTAACTTACAAGCAAGTGGCATCTTTGGATTACATTAACTTGTTTTCTATGTCTTGGCACCAACGGTTGCACCCTACCAGCGTCTCCATATCCCCACAGCCACATCCTATGTAGAAGGAATAACGGGCATTTATAATTCGAGTAAATAAATTTGAAGTCCACACGCTGAAGTTTTGAATCTTTTTTTTTGGGTCAGGAGTTGAATTTCGATGTGTGAAAGTTGGAAAGTTTGTAGTCAACCCCAAAATCTCCCTCAACTAAAAGTACTGGTTTTTCCAAGCTAAAAGATGGACCTAATATGGAATGACTGTATTGAACTTTCGCACGTTATATTGATTTTGTGTGTGGAAATTCTCACAGTTGGAATCTTGATTCTGTAAGTGCCCACTGACTGCTGCCCCAATATATTGTTTCTTGTTACTATTTTTCAAAGTTGTTAGACAAGTTACATAAATATGATATATATATATGAGTATGACTCACTCAACGCATAGCATTTTAGTGTTTTTTCTTATTAGTCTGGAATCAGGTGTTAATTGTTGTGTACTGCTTGTACTTGGTTTCCTAGTCTCGAACCCAAAGCTATACCTCCATGCACGGAGATACCAAATTGTTTTTTTGCTCTCTTTTTCCTTAGCGGATATGCCATGCCATGGAAAGTATGTGGCCCCACATACTCAAGTATTCTGAATCCAGGCCATACCCACAGTTTGGAAGACGAACAATAGAAACATTTGAGCTTGAACTAGTTTTAGCTTGTTCCAGTTTGCTTTTTATCTTAGTCTTAATTCTTATAGAATATTACTGAATCAACCAAAATCAACCGATTTATAGATTAGTAGAACAACGGCCCCTATTAGAGAACACTATTGAAACTGTAGCGACCTCACCCCTATGTGTTATTGTCCTTTTCCTTTCGCCTCCTAAAGCAGGGGTGTTCACTCATTATAATTACAGGTTTTCACTCATCGTTATAATTACAACCTTCTATGTTAATGATAAAAATGCGCAAATATTCTGCATATTCAAGCCGAAAAAAACCTTAGCGTCCATAGTCAGAATGCAAAGCTTGACCCACTTCTTAATTAGATCGATTTGACTTCTATTGTATTATCGTCATAATTAGATCGATTTGAGTCTATTGTGATTTGCCATGTGGTAATTAGTAATATCTATTATTTTAAAAGAATATGTTATGAAAATATCTTTAACATAATTATAGTTTTAGTCTTAAATACAAACTCTATCTTTTTAGATACAGTGATATATGCACTACTCTTGCATATTCGAGAAAAATAGTGTTAGTCTCAATTATATTGTTAATATGTATATCATTATATGTCACAACCGCATTGTGAGGCGACGACGACAACAAGCTGGCGGCGGCGCCGAGGCGGCACAAGCAGCTGGCAGAGGCAGCGGCGGCACAACTTGCGCGCTGGGAGGGCGAGGGGCCGGTGGCGCCGGGGCGAGGAAGGCAAGAGTTGGGGAATATTTTCCTTATAGATTGGAATATCCCCTTCACTAGCAAAATCTATCTCTATCACATACTCTTATTTATTTTATTTCCTAATACTGCGGATTGAAAATGATGACGACGGCGCGTGCGGCGGCGGCTGCCGCCTCCGTTGGTAGCGTGCCCCCTACCCCCTCCCTCGGCTACCGATTTCATATTGTGACCGTATGTTGTTTAGATATTGATGGGCGAATTTTTAAAAAGTTGATTTAGGACTAGCAAACGAAATTAGATAAATCTGTTAGCATTCGACTAGTGGACTCGCTGGGAAGGACTGTGCCTCTAGTTTTTCTTTATATTTAAATCCCTAGCACTCTTATTTCTATCTATGGCATCGCACTTCATAGAAAATATTCATGTAGACGCATCCCCACATATGTACTAAAAAAAAACTAAAACATTAAAGGGGAATTTGTGCGTAGGATACTCAAAGTGGTGCTCTTTAGGCGACGACATCGTCTTTCTCCATATTTGTCGAGAACACACTATTGTTTGATGTAATTTGGCTCGTGGACACCGAGGAGAGAGAAACTCACCACCAAAACAAGCGCTATTTGTAAACTATATGGCCAATGACTATGAAATTTTAACAGCAACAAGATATGATAGTTATCTATAAATTATCTAAGACTCACTTCCATAGAAAATGTAATTAAGGGCGTGATATGACATCAAGAATGATTAACTCCGCCATATCATGTCCTTAATTAGGTTTTTCTACGGAAGTGAGTATTAAATGATTTATAGATAATTCTTATATATTGTTCTTGTGAAAATTTCATAGTCATTGGCTCTATGGTTTACAAATGGCGAATGTTTTCATGGTGAGTTTCTCTCGCCTAAGTGTCCACAGGCCAAATTACATCAAACAACAATGTGTTCGGTAAATATGGAGAAAGTCGATGCCGCCGGTCAAAGAGGACCACTTTGAGTGTTCTACAAACAAATTTCCCAACATTAAAACAGTCTTACATAGTATCCTCATGAAACACAAAAAGATAGAAAGAAAATCAACAAAATTACACATGGGCTTCTAGCCATTTGGAAATAAATGAATGATAACTAGCTAGCTCTTGCTCCGAGAATTACCCACACAAATTATCTCGTGAAGATTAGAAGGAGCAATATTCGTGAATATAGCATCATTTCAAACCTCGCAAATGGACCAAGGCACAGTTACGATGATTTCCAGGAAGAAGGGTTGGTTTATCATTGCTTTTAAGTCATCTTCACGATGAGTCATGAATGATGGGAGGTAGCCTCAGTTATCAGTTTTTTTAACCGAAAGAATGGACATACTAGAACATCTACCCCTGCGGCTTGTCAACGGAAAAAGCGTGTGGTTTGTCAATTGGATTGTCCCTGCGGTAGTATATACGAGCCGTCCCGTCTATCGATCCCACCACACGGTACGGCAAATACCATAACCGTACGTTACGCACGTGAAGACGATCGAGGAGGGAGAAACATGCATGGCCCCGGCCGGATATGATATGCGTGACCTCGAGTGGTTTTGACCAGCAGGGCCAGCCCAAATGCCAGCCACATCCACCACGTGCGTGGCAAACGGCCGGGTGAAAGTCAAAACGGGAGAAGCAGACGGTAGGAGTAGTACATCATACATGCCCTGGCAGCCATGGATCTCCATCGGACGGCCGGACTCGGAGCGTCGTGGAGACCAGCTAGGCCACAGCTAAGCGCGCGGAGCCCCAGGCAGGCGCCCCCGCACGGGCAACGGATGATGCGTCGTCGGGCTCCGGACACGCGATGGCCAGGCCAGCCGACTGCACGACGCACGAGGGACCGCGGGACGGATCACGCCGCGTCCTCTCCTCGTCATGCCACACCCCGAATACAGTGATCTGCTGCCGCCCGCCGCTCTGGGTCTACCGGCGGGCGGGCGGGCAGGCTCCGGCGGCCGCTGTGAAATTGGTGGTTGCGTCTGCTGCTGATTTGCCCTGGGTAGGCATTGTTTCAACGCATTGACCACGCTACAATCTGAATGCAGCACCAGCGGATGATCTTGGCGGCCCACACAGCTGACTGCACATTGCTTCACCGCATTGACCACACCCAACCAATCCCAAACAGAGAGAGCAGCGTCCGTCCGTCACAGGAGCCAGCATCAGCGCCAAGTCGCTTCTGCTGTCTTGCCTAGCCGGGACTGCCGGCGTCCAGCCACGCAAAGCCGCTTCTGCTGCCTAGCCTAGCTTAGTAGCTATAGCTAGAGACGTGGTGGCCGCGTTGTCCCAAATTGCCAGCCAGCCAGCCGCCCAGCCGTGGCGCGGCGTCCGTCCATGCCCACGCCCGCACCGTACCACCACGCCACAGGCGCGCGCCAATGGCGCGTTTCGGCAGGGGACGGGCGCCGTCCGCTCCGCTCTAGGAATTTTCCGGGAAGGTCACACCCTGCCGTGATGCGGCGCTCTGGAGTGGGTTTTGGTCGCGCGAGTAAAAAAAACTGACAAAAGTGGCCGCGCAAAGTACGGCCGGGTTCATTCTAAATCGTTTGCACGAAGAAAAATGGTACTGCCACACGGCTGTAATATAACTACTAATTAATTAATTAATTTAATTAATTAATTAATTGGTGTATGTATATGTCAGGTTTTACAGTGTTTGGTGGCGTGTGATTTTGGAAGGAAAAACATGAAACAGGAATGTTTGACCGGAAGAATTAAGGGGTCCGCGTTGAATAATTGCCTTAACGGACTGCGGTTATCCGAGAATTGAGCGCCAAACCGGAAGAGTATATAAGCAACGTTGAAGCTGAAGCCGTTAAGAAATGATTTGTGTCTCTCTGTTTTAATTTTTGACATCAGCATACGAGTTTTACTTATTTGGTCGTTGAACTTTTTTGTTTTGTTTCGTCAACTTCCTTCTTAAGAGCATCTCCTAGAGTCTTTATTAAATTTACTCTCTAAATAATTATTTAGAGAGCTATCTGCGTAAAAAATCATTATCTATCTATCTATATGGTTTCACTCTCCAGCAAGTTTTTCTTTATATTGTGTATTGTAGAGAGCCATTGTGGCTATCTATCTTTGGTTAGGAAGAAACATGGAATAAAGGTATGACTATATTTAGATATCACTTGAAGAAGTTGTTGGAGAGCTTTTTCCATCAAATTCTCTTTCCTAACAATCGGAAAAGGATATAGAGAATCTCTTGGAGTTTCCCTAATTCAATCGTTTTCGATTACTGATATAAATAACTAAATTTTTATATTCATTGGTGACATAATATATGGATTACCAGATCCACACTGATACTTTTGTAGTAGTATACTAGCATATAATAACTTTTGGCATGATAATTATTCTTTTGAGAAAATCAGGAAGGGCAGGCCAACTATGATAATCATTTCAAATACTTTTACAGTTATAGACTTGCATTGGATTGTAGGAAACGTAAATACCTTTGATCTCTGACTTGCGTTTTAGAGAGAAAAAAAGGAATCCTGACAACTTGTTTGACATACATTTAGTTGTCGATGCAAAAGCTGAGATATTAATATATTTCTTTTATAAATACATACTATCATTTAGCTGTACATTTTTCACCCACGCGTGATGCGATGCGAAACAGAGGTCAAACGAGTGAGGCGAAAAATGGCTGGAGTGGGCGGCACTATAAATGCTGCCTTTTCTTTGTGGGGAAGAATGGCGCAGTGCAGAGGGGAAAAATGGATTAATGGAACGGAACAACAACGGCAAGGAAGCAGTCGCCACCACTCCCAAGTTCCTTCCCTCCCCTCTCAGCGCTGCCTTGCTGGCCCTGCCTCAGCAGCTCCCCTCTCATCCCTTCCCTGCTCTGGTTTGGTTGCTTCTCCTGTAGTTTTTGGTCTCTCTCCTCTCTCTTTTGCTTGCTTGCGCTCGCTCTCCATATATCCTGTGGACCGGAGAAGATGCTCTGATCTACCTGTCTGTTCTTCGATCGAGTCTCAGAGATTTGGGAGCAGGAGGAGGGGGAAGCAAAGCCAAAGAGCCCATCTTTTTTTAGTCTTTTCGGTTCGGTTTCCTGGTTGCTTCTTTTGGATCCCGCGGAGGAGCCCACCGTTTTCTACAAAAACCCAATCTTTGCTGCCTTCCCCGCGGCCGAGATCGATAGGTTTCCAGATCTAAGCCTCCTTCCTTCCCTCTGGCTGTGAGATCGCAGGCGCAGCAATCCGAGCGCGCGCGCAGCTACTAGGGAAAAATATCCGAGAAAAAGGTAATTCCTTTTTATTTTTTGTTGCGTCCTCTCCCAATGCAAGGAAAGTATGGTGGACTTCCTCCCTTTGATCATGCAATTTGGGTGCTGGATTCGCGGTGGCTGATCTTCGTGTTTGGTTCCAATTGCAGATTTTGTTGCGGAGACGGAGCCAGGACAAGTTATTACGGGACAAGGAAAGGGCAAAGGAATGGTCTTGGTCACCAAGTGGGCGATGGGGAGGCGGCGGAGATGAGGGATGCTATCGTCTGCGATGGATTACTTGAAATCTTGCTGGGGGCCGGCATCACCGGCCGGGCGCCCCCGCAGAGGATCGGACGCCACCGGCCGCCAGGACGGGCTCCTGTGGTACAAGGACGGCGGCCAGGTCGTCGATGGTGAGTTCTCCATGGCCGTGGTCCAGGCCAATAACCTGCTGGAGGACCATAGCCAGGTTGAATCCGGGCCGCTCAGCACATCGGAGCCTGGACTGCAAGGCACCTTCGTCGGGGTCTATGATGGGCATGGTGGCCCGGAGACGGCGCGCTACATCAATGATCATCTCTTCAACCACCTGAGGAGTAAGGCATCTACTGCTGCTCAAGTTCATTCTTTAGATCGGATAACAATCAAGCTATGCTATTGGATTTACGATCAATACATTTAGTATTCTGATATGCAAGCGTGTATGAGTTGACGTTGATTAGTCTTGAGTAATGATGTTTGCCATTTCAGTGGCACTTGATTTTATGCGTGCATTGCATAGAGCGCCGATCTATGTATTTTTATTATGGAAAAGCGCGCGCAAATTTGAACGCGGTTCTGTTTAGATGAAGGCCAAAGTTATCCTAAATTCCATCTTGATATAATTGGGAATAGAATGGAAGCACATCATTGCATGGAATAGTTTGGTAACTGTAAAACTGCTAGAAATTATTGATCGTTGCAAAAAGGATAGTGTCTTCTAGTTATATCACAATTTATTTTAACTGAATACCTTTTTCAATTTATTATGCTTTTGCATGACAAACTGTGGTTTTTCCAGGATTCGCATCTGAGCACAAGGGCATGTCAGCAGATGTGATTCGAAGGCGTTCAATTGACTGAGGAGGGTTTCATTTCTGTAGTTAGTGACCAATGGTCATTGAGACCTCAGTTGGCAGCTGTAGGCTCTTGCTGTCTAGTTGGCGTGGTTTGTAGCGGAACTTTATATGTTGCAAACCTGGGGGACTCCCCGTGCTGTTCTTGGGAGACTTGTCAGGGGAACTGGAGAGGTTTTGGCAATGCAGCTCTCAGCAGAACACAATGCATCCTATGAGGAGGTTAGGCGAGAGTTGCAGGCATCACATCCTGAGGATCCCCATATTGTGGTCCTAAAACACAATGTTTGGCGTGTAAAGGGTATTATCCAGGTACATCAACTTTGCATAAGATGAAGTTGGCAGTCTTTGTCTATACATTAACATTAACTTGTCTATTTGTTGATCAAAATATTTTTAAAAGTGCATAAAAAATTGCTGAGACCTTTTATTCTCATCATAGCTGAGATTTGCATTATGTGGGTAGCCAGCTTCTGTGGTTGCATTTTTCTTTTTATCTTGATGTTATGTTATGTGTATTCAGAAATCATGGGTATTACCGTATTACTATAGTCATGAACCAACCTTTTAAAATACATGTGGGTGCAGTAATCTGAAAAATGTTATTGTGATCGATGTGCAAGGCTTTGAGTTTAGTATTCTTATTGCATTCTCCCCAAGTGTTTTTTTTTTGATAAAGTGAACTTATTATTCATGCTGCAGCTTTAATGGAAGTTAGTGCATGAGTCACACAAGATAGGAATAGGTGTAGAGGTTAATCATTTTGTAAGTGATCTTGGTCTGGTAGTAATAGTAACTAACTAACTATGAAATCAGCTATGTTTTCTTGTAAATGCCATTCCAGTTACTTCTGTAATGCATATGTGTGATATTCTGTCATGGAATCTTGCTTGTTGCATTGCTTTTTGCTTCCAGGTTGCATCTCACATGCTATGATCATTTCTTGCAGATAACAAGGTCAATTGGAGATGTGTATCTGAAGAAACCAGAGTTCAATAGAGAACCTTTGCACAGCAAGTTTCGTCTTCAGGAAACTTTCAAGAGACCACTTCTTAGTTCTGATCCGGCAATTACTGTACACCAAATACAGCCAACTGATAAGTTCATCATTTTTGCATCTGATGGACTCTGGGAGCATCTTACCAATCAGGAAGCGGTTGACATGGTCCAAAGTAGCCCGCGTAATGTATGTATTCTTATCTTATGTTTAGTTTCTGTAACTTGGTCTTTTGAGGCTCAGTGCTAATTCATGTTATTACTTGCCTGATCAATGCTCTAGATGTGATTATAGTAGTTTAATAATACTTTGACTTTCATTTCTGTTTGGGTAATGGATGTACTTTTGTCTAAGAAATTTGAGAACAATATTTGTGCATTTTTAGAAGCCTGTTTTAAGTTCAAGATGCTTTCTCAGTTGTAGACCATTAATGGAAGCCTGTTCAAAAAATGCAGTTTATTTAAGCATTTCCTCAGCAACAGGCCATTAAGCATTCAAGTTTATACGGATCCACTATTGTTGTATGATATGATTGATTATTGACTGTCTCAAAATGTAACTGAAGAAACCGCACTGCACTGGCTCACGCCGCTGCAAGTTTGTACTTTTGGCTGATACTGAATTAGACCATCTCCAGGATAATCTGGGATGCTCTATCTAAATTGTGTGGACCATTTTTGTGTCACTTGGATTGTTGTTACTTGAATTGAAGGTTTTGCATGTATATTTTTGGTTGTTGCGGTACAAATTAAGTTGTTAGATACTTCCTCCCGTCATGGTACATGCTGTTCTGGACAGTGATACAGTATCCAAAATGCAACCCTGACTGTTTGTTTCTATTGTAGTATGTTTATAATAAAACCAAATAAAGTTTTAATGTCATGAAAATACCTTTTGGGATCAATCGCAAATGATTTTCAATACAGACCCTGATATTAAAATCATCTTTACTGTCAAAGTTTCAAAATTTGACTTCATGTATTTTAAAAAGACATGTATCTGTATCTTGAGGGAGTCTCGTTTTGTAAATCTCATACAAAAAGCAGTTTTCTTAAAAGAACTTTTTTGCTACTATATTATTGTGATAATAACAGTCAATATTTATGTTGGATATACAAGTAATGATAGAGAGATAAAGGGAGTATTTTGAGCAAGCACTATGATGGGTCCACAAACTTTCTCAAGTTAAAAATCGTGACCCCTATTACATTATTTTTGTTGTTTTATTACTCTTTACACAATGGCACCACTTGCTGTTTTATTGATGACATTCTTTAACTTTTATGTACCAGGGAATCGCCGAAAGTTAGTAAAATCTGCAATGCAGGAAGCAGCAAAGAAGAGGGAGATGCGGTATTCAGACCTGAAGAAAATTGATCGGGGGTGAGGCGGCACTTCCACGATGATATAACTGTCATTGTGGTGTTCTTCGATTCGAATGCCATGACAACTGCTGCCTGGAGCAGACCCTCGGTCTCTCCGAGGGGCGGGGTTCCAATCCCTTCAAACACCCTTGCTCCATTCTCAGTTCCCTCAGAGCTAAACAACTCTTACTGAAACCACACTGGATGTGAAGGGCCAGGCAAGAGGATAAAAAAAAAGTAAAGGAAAAAGGTAAAAAGAAGAAGAAAGAAGAGCAGCAGTTGTGATCAGCTGTAGTGTGTTTCACCGTTTGTGTTCATGTAAAACCTTTTTTTAGATTCTCAACCTGGTGACTAGCGCAACTGATAGCAAGGTATAAGATTAGATTATTCTTAGCTTTTTGGCCCTCCTTTTCTTTTCTTAGATTCACTCATGGGATATCAGGTGGTTGTACATTCTCCGAATCAACTTGTGATAATAGTTCATCGCCCCCTTCTTTCTTTCGACATAAAAGTGCTGTTCCGTCCTGAAATCCCAAGATTGATCCGGTTGTCGAGCAGGTAGCTCCCTTGGTGCATGCTCATATGCTGCTCAATCCATACGCATCAGGGCATTGCATTGTTGGCCGGTAAATAATTAGTACCATTTGATGGATCATTAAATTCATTTTTATTATAAATTTATTTAGAGGTATAAGTGCTATTAATTATAAATTTATTTAGAGGTATAAGTGCTATAATTATAAATTTATTTAGAGGTATAAGTGCTATTAATATTTTTTATGAATTTTGTTAGTTTTTTTATAAAAAATGAGGGGAGAAGAACGGCATCGTTCTCCACCAAATCGACAAAAATGCCGGCGAGATTTTCTGTGAAGCTCGAGCGCGACAGTATGTACAGAGATGCATAATTGCGACGGTCCGTAGTTGCTCATGTAGTAATGTACGAGTGACGTATGGGCCCGTTCAAGCTACGTGTATAGGGAGCCAACCACAAAGCACGCGCCGCGCATGAATTTTTCTACTTAACTTTTAGGACAATTTTCTCTATTTAATAATTGCCATAATTTTAGGAGAATTTATTAATAAAATCTCTTAGAGTGTCTTAAATTTAAATAAGTTTGTACAATTTTTTAAATAAAAAAGTGGTCAATCTTGAGAAAGTTTTATAATTTGGGAAGCAGGGAGTATATACGAGTCTGGTGAGTGGTGAGGTGAATTGTGGTGGAGCTATGATAAATTATTAGTAAATTACGTGTTTCGCAAAAAAAAAAAAAGTAAATTACGTGCTTTGCCTATTGCCAAGCAGACTTCATGATGGGTCATGCATGGGCTATTGACGTGACCAAGTGCTTCGGCCCAAAAAACTATTCCGTGGCCCAAATTGATTTCATGAGAAAGATTTTTTTTTTTCGTTCGAATCGGCTTCGGAGAATTAGGTAGAAGGGCCTTCGAAAAATATTGCTTTAGGTTTTGAGCCCTTTTTTCATGAATTTGGGTGGAAGGTCTTCATCCAAAATTTTGTTAGCTAGAAGGCCTTCTGTCTATTTGGAGCACTTGACGGTGTTAAGTAGTATATAAAAAGACGAATTTACCCCCCGTATGGCCCAGGTGTCTGCGACTACGTTTGGCCATTTCGAGTGGCCTCCCCACTAACGCTGACGCGCTCACAGTTCATTGGGCATTGGATTCTCCCTGACCTGACCAGCCCTGTTTCTTCATCAGTCTCGGGCAATCAGGCTTCACGCAATCATCTGAAAATCAATTTTGTTCCTCCCACGAATTAGTCCCCTCTTAATTTCTCCGCACATTATTTAGCACCAAATTATATCCAAATCAGCCAGCCTTAATTTCTCCCTTAATTTCCTGCCACGCTTGGTGATTATTTTTGTTGGCATCACATCAGCGAGCGCGTCCACTTTTGACGGTTGAAAGCTGATAGAGTCATAGGTCTTTGTCTCCCAGCTATTGGCACATTGTTTCCTCCGTTCTGGAAGCTCTGGAAGGTGAAGTTGTCTTGCACAGCAGCACAAGGGGAGCTGTCGAGGAGGCGGAGGTGCTGCCATGGCGCACCTGCTGCTGCACGGCACTCTCGATGCGACCAACCTGGAGGCCGACCACCTCACCAACCCCACCCGCGCCACCGGCGGCGCGCACCCGGCATCTTCCGCAAGATAAAATCAGCGAGCGACCTGTCAGAAATGTAGCACATCGGCGCAAGGCTTGGGCGGATCAGGGGCTGGCGGGGCCGGATCCAGACCTGGGTGCGCCGGCGGCGGCGCCTGCTGGCCGGTTTGGGCGGCGCCGGAGTCGGCCATGCTGCGTCGGTTGTTTTTATTTTCCCTTTCTTTCGCGAACAAGAAAGGCACGGTTGAGTAGGGCCTCTTGGCCTGCCACGTGTGTGAATGGGAATGGAGGGGCATAATTGTCCATTCACTTGAGCTACAGTACCAAAACAAGCAGACTTCTTCCACGGACTGAACGGAAGGCCTGCTACTCCCTCCCTCCGTCCCACTGTGGATTCCGCGCCATCTTATTTCGACGCTTCGCCTTATTCAAAATTTTTTTTTTGCATAAATATAATTTATTTTGTTACGACTTATTTTATCAATTAAGATACTTAAATATTGATTAATTTATTTTATGATTTGCATAAATATTTTGAATAAAACGGATGGTCAAACATGAAGTTCAAAAGTCAAAAACGACAAACTCCATGGGACAGAGGGAGTAGCTAGCAAAATTTTGTTTAGAGGTCTTCCACCCAAATTCAGAAAAAAAAAAAGAGGCCCAATAGCTAAAGCAACATTTTTGTAGGGCATTCTACCGAATTCTCCTTCATGCTTCGGTGACCGAGTGGGGAATGAGCAGGTGAAGAAAAGATGCAGAAATTTTTCTTTTTTTTCCATAAGCAGCCGAACAAAATCAACTTGATCATCTAAATTCCAAACAGTCTATCTCATGAAAAGCTTTGTGCAAACATCATTGTTCAAGAAAAGACTAGCTGAACAACAAACTAAGGCCTTGTTTGGATGCGCGATGTGTCCATATCAATCCACATGTGTCGGAGTGGATTAGAGTGAAACTTAGTTTAATTTCTTCAACACATGTTGATTGAAATAAATATGTGCGCTCCCAAACAAGGCCTAAGGAAGATCATCCACACACAAAAAAAAAATCTGTCGACAACAAAGAGAGATGGTGCTCAACTGAGCAACCAACACGCTCAGCAAAATATTCGAAGAGCTGATCCTTGACAACTGATCCACTCATCATGGGAGTCACGATTCGTCAGGTGTGGAGAGAATTACCAGTACACTGGACACGAGATGTGGCTATAGTCGGCTAAACAACCATGAACCATCACCTGCTGATTGCCCAAAAACTGAAGCACAGAAGATGGTAGCCCCCAAAACAGAAAAGCTTATGTACAAGAGACCAACCGTTGCTGGATAACATAATTTCATGGCAAGTTTGGCAACATTTTTCCATTGCCAGCAAGAGCTACATCTAATGATGTTAACAGAAGGATATCGATCATCACATCATCTCGCATATGCTAATGAGAAGTTACACGTACTGAGAAATTCGTACTCATCTTATGGACCACTCGTGAGACGGGTTTTCATGCTATCCCCACGGTTCTCTAATATCCTTAGAACACCTGCTTTCTTCCTGCAAACATGACAAGGCTCTCTGCCATCTTGCCTTTGGATCGTGCTCAGGAACCCAACAACTTCTTCCACCAGGCATACCCCAATAAGAGCATCGTGATTACAAAGCAGGCGGATGAGGTGCCCCCGACAAATGGCCAGAAGAGGCTGCCATCGGGTGTTGTACAAAGAGGACGGGATGTTCATTGCAAAAGCTCCAGCAATGAAAGTGTTGGCAGCTATGCCAAAGGATACAATGGTCAGTGTAAGCTGGAGTTGAATGAGTTCATTACGCTGGTTGTCGAGTTGAATGTTGACGTAGTCTTCTGTGTCATCAATATACTCCCGAACCTGTTTTATTTCCAAGGAGAAATCATATCAGAAATAATCAAAATCTTGGAGTCCCTCCGTTCCAAATTGCAAGTCGTTCTGGTTTTTCTAGGTACAAAGTTTTTTCTACACATCTAGATACACATGATGTCTAGATACATAACAAAGCTAGTATCTATAAAAAGCCAAAATGACTCACAATTTGGAATGGAGGGAGTACTACTTTAACTTGTATAAACTGAGCTCTGTGTTTGATAGAAAACAAAAGGAATATCTTAGGAAGTGTGTGTTCTCTCTAGCATAAGCAGATTATATATCATGAGACAGCACCATAAAATTACATAACCCACAATACAGGGCAATACATGCTATTTCAGTGTGGATAAAGAGACTAACCGACAAAATTCTGTTGCGAATTCCATCCAGCTGCATGAAGTAGGCCTCAAGTAACATCTCTAGGTCTTCCACATCATTATCCAAATGCATGCTGGTAGCAATGCTCATGCTACGCCGAAAGCTAGAGTTCAGCCTGGGAACACCTGTTCCGCAAGAACAATGCTGTTGGAAGCAGCAGACGACATTAAAGCCTCAACCTGTTGGTTTTGTACTTGCTTCCTTGTCAGATACAGATGTTCCATGTCTTCATTATCATCTAGAAGATGTTCTATTTCATCCCTGACCTGATAAGAAACGATAAATAAATACAAAACAGATACCAGTACAGCAGCATATGTGATGTCACCAAGATTCTCACAAGCACAACAGAAACACTTAGCAGCTCACCACAATATGTAAACAATAAGCTTAAGAGACAACAAAAAAGAGAGCCCTACAGTTTAATTCCAAAAAACGAAAAACGAAAAACTCAATGGCTTATTTCTATTTGTCTTCTTGCAGCTAAAATTTTACCAATCCATAGTGGATACACAACTGTAAGTACATCAAGCAATTCTTCATGAGCATCAGGCCAGATAAGAAGACCAGAGCAAACAGCCAAGCTGAATTGGTTTGTGACTACGCAAAGAACAATTAAAACTATAACAATTAACAACATGAGGCAGTCTAAGCTGCACAGTCATAAACAGACATTGTATACAGAGCTGTTTGAATATCTCCATTGTTGCAAATAGAATAAACTGTTGGAAGACAATTACTTAGGATTATCTTAGTACTATAATTCAATGGCCTTTTGATCTACAAAATTGACACACAACAATAAGAAACAACCATGGCTATAAACTGTTCAAATTCAGGTAGACTGAGGAATTAAGCACACGCAGTCTTTCCTTAATGATACCTTTTGCACACGGGCAAGCAAACGGGTAAGATGACTCTTAAGGCTCCGCGACTTCGCTCAAGGTTCCTCGTGCTCACATTCTTGGTCAGTTCGTCAAGCACTGGAGTAGCATGCCTCTCAAGGTCAGCCACGCTAATGTCCAACGATGAGCACACAACCTCAAGCGCGACCTCCAGCACATGGAACTCGAATGGCAGCTCGTGCTCTGCCCCAGTCGCCTCATTAAGGCAGGGCCCCTGGCCTCCAGGCGATCCCTTGTGCTTTTCCCCATTGCCATCAGGGGCACATTCACCATTCCCACCCACCAGGCTCCTCAGAGGCAGGTGCTGCCTCAACTGGTCAACGAAAGGGAGCACCTCGTGCATTAGAGGGTCCAACAGGAGCACCTCCTCGGCAGTAACTATCACCCTGATGAATTCGAGGTTGATCACCATCGCCTTCTCCCTAGCTGCAGAATAAATCATTGTAAATTGCTAGGACGATACCAAAGCTTGCGTCTCCTTGCTTTTATCACCACAAAAAAAAAAACAAATGATCGACCCAATATTAAATAGGGCAGGGAGAAGGGGTGTGCTCACCGAGGATGCTGGAGGAGCGAGAGAAAACGGGGCCGAGGATGCGGAGGTCGCGCGGGGCAGGCCGGCGCGGCGGATTATGGAGGCCTTGTCGAGCTCCACGACCTCGGAGGTACCCCATCGGTCCAGCCGCATCCACAGGCGCGCGCCGGCCTTCTTCTTGGTGACCTTCCCCGCCACGGCGCCCACGGTGGCCGAGATGGGAGGAGGCGGCTGCGGAGTCTGCCCCGCCCCCGCCGCCGCAGATCCCGGGGTCGCGGACGGCGATGCGGCGGAGGGGAGGCGAGAAGAGCCCTCGCCGCGTTGTCCTGCTTGGAGGTGGAAGGTTGGTGGCGCCCGGAGCGATTCCGCTTGGAGGACGACGAGGAGGAGGATCTGGTGAAGAACGGCAGCTTCCGGCCACCGGATCGCTTCCCCATGGCGCTGCGGCGGCGGCGTGCCACCGGTCCACGGGGGGTGAAATGGGTTCGGTCGGACGGCGTGGTCCAACTCCAATCCCTGATGGTAGACGAGTGGGCCGACCAGGTCGTGAGCGGAAGCCCTAGGATGCTGATCGGACGGCTGAGATTGCGTGCAGCGTCAACGCCCAACCAAGCAGCCGCGCTGGCAAAGCGCTAGCGAAAGGGAGACCACAATCCACAAGCGAAGCGAAGGATGATATCTTCTTCACCGTTCTCGCCGCCGGCGCCGATGGCTGCTGCCGCCGCTCTGCTCCGCGCCCGCTCACCGCACGCTCCGGTGCTTCCACTTATCACCCCCATGGTGCGCGGGTGCGGCGCGGTTCCTCCTCCATCTCGGTGCCGCTGCCGTCACTGAGGAGACGATGGTGCCAGTGGCGCGGCCCGCTCCGATCGCTGCCCCCCGAAGGTAAGACGGTGGTAGAAGCTGCGCGCTTCAGCTAGTTTGGTAGTTACTTGATTTCGGTTCATTCATGGGATCACCACGGTGGAAGCCGCAACTGACCCGTGCGTCTCAGGAGCTCCGGCCGAGCTGATGGAAGAGGGCTCCAAGTTTGTGCCGTTGAACGCGGACGATCCCATGTACGGCCCACCGGTGAGTTGCGGCTCGCAGTCGCAGTTGTTCTACATCGTTGCATGCCTGTCATGCGAGTAGTACATGGAAACGCTGAGAATTACAGCATGTCATTACTCCTGTATGTGAATTTCAGGCGCTATTGCTCATCGGATTTGAGAAAGGCGAAACTGTCACGGTAATCAGTGATTTCAATTTGCAGAGCATTAGTGTTATTTCTGCAATTTTTCGCTGCTACAATTAAAAGAACCAAAGAGCCTTGATGATGTGAAACGAAAAAGCACTTTAATGATGGTGCTCTCACTTCTCAGTAGTTTTTGTAGGAAAAAAAAAAAGATACTACCTCTGCCTTGAAAAGGATGTCATTCTAGCTATGTACTTAATCAAAACACCTAAAGTTTGACAAAATTTATGCATAAAGTACTGGTTCATAAATTCTTTTGTATAAACTTGATCAAACATTAGATGATTTGTATAAACTTGGTCAGACACTAGAATTGCATTCTTTTCATGACAAGGGAGTAATGTTTGGTAGTAAAGTTTAAAAACGATCACATAAAAGGCTGTGCTTCATCAGATTTCACCAAGCACATGGCCTCCCTTTATATCGTATACCCAAGTACTCTATATGCACCAGGTGTACTTTTCTTGCAAAATTTCATGTTGGCATGTGGGCATACCTTAACATTCATTTTTTGGTAGGAAAAAACATATGTCTTGCATTTAGTGTCATAGGCAGTAGTAAATAATACTTTGTGCTGTGCTGCCAGTTCCAACTTATGTGAGTTCCACAATTTGTGCAGATTCAGGCCTTCCTGAAAGAGCTTGAAGGTGAATTCCTCAAGGCAAGTTGTGCATCAGCTGTCACTGATATATGCAAGAATGCTCTGTCTGTATACATGTTCATTAGAGTAATGAAGTCACTTGTTTATTTATTCCATACACTGTCAGCAAACTAGAGTAACCTTTTTACTTTGCCATCAATATGGAACTATTCTGCCAAGGTTACCTGTCAGTTTGCTATGATAGAGAATAGTTTTTGCGATACGTTTTTGCAGATGGTACATGAATTGAACAAATATGCGTACTCTCCAGCAAGAAAAGAAGTGAAACAAATTTGAGTTGAAGGGACAAAGATTTACTTTATTTGTGCTCTGTTGTAAAAAAAAGTAGCAATATAATTCAGTTTATAATGTCTTTGTCTGGTTGTTGTCCTTAGTGCAATTGCAATTTTTAATAACTAGATGCAACCCTGAAAATTCATCCAAGTTTGTTTGATTTTGTTCTCACAATACTTTTAATTTGGCTCAGGTGATTCATTGTACAGAGGAGATGACAAAGCAAACCTTATGGGATGCCATGCACACTGAGCAGCCTGATTTGGATGCTATCAAGGTTTGCACCAAAGACATCGTGGACCTATTTTTAGCTTTTAGTATGCTATATTGCATATACTTGTGCTAAGAATTTAGTTTATGGGTATTTAGTGGTCTTTTATTCCTTATTATTTTACTGTTAAATCTTAATCTAAAACTCTAGCTAAGGCGCATGTCCAATTCACAGGTTGCAGGATCCCTGCCAAGGATATGCATATTTTCTGGTCTGACTGGCGAGGAGATGATGATGTTCATCAATGCCTTCCCAGAAACTGGTAAGTCAAAAGTTCTGCCTAAATTATGAAATGGTGGCATATACAATAATACAAGGTGAAACTCTGTAATCAAATAAATAAACTGAACTTGTACGCTCTAAGATCAGATCTCATAAAATTCTTTTTGTTTACTTCTTTCAGGGTTGGAACCAGCTGCTTTTGCTGCCCTTGTTCCTAATAGTGCAGAGAAGGTTCTCGGCGAGGTGATCGAGGAAATAATGGGCGACCACGAGATGCTGGTTAGTTCTGATTTGTACTAACATCATGGTAACTATTCTGTTTTTCCTGCTCTGATCCAAGTCCTCCCTTATGCTTGCAGACAGGAAAGGATTCCAAATAAGAAGAATCTGAAGTACACACACGTAAAGAGTGACATGGCCTATAAAGAAAATTCATGCACTGGCTGACATCACCAAGTAACTGTTTTTGCTACGTATAAAACTGCCAGGTAATGAATGATGATAGATTGATAGTGAAGCCACATAGTTTGTGACCACTTTGCATTCTGATAGATACATCTAACTCTGACTCAAATTGCTGCAGGAAGCGGTGCATGGGAAAACTTTTCGAGATAGACCTGTAGTAGAACCCTGAGTTTAACTTTTTTTTTCTTACATAAATATAAATGTGGATCCTTTTCCATATGCTAGAAGCTAACGTGCTAACCCCTCCAGAATTTGAGATCCTACTTTCTATTTGTCGTACATAGAATAAAATCTGCTCCTCTGTACTTAGTACTCCCATCCGCTCGTCCTGGACAGATCAGCGAGGGACAAGGTAGCAGGTCGAGGTGTTCCTGTGGATGTTATTCATTGGACCCACGTGTCAGTGTCACTACGTCAGGACCATACCAACCAAACCACATACTGGACATGCAACTTGTCATCCTAAACTATTCCACAATATAGGGAGCACGAGTAAGGGTGTCAGATTCGCCTAGATTGAGCCGAATTGACACCGATTGCCGATCGTCGTCGGGTGATGAAGGTGACGTGGCGGTGGTGATGACGGCGATTGGCGGCGAGGTGACGTGATTGATGACGATGGCGCAGGTAGTAGAGAGAGAGGAAGGGAGGGGTGGCGCCGCTTGAGGAGACGGCGTGGGGCGGGGCGCCGCCGGCCGGGGGGGCGGCGAATCGGGCAAGGCGGCGGTGGCGCGGCAAGGCGCCGTGGTGGCGGCGAGCCCAGCAGCGGCGGCGGTGGTGCCGCGGCCGTGCGAGGTGAGGGAGAGAGAGAGCCTAGAGCCGGAGAGCTGTTGGGAGTTACCCCTTTAATTTATTTCTTCTTAAGATTCAACCGACCACATGCCCCTTGTATTTATAGTTCGAGGGAGACTTGCATGCTAAGATAGATCTAGAGGTTTCCTTATAGATTGGAATTCCTCTTTTACAAGCAACCTATTTATTCCCTATTTTATTCCTATCTTTATTCCTTAAATATTCCTTACTTAATTGCGAAGCAACCGACGTGAAGCTGCGTTCACGGCGGACGATGGCGCGGCCGGAGGGCGCCAGCGCGCCTGTGGCCTTGGGCCCTAGACGGCGGCGCCCCCCTTGTTGGGCCCTATTCCGCGATCTTTTTGGTTCATGACATTTCTCCCCTTCAGGACAACATTGCGTCCTCGCTACCGTTGTTTCCGCACTATTGTCGTTGTTGGTGTGCTTGAAGATGGAGACGCCGACCTTTGTTGGTCAGAACACCCCGTAGTACCTTTGATAAGGCCGTGACATAGGAGCGATGTTTGCCGAGGAAGACGATAACCATTGCCGGGCGTCCAAGCCGCTGCTCTGGTTGGAGCTTGATGATTCCAAATGATGCGGAGTAGGTTGTTGCCAATTCGTGTTGCCGGTGATGAAGGATGGGAGCCTCCGGTAGTGACGAAACCGTCGAGGTAGCAGGTTGATGTGGGTGGTATGTACCTCTTGTCGCCGTCGGTGAAGCTCACAAGGTGAGGCTTCTTGTCAAGATGGAAGCGTCGAACTCTTGGGCGAGGTGGATCGCCGCTTTTCTCTCGTGTAGGGTGCCTCCCCGGTGTATTGCAGCCCACGGCTTGTTGGCGTAGTCGTGGACGTAGATGTCGTTGAGGAACATGGGAGCCAACCGGGTATGGCTCGAGTCGCCCTGCCGCCAAACTCAGCGTGAAGTCGACGCCGCGATGGTTGTTGGTGTCGCCGTTGAAGGACGCCCCAAAACCGAGAGTGGGGCACCATGGTATGTTGTCTCCGTTCTCCCGTGGGCGCCTTGGTGATGCATAGGAGCCAAAGAAAGAGGAGTGCCGTTGTCGCCGGTTTGGCGGCTATGTACACGATGTTACGCTTGCATGGTACCGATGATGTCGCCTTTGCCGGAGCTGCGGCCTTGATTGATGGTGTTCTCCACCATTGTTGATGTCGTAGAATGTCCAGCAGTGTAGTAGATCGTCGGGGCGTGGTCGGCAAGTGAACGACCGTCTCCTTGGTGGCGCGCGGGGGCGTCGGTGTTCTCATCGGTCGTGGCGCCCATGTGTGGAACGTCGTGATTGCCAATGTCGGGGGTTGGCCCCGGGGATGTCGTCGTGGTTGATGCCCTTGTAGTTGTTGTCGATGATAGGCATGGTGAAGACGTAGTCGACATCGAGGGAACGCCATTGGCGTTGGCATCCTTGAGGACGCCGTTGCCGCTCATGGCGCCCATGGTAGCGTCCTTGTCGTTGTCGATGTCGCCGATGCCGCAAGTATTGTGGCTAGTGACGTTAATGGCGATGTCGGGGATGTCGCTTGGCCTTCGGGGGTGTCGTTGTTCTCGTCGATGATGCCGGGGTCGAAGACGTCTTGGTTGACGACGTCGGCGACATCGTTGGAGCATGGGTAATAGAGGTAGAAGCTCCTTGTTTAATGGGATGGACTTGCCCGTGACCGGGGAACTTGTGATGTCCTGGTTGGCGAAGATGTTGGCGCGTTGTTCATGTCGCCGTTGTTGTCCGTGATGTCGTGGGCGCCGGGGTTGAGATTGGCGACGCCGGTGGTGACGTCAGCGACGCCGTTGAGTCGCCCTTGTTGGCACTCCGATGTTCCCAATGTCGAGATGATGGTGGTAGTGACCGAAACTTATCTCGTGCCATTGTAGTAGCCGCGGGACGTTGGCCTAGTTGGGTAGGCTTTTCGTCGAGCGGTACCGGTGGACGCCCTGTGGTAGCCTCCCGACCGATCGATGCGGGTCGCAGCCGGTAGGGCATTCTTGGGGTAGGCGTGCTCGTTGCTTGCAAATACGATGATCTTGGAGGGGTGACGTGACGGGCGGCGCTGTGAGAGCGGACGCCGCCCGTCGGTGGCGCCCATGGCGGGAGCGCGCGGTGGGCGTAGATGACGTCGGGCCCGCGTCACGTCGGGCGAGGTTGGTGTACTTATCCGATGATGGGGCTGAATTTTCCTCCATGGCCTTTGCCTCCATGGCTGCGATGTAGTTGTCGATGATCTTTGTTGATGTCGGAAGCGGGCATGGCGGCGGCGATGTTGGTGGCGCCCGCGCGGCCGTGGTCGTCGTTATGCGTCGTCGGGGCAAGGGATCATCGAGCTTCCAAGAGGGCGGTGAGGGTGGCCTGGATTTCCTTCATGGAATCGCGAAGCTCGCGAAATTCCATCCGCAAAGCGGCGTACTTGTGGTTGGCCATCGGATCTTGGCGTTGTTGGTGGTCGGAAGCCGCTTCGGTGGTGGGAATCGTCCCGGTCTCCGGATACCGGTATCCGTTCCGCTATATTGGGCCGAATTGACACCGATTGCCGATCGTCGGGTGATGAAGGTGACGTGGGCGGTGGTGATGATGACGATTGGCGGCGAGGTGACGATTGATTGATGGCGATGGCGAGGTAGTAGAGAGAGGAAGGAAGGGAGGGGTGGCGCCGCTTGGAGGAGACGGGCGCGTGGGCGGGCGGCGGGCGTTAAGTGCGGCGCTACGGGTGGCGGCGAGCCAGGCGGCGGCGCGGTGGAAACCGCGGGCGCGAGCGTGAGGGTGAGGGAGAGAGAGAGCCTAGAGCCGGAGAGCTATTGGGAGTTACCCCTTTAATTTATTTCTTCTTAAGATTCAACCGACTATATGCCCCTTGTATTTATAGTCCGAGGAGACTTGCATGCTAAGATAGATCTAGAGGTTTCCTTATAGATTGGAATTTCTCTTTACAAGCAACCTATTTATTCCCTATTTTATTCCTATCTTTATTCCTTAAATATTCCTTACTTAATTGAAGCAACTGACGTGGCGCGTTTACGGGCGACGATGGCGGCGATCGCCAGGAGGCGCTACGCGCCAGGCCTTGGGCCCTAGGCGGCGGCGGTTCCCCCTTGTTGGGCCCTATTCCGGCAATCTCTTTTTGGTTCATGACAAAGGGCTTATCCAGGAGATTAGTTTCAGTTCAAGTCTTTCATGAGCGTATATATATTTGTTAGCAGAAAACCTTCAGGATGTGAGAATGTCGAAAACCGAATATATTTAGCATGACCTCTTGCTCTAGAGACGACAGAAAAGCCCATGGAAATTTATAAGCTATTTTCGTCAGGTGAAACCAGGATTATTTTAGCGCATTGCATTTGTAATTTTGTGTAGGACTACAGGAGCATCAAGGTTGGCTTTTGTTTTTCCGTCCGTCAAAAAAAAAAAGTTAAAATTACTACCCTATGTTTTCACTCAAGTTTAGATAACCTCCTAAGGAATTGTTTAGTTTTTTTTTTTTAAAAAATCCAAATTACTACCCCCGACAAAAACTTATGTGGCATGACTAATTGCAAAACCACCTCCACGTCACCAAAACCGGATTGGATTAGTGCCAAAAGGTGTTAAGTGCACACTTTTGCAAAACCACCGGAGTAAAATAAACTAAACAATTCCTTTAGGGGTTATCTGGACTTGAGTGAAAACACAGGGTAGTCATTTAGACTTTTTTTAAAAAAAGGTTGTTTTTTTTTTTTTTTTTTTTTTGATGATGGCATGCACGAGTGGCTCCATTGCGTTACTTTTATATATGCATGCAAAAGGCTAACCAAGATCAGGGCACGTGAGGCTGAGAGCATTAGAGGTTTGGTCTTCTGGAGATCCGAAATGTTTTGCTCTCTGTATTCACACGGAAACTATGTGCCAACGGAAACCACGGCACCACAGTAGTTTGGTTTCTCCGTTGGAGTGGTCTCGTGTTTCATTCCTATCGAGAGCGTCTTTCTAAAATTTACTTTCTAAATTATCATTTAGAGATTTATTTGAGTAACAATCACTTTATATACACGTATACTCTCCAACATTTGTGTATCTTATGTGTATTCTAGACAGTCATCCTCGCTCTTGATCAGCGAGAAATTCAGAATATAGGATTTTATATTTTGAGATCTAATTGAAGAGACTATTAGAGTATTTCTTTTCTATCAAAATTTCTATTCTTCTAAATTAAGAAGCATGGCAAGAGTCTGTTGAAGTTACTCTTACGATATGGATACCATTCCAAAATAAAACTAATCTTATTTTTTTGAGAAGTCCTTTTTAAAATATGAAATGTACTCCATATAAACTAATATTTATGATGTGTACTAAATATTATTAGATTAATAGTGGAATGTATTTTGATAATAACAATATTATGAAATACAATGTTGATAATATTCAACTCTTTTACAACTTGAATTTTAGAGATCTAATGGTTCAAATCACTTGAGTACTCACTCATTTGAATTCAAAAGAGTACCTACTGTTAAAATGTGATGTAGACATGCATGTAGTTAAAGAAAAAAAAGTACTTGATACTATGTTGTGCATGTAGTATATTTTTTTATCTCATTCCACTTCACAATTTTTTGCAACAGTGAATGGCCAGAGTTGGACCCTGTTTGATTTAGGGACGTTTAATCCAAAAGTCTCTAGAAGCGAAAACAGAAGATACTATTTCTCTATTAGTCTAAATTTTTTTGCAACAGCGAATGGCCAGCGATGGAGTTGGGCCCTGTTTGGTTTAGGAACATTTTTAATTTAAAAGTCTCTAGAAACGAAACAGAAAGATACTATTTCTCTATTAGTCATAAACCGATGTTACTTTTGTAGTAGTGTGGGGAAGATGGGAGGCATGTTTTTCTTCGTTGTAAATTTGCTAAAGCAAAGTATGGAGAGGGGCTGGAATGGAGGAGCTCGCACGGTTGACAGAGTGTTCCTCTCGCAGAAACGAGTTGTAGAAACATTGCCGACAATGGGTGACGAGCTACAGCTTGAAAGTAGCCTTCGCTTTTAATAACTGTGGGCATGAGCGGAATCGGGTTAGGCAAGGTGAACGACGAAGAGTGGCCGATGATATTGCAATGTTAAGTGGAAGACAATCGTATGAAATACATGACCCGCAGAAGAAAATGATGGGGCATACAGTGTGCACCGAAACCACGCAAGAAATGGCGAAGCCACCTACGGGTGTACCGAAAAGTGAACGCCGATGGCGCCTTCCGAGATGCCGATAAGAATGGTGGGTGGGGATTTGTTATTCGCAATGACAGAGGTGAGGCCATTCAGTCGGGATCGCAAAAAATCCGCCGGCACTCAACCCATTTCAGATGGAGCTTGTTGCCCGTGATCGAAGGAGTAAAGGCAATGACTTTATTTGGAGCCAAACAACGTCATATATCGAAACCGATGCCCAACGGTGGTTTGGGCAAAGGCAGGTAATGATTTCAGACTTGCCACCGTGGGAGGTTTAATCCATGAACCGAAAGAGCTTTTGTCGATAGCTTCGTGTCCCGCTATGTTAATTATATCCCTCGTGAGTGTAATCTAGTAGCCCACTCTAATTAGCCGCTTTTGGGCGAGAGAAGCTCAAAAATGAGCCCTCTCGATGGCCGGAGTGCCTGATTCTCAGAACGTCTTTGGTGTCCGGGCGATTTAGCCAGCTTGGTTGAGTAATGGAATGAATGTTCCCTCAAAAAAAAAAAAAAAAAAAAAAAAAAAAAAAAAAAAAAAAGTCCCTGAGACTCAGTCTTACTTTTTTAACAAACAACCCCTTAGTTCACATGATGGATTATTGGTCGGTCCTGTAAGTATATATACGGCAATAATGACACTCGCTGATTGAAGTGTACATTGTGTACGCTAGGCATCCAACATGCTAGGGCACCGTCATGAAAATTGAAGAACATGCATGCTTCTCTATGAAGCTGCGATGACCAGGAGAAAACGGGAGTACGAAAGCGACATCATCCTTTTCCAGTGGCCACCCGGCCCCTCGTGGCTGAGCTAGCTTGTCGCCTGCCTGTCGTGTGACGTGGTAGTGTGGGGACCGGGAGACGGAACTTGACCAATCACTTGAAATCACACATAACCTTTCATTTCCCTGCCCCAAATAGAAAAAAACGCACATAAAACTTCACTTTCCCGTCAGGGCCGGTCCTCAACGGGGTTTCATGAGTGTTTAAATGCGCATTAAATACAAATACCATATCAGCAAAACTTTTACTTTTGCATGAAACTCTTAGGAGAGAGAAGATAAAAGTTTCACCATGGTGAAACCTTTAGGCACCGCTTCACATGCGTTGGAAACGTGTGTGAAACCCCCATTGAGAGAGAAATAGTGTTTCACCATGAAACTATGCAATTAAATTATGCAATGAGAGAGAGGCTGTGGGACCCGTGGAGCCTATGAATCTGCAATGAAACCGTGCATTGAGGGAGACGCCTATTTCATGTCAAAGTTTCACATCTTGGAAACCTGAAGGTGAAACTCTCCATTGAGACTGGCCTTAACCCCGATAACACCTTCCCGATTGTAGTTGTAAAAAAAAACACCTTCCTGATTGCTTTCGGCTACAAATGTCCATTCCTACAAAATGGATGCTAAAACAAATATGCATCATCCAAATACACATCTTTTTTGGTTATTTTCTATAACAGCGAACGCCAAAATAAAGCACCTTACTAATGCCTGTGCGCCAAGCGGAAGGCCGAGCGCCTACAAACCTCTCCCCGCACCAAGATGCGCTTGGGCGAAGGCCGAGCCCTACAAACCTCTCCCCGCACTTCGATGCGCCGCAGAAGGAAGGCCGAGCGCCCGCAAACCTCTCCCCGCACTCATCGACGCCAAGCACACGTGAACTCCTCTCTCCTCCTTGTCTTCTCGCCATCGGGCGCCACGCCGGTCCCCCACCTCGGGCTCTCTCGCTTCCCCCTACGGCCTGTGTCGCCCCCGACCTCGCCCCGCCTCCAAAGACGCATCGGACGGACCCCTTCCCCACGTGCATCGGACGACCAACGGGGTGTGTGTGTGTCGAAATACGCGAGCATGCGCGCGCCAATAAAGTACTCCCTCCGTCCCAAAAATAAACGACGCTTTAAGCCCGAGAAACATCTGCCCGCAATTATATATTAAAATAGGATTAATATTTATATTACATAATTAGTATCATTGGAAAGATCTTTTTGATCTAGTTTTTTAACAAATTTATTTGAAGATTTAAATCTTCTACGTAATTTCTACAAATCGAAGTCAAACTTGTGGCACGAAAACCCAAAAACGTCGTTTATTTTGGGACGGAGGGAGTAGTATTTACCCAAAATAAACCCACATTTCCTTTTAAAGTAGTATTCATTACTTTTAAGCAAAAGGTACTTTTAAGCAAAAGGGACGTGTTTAGGTCTTGTTTGGTTTCATTGACTAGAGACTAAATGAGACTTAAAATTAGTCTCTAGTCCCTTCCAAGAGTCTATTGAAATAATGACTAAATAAGACTAAAAAAATTAGTTCTTATAGTCCTTATGTTTGGTAATTTAGAGATTAAATAAGACTAAAAATTTGTCTCTAGTCCCGGAACCAAACAACCCCTTAGTTTGCATGCGTTATAGTTTTTGTAAGACTGTTGTTTGTTCGATCTCTTAGACCAATAAAATTTAACTTTCTAGTAAAAAAAACTATTATATCAAGCACAAATGCTAAGCATATGCCCTTTTTGGTGCCATACACGTTCACCTACACGTTAGGTTGGGACGTAGCCCCTAGAAACTAACATCACGCCTGTGTTATTTGGTTGGTGGGTTCATCCCAAAGATATCCGGGTTAGGATCAATTGCGTATCTCAGCTATGTCCAAAGTCGCCTCGCCAACCAAACAAGTCCACCATGTTTGAGAATTTGTCACGAACCTATGACACGTGTGTCAATGTATATCTAACTCACATGAGCCGGCTGACTATATATACAGTCCTTTTGAATTTTTATGCAGTAGCATTTTAACCGTTTCTCCAAATTACGAGTGTAGTAGGATGCTTGTGTATATACTCCTACCTATGGTGAATTCCACAGTTTTACATGGTATGGTGAATTCCACAGTTTTACATGGCGCGCCCATAAGGGGCGGAGCTAGCATAAGGTTAGGGTGGTGCACAACTCAAGTAGCTTCTGATTTTTTTTTTCGTATGATACATTGTGAATATTAGTCTGTTTCCTAACAAAATCTCCGTGGTCCCTGGTGGTACCACGTAGCTTCGCCTCTTGTACCCCGCGCAACCCTATCTCCACACTCCACGCTATGAAGTGGTTATCGGTTATTTGAGGTGCCATTCTACATACGCTTCGATCGATTCTCAGGGAGGGAAAAAAAAAACTCTTCATCGTCCTCTCGACACGTGCCTCAAGTCTCGCCTCCAGAACAAATGTTCCAAACGCCACACGGGCGGAACCAGCCAGGCTCGCACGCGCGCCCCACGTGAGGCGACAGATCCATGCAAACGGGTTCGTCCGTGTCAGAACACGACGCCACCCACCGCGGACGGAACGGGGCTCACCCGGACCCACACGCCAGAGACTTAAACGGGCACGCATCTGGCACGCATAAACCGTGGGAGGGATCGAGATCACCTCTGCCGGCCCACCTCACTCTCCCTCGTCCTCCACTTCCAGACAACGGGACAGGGGAAGGCCGGCCGGCGAAAGGCGGGAGCAGCGGCGTGCCCGGGGTATCGCGGACAGGTCCTCTCCGTCCCCGGGGTCGCGGCGCGGCGTGGAGCGTTTGGGGGCCACTCTCGGGGTCGCCGGAGGAGGGGAGATGCTGCCCTACGCGACGGCGGCGGAGGCGGAGGCGGCGCTGGGGCGGGCCATGACCCCGGCCGAGGCGCTGTGGTTCCGCTACACCGCGGGGGTGTCCGACTACCACCTCTACCTCTGCAACATCCTCTTCCTCTTCGTCGTCTTCACGGTGGCCCCGCCCCCGTCGCGCTCCTCGAGCTCCGGGCCCCCGCCGCGGTGTCGCCGTACAAGCTGCAGCCACGTGTGCGGCTCTCCAGGGCCGAGTTCGTCCGGTGCTACAGGGACGTCCTCCGCATCTTCTTCCTCGTCATCGGACCGCTCCAGCTCGTCTCCTTCCCCATGGTCAAGGTCGGTCGCGAGGTTCCCTTCCACCCATCCTTGTGTGCTCTCTCCTTCAGTCGGTGATTCCGTGCAATGCGCCTTGTTATTACGGCCTATTGCCTACTGGGGGAAGATTCATTACAAGATATTGCGTTTCCGTACTGTTCTTGTGTCCAACCCCGCCCCGATCGATCTCTTCTTCTTAGATGTACAATACAAGAAAGAATTCCGATTGCATTTCTCTTCTCTGCATGTTTTCCTCTCCTTCGAGGACTCCCTGATCTGGGTTCTGCTCCAACAACCCTTCTCTCTTGGATGCGTCCTGTCTAGAAGATTCCCCTGTGTCCACCTGCTTCTTATATAATAATAAAGCAGAAGAAATTTCCTTCTCTGCATTTCTTTCATTCATCGTGCTAAGATTGTATTCTCTATTAATATTGATTTATCTTTGAATCAAACCAGTTGGTGGGAATTCACACGAGGTTGCCTTTGCCGTCCCTCGGGGAGATGGCAGCACAGCTGCTGGTGTACTTCCTTGTTGAGGACTACCTCAATTACTGGATCCACAGGCTTCTCCACGGGGAGTGGGGGGTACCAGAAGATCCACCGCGTCCACCATGAGTTCACCGCGCCAATCGGATTCGCAGCTCCTTATGCACATTGGGCTGAGGTGCTCATACTCGGCATCCCCTCCTTCGTCGGCCCAGCCATTGCTCCGGGCCACATGATCACTTTCTGGCTCTGGATTATATTCCGTCAGGTGGAGGCTATTGAGACGCATAGTGGGTAAGGGCTTTCTGTTGTATATTTCCCATGGAACACTCTACACACATTAATTGAATTGATCTAATGTACTAGTGTAATTAGTATATTATTGTGCAGCGCAGACCGAGTTATTATATTATTGTGCAACATTGTATTGCTTTCGCATGGGTGTGTGGGTTAATATTTGTTGCTAGTGATGGGTGTAGTTTGTGGGTGTAATTCCTGGGTTGCTCTGGTGTGCACATCACTGACAATGACCTGAATGAATCGAGTTTCTCCTTGCCAGGAGTTTTTCATTGATTGGGAGCTGAATTGAACTGATGTTAACGTCTGCATAACTGACAGAATTGCCTGGGAGTTCTAAGCCAGCTGTTTACAGTTGGAGTTTTTTTAGTCAATACTTCTTTTTGGGTATTCCTTGGTAATGAAGAAAGTATACACCAGGGATTAGCATTGGCTGCTGCTCAATGGTAATCGAAACAAAAATACACTTATAATTTTGAAGCTGCAGTTGAAATTTCCTAAAATAAAACACTTTCTTGACTATGGTGGCTAACCTAGTCTTGCCACGCTTTTCTTCCAAGAAGCATATAATCACCTAAGCTTAGGCATAGTTAGCCAAAAACCTGAGTCGATGTGGGTGAGGATGCTAAGAAGTTATGCAACTTAAATTGTGGAGGAATAAAACGCTGCCTACTAACTGTGGATGCTTAAGTTTAGGCATGGCAGACTTGATTCAAACTTTTGTTACTTGCAGTTTTGCTCTACTAATAAAATGGATTCAGCCTATCAATCCGTAAAGGAATGTTCTACTACAAAGCTTTGCGAAATCTAAATAACAACGTTTATGCTCGCTATGAAGTATGAATGGAATTAACTCCTGCAGGAAGAGAAAAATGTAATATGCTTACTTGCAGCTTGAAAAATTCAGGATTTACTGATTCAATACTTTGCTGCAGTTGCACTTGTATTACTCACTGTTTAAGTGGGTCATGTTGGAGCAATTATCCTTCTTGATTTATATCTTAGTGGATAGGAAGTTATTTTTTTTGCTATCTTGGATGTTCTACTTACAGTCATTATTGCCTCAAGTCTCAACTTATCCCATTAGCTGGAGTACTATGACCTTGCAACAAACAGTATTTGTGTTTTTCTTATGGATAAAAAGTGCATGCTAGTTACTCTTCATTTTGTCATGTTGTATTGGTACAAGATGATAAAATACCGTAGTTTCACTATATATAATTGAGGTTAACTGCCATGTTATCAGAACGACCTGTTGTCCTGTTGGCTTGTGCTATGATAGGACCAAGATCTACCGATACCATATTTATCACATTGGTCCTTTTTGTTTTGCCCAAACTTTCTATATGATTGAACTACCATGTCACAAGAATTACTAGTTTTTAGATCAAAGGATTCACCCAGCTTTATTAGAAAGCTTAACGAACACCCAGAGGTCCGGATACTAGGGTTACCAGTTTTACCGGGATGTGCACTGAGAAAGAACAACCAAAAAACAGACCTTGAGATCCTTCTCTCGACTTAACTCTACTGACAACAGAATTACTAATTGGGGGACTGAAATTCTACTGATATCATGCATATCACATTGGCTATTTTTTGATTGCTAACCTTTTGATACAATCCAGTTATACTTTGTTTAATATTATACATTTCAGCCCCAGCAAGGACTTACTTAGTTTGTCCTGTTCTGCGCTAGGCACTGCTTATTATATTTCGTGATCAATGAAACTGTCCATGATAGCTACTTTGTTTTTGTGCAGCTTCTATTAGGGGGAAAAACATCACTTGTTTTGTCATTTTGCAGATTTGATTTCCCATTCAGCCCGACAAAGTATATTCCATTCTATGGAGGAGCGGAATACCATGACTATCATCATTATGTAGGAGGCCAGAGCCAAAGCAATTTTGCTTCTGTTTTCACTTACTGTGATTACTTATATGGGACTGATAGAGTACGTTTCTCCTTTACACACAGTTTGGAAGGTGTGCTAAGAAGTGATGGGATATCAGATTTCTAATCTTGAGCTCTTTGTTCTTTCAGGGTTACAGATTCCACAAAGCATACCTAGCGAAGGTATTTTTCTACTTTTGACTGTGTTTTCATATATTTTTCCGTTCTAGCTTACAAATAATGAGTTCCTAGATGTTCCCAGTATTAGTTATTGAGTTCATCAAGTAGCTGATTTTTTTATTGTCCTCCCCTCTATGTAGCTGAAGGATCTGGGGCAAAATGATGACAGTGGTCTCAGCAATGTAAAATTGGATTAGATTGCAAGATACAGTGCATCTTGAGTGTTTCTATGACCATCCACTTCACCGTGGCATTTCGAAATGGGAGATTTACCGAGTTGGGCTGTGGTCGTGTGTGTTCTGATTACTGAGTGGCATTTCAGCTGTTCTGCCTTCTTTTTCCTAGTGTTTTTGAAATTCTATGGAACTTGTACGCTGACAAATAACAACAACTCTCAGAGTAGCTGTTCATCGAGTTTGCTCCATGCTTTGATTAAATTAGATCAATTGATGTATAGTTTTTTTAAGTGTACCGTTCTATTATTTTAAAGTTTTTAACTAGGTACTCAACAAAACTTTTACTGTACCACGACAAGTCAAAAAAAAAAAAAAAAAACTACAAGGTACAGAAACTTTCATTCAACAGAAATTCGAAATTTATAATTACCAAGGTGCACCAGGATATGTTTTACAACTCTCCCATAGTATGCCTGATTGTTGTTTAAGCAACTCTCCCGTTGTTTAGTCAACAGTGCAGCACAGGTGGGACTCCCTTGCCTGACAATAATTTGCCTGATTGTTGTTTAGGAAACATGTAATTTTGTCATTATTTGACTAAGAAAACTATAAATTATCTCTTATATATTGCTCTTTTTAATTATACTAGTTAGTTTAAAATTGTCGCATCAAAATTCAAGCACCTATAATCTATTACATGAGTTCTCTCGTCCCCTTCCACGCTATCATTGCAAGCAGCGACCAAGGGCGATTCCGTGTTCCCCGTCGATACGCCGTCGCTCTCCGCCTCTGGCGCCCTCATCAGCGCCGGGGAAGGAGGGGCTGGCCGCTGGCCAAATTGACGGAGGATGTGTACATACCTATTCTTATTAGGTTAAATAAGTTAGGGTTGGGTTTCTGCATGCCGACGACGAGGCATGGTTTCGTCTTTCTGGATGGTGTCTCCAACCGGCGACGGGCGTGGACGTGTGGAGAACGACTCCAACGCCAACGACGGTTTCCCGACTGAATCTGAGAAGAGCGCCGAACTTGTCGGATCTGGAGCTTTGTTAATCCTCTAGATCTGGCCAGGTTCCTCCTTTTGCCCCTCCATCTTCTCCGACAAACTATTCTGGTGAAGATTTTGGGAGGCACGTCTATCGACTCGCCGTGAAACCAGGTTGGTTTTTACCTACCACCTGCTCTGGCGGTTTCATTGGATTGCTGGGTGTTCTTGTGGCGCCTGATTCCCTATACTCCGACGATGAGAATGCTCTTAGGCCTGGACGCTCAGCGGTCAAAAGGTATGTTGAAGTTTTTGACATACAGCTTGTGGTGCCATCTAAAATCTTGTGTTTGATGGAGGTCGACTTCAAGCTCCAGTTGCTTCGACCGCCGGTGACGAGACTGAGCAAGGAGTATGTTGTAATTTTTCTTTCTTCAAGGGTGTCTATGTAAGGCTCGGAATGTAAACTTTAGGAATTATAAATGAATACTAATCCCAGTTTCTCAAAAATCAAAATAAAAATTTCAAGCGCCTATAGCAACTCCCATAATTTGCACACGGAGCTCCAGCATATCGACAGGCAAAGTAACAAGAACCTTTTTCTTCCCGGTCGGAATCAGCATCACATGTTCTGATGTTCGAGCTCGAATAACATTAAAAACGCACAGGATGAATTTGAGTTCATAAGGCCAAATATCCCCATATTCAAACATCAATAATCAACAGAAAATCTGAGTCAAGTAGCAAATCAAGAATTACAAATAACGCTGTATGAATCTGAAATATCTAGAATCCATTACGGTTTACAATGCATAAAGCAAACAAAATTAAGTGTTCTTGACACACTGGGATGAAAATAGCAAGTCATCTGAACAGCTCTTAGACGTCCTTCAGAAACGGCGAGGGGGAAACCGATCCATCAGATTCACAGAGGGGCACTCATAAGCCATGTGGCCACGTCCGCCACAGTTGTGACAGATCATGAAGGCACCAGCCATGCAGTCACGACTGATGTGGCCAATCTGGTTGCAAGCCCGGCAAATCACATCACTGAAGCCACCACGGAAGGGAATGCCAGCACCACGGAAGGGAATGCCAGCACCACGGAAGGGAGGAGGCCCACCCCTCTCACTCAATGTATCAGACTTGGGGCACTGACGAGCCAAATGGCCAGCAACATTGCACAGGTTGCAAACAGGATCATTGGTGCAGTTACGGGCAATATGGCCGCTCTGCCGGCAATTGTTGCAAGCCTTCTCATTGGTGCATTCCTCACGAAAATGCCCTGGTTTGTAGCAGTTGCTGCAAAGGATCACTTCTCCTGGCGGCACTGGTGGAGCACTGCAGTCTCTTGCAATGTGACCGGACTTGCCACAGTTACGGCATATCCCTTCATTTGGGCAGCTGTTAGCCATGTGGCCAGGCTCTTTGCAGTTCCAGCAAATATCTTTGGAAGAACATTCAGCTGCAATGTGCCTGCAACATTAAAACGAATTTAAGTATGAAAAGGCCATATCAGCTCTAGAGATGAAGGTACATGGCCATAGTTCAGCCTTCCTAAACACATGGAATTATGACGCCTTACAGTTAAGCTTCAAGGCCTTTGTAATTACTAATCAACAAAGATATCATAAAAATCAAATCAAATCCTTAATCAGGTCCCATGCAATAAGTGGCTAAAACAATAAATTGTTCCTTGCATATATGGATTAAACTTCACTAGATAAATGATGCTAGAAGTGACATTCAGGATGACATGAACATCAAAAGAATAACATAAACTAGAACATGGAGTTTGTTCTCCTAGGGCGACATGAACCCGTGTCCACACTACTGAGGATGCATAAAATGCACAATAATCGTTGAACATAACCTAACCACAAATCATGAAAGAATTCAATATAGCACTAATTAGCATGGGCAGGAGTTATAACTCTATGTAAGGTATCACTAGAATGGTTGCCACAATGATTAAAAGTATGGTAGGAATTACAAGCGAAGTGCGCTTGAATGAATGATTAAATCTTAAAACAAGTAACATATAAGAGCATATGAATCTGTGCAAGCTCCTCGCAAAAAAAAAAAAAGCAAGCAGAATAGCACAAAGTTATTACCCAGGAAGCCCGCAGGTATGGCAGACAGCCACGCTAGGACACTCTCTAGCAAAATGCCCAGGACGCTTACAATTGTTGCACAAATCATTACGAAACCTGCACAATGGAAAAGCAAAATAATTAAAGGCTACAAAACCTTCCAAATGTCTGAATCGTAATATATATCACAGTTCCATTCACATAAATTGTTTATTCTTGTCATGACTCATGCCACAACAAGAATTCATACAAAAAAATTCAATCCCAAATCACTTTACCATACTGAATTACATTTTTTACTAGATTTCAGATAAATTAGTGCTATCATTAACCAATATGAAGTACCCTCATTTACGCTACATACATGCACAAGTGATTACAATTGGATATATATAGGAAAAAGTTTACATCTAAATCAAATAAACAATTATGGTTATTCTACCACCCACCTAACTTCAACTTTGTGTAAAATGCACAATATACATGATAACTAGGGAGGAAGCAGTGATGTTTGGAAGAACAATGCCAAACACGCCTTTTTACTTAGATTAGCTCAAACCTGCTTGAACCACGGCGGCTGTCCCTCCGATATGGTGCGCCACGATACGAGGTGCGTTCGGTACGCATCCTGCGATCCTTCGGCGGCGGGCTGCGGCTGCTCATCACCAAATCCTCCCTCTAAACTCCAACTTCCAACCAAACTGCAACACCACACTACAAAATCACCACCTTCGATACTTCCAACAAACACCACAAACCTCTGGTCTTCTTTCTGTCCACACTCCACAGCAAAACACCAAAACCAAACTAAAATCCAATCCTATGTGGCTATGTCCCACAAAAACCACCAACCTTCACTATGGGCATGCTCAAGTTCCCACGGTAAGTCACAAGGGTGGACCCTGTAAGGCCTCATTTGGAAGCCGGTGGAACGATGTGGTTCAGGTCTTCGGGGCGAACCCACCCCGAGAAGGAAACTGTCTTGGTCTAAAAGAGAATTTGGCAACGACATGGCTTGGATTTGTTCTAGACCAATCCATGCCAATCCACAGGGGAAGAAGAGCATCCCCACTTGAGGCCGGGTTTTGTTGTCGTGTGACCCTTGCGCATCCAATGCGCCCACACCGACAAGACTAGAAGCAATTCCGGCAGAGCTCCTCCCAGGCAGGCGGCAACTGGTACTTGCCCCCCCCTGTACCTTCCAGGTCTTCTACTTATTCTTCTATGAGAGTAAGTTTGGTGTACTGACCAAGTTCCTGGGTGTTGGGCCTAACTAGACACAATTTCTACTGTATTACTGAGTCAAAGTTGTTTCTGTATACGTGATACTCGCTCATTAACTTATCAAAGAGGAGGGGGGGTATTACAGTTTTTGCTCCATAAATCATGTATATATTGTTTATTACATTGATTTAATCATGTACACAGCCAAATGGTCTAAAACTTTCCATAGCCATGAGCCAAATACTGAGAATCTGAGATACATGCAAATCCATATCAACTGAAGCCTATCCAAATTAGCAATCAACAAAATAGATTACGTCAGTAGGAGGGGATTGGGTGGTGGGAGAGGGATCACTAAATCCCCCTCTGGATTGACTATCCTTTGGATTTTATTGTGTAACCCCAACTTGTCAAACGAAGCCTAAAGGGAGATGGTACAAACGATAATTTTTGCGAAAAAAAAATCGAAGTTAGCAATCAAGAATAGACAGAGATTTAGATTTAAGTTAGGGTTTGCGAGAGATTTAGATTTAAGTTAGGGTTTGGTCATTGGGTGCTCCGTTTTACACAGCAGGAGGAGAAGAGAAGAGAAGAGAAAAGTAGAAGTACCTCGGTGATCGTCGCCGTCGAAGAGAGTGACGAAGACGAAGGTCTCGACCTGGCCTAGGGCGTCGGCGTCGGCGTCGGTGGCGGTGGCGACAGCGGTAGCCCTCCCAGTCGTCTCGTCGCAGCGAGCGAGAAATAGAGAGAGCACGGGGAACGGGGTCAAACGCGAACGGACGCGGGTATGTGGCGGTAGCCCAGTCCAGGGGTTCGGGCTCGGCCCAGGGGCACCCGCCGCTTTGTCCTAAAAAATCGGATCACAGTATATTCCTGATTTTTTTCCTGAATGGTTTTTTTCCTACCTGATTTTTGTCCTGATTTTTCACACTATTATTTTTGCAATTTCTCTCATTTTCTCGATTTTTCCTTTTTCTTAACTCTTTTTTTTCTATCTCTTTTTTTAACATTTTTGCGGTTTTGGCAACTTTTAATTTTTCCCCATTTTTCTATTCTTGTTGGTTTCATGTTTATTATCTTTTAAGGACACTACCAAATGTGCCAATGGCTAGTGATAGACTGGTTTTGAATAAAAAAAAAAAATGATATTTAGTAGTGCATAAAAAAATGATATTTAAGGTCAAACTCTTTTATCGAACCTAGAAACTCTTCGAATACTTCAAACCAACTCTCCATACATTTCGATTATACAAAGATTTCCATCTTTTAATAATGATTTAAAACAAGCTTGAGGTCATTGAAAATGCTACTAAGCTTAAGACCGTTGACTAAATTTGCGAAACTCTCTAGAGATGGTTCATTTGATGTTGAGTGAAATGATACAAAAATGCTATATACATTTTTTTTTAATTTGTCAAAGAAGAGAATTGGAATTCTAGTATATTTCTATATTGCTTATCGATTCGTATCGTATTTGCTATGATGCCTATATTCGTGTGACTTTATGAAATAAACTTTTTTCAAAATTTGAAGTTGACAAAGAAGAGAATTGAAATGGTTATTATGAAATAACCATTTAAAGTATTTACTATCTTGAGAAAAATTGTGTGATGAAATTTATTTTGGTACCCTCAACAATGACATTGGATTTGCATCTAGAAATATTAGAAGAATTTTTAAGGTAATATGTATAAATTTCTTGATTATTATTTTGTTTGTATTGACGTCGCTTATTTTATTTCGTTCAAAATTGCTCCTATATGTGTCTCTGCCTCTGGTGCACACCGACAGGATGTATTGTCGATTTTTACGCTCACAAGAAAATGTTTGACGACTAGCTCTTCTTTACGGGTAGGAGTGGATCATCCTCTGTATTTCAAGACCATATACCTTTCTAGAGTTCCTCCATCGCATTGTGTAATTTTTTATTTAACAGTAGTCTATCGGTAACTTCCTAGAGTTCTTTATCAGTTGAGTCCAAAATAAACCGGCTGCTACCAACATCACGTATGCCGATAGATTATGATTCAACGGATCAGATTTATTGGATCACATCATATGACGTGGCAAGTTTTTTGGGTACCGCGACGCGCTTAGTCGAGAGACTCGAGACAGATAACATAGGAGTAGTAGAGAGTCTGTACTTCGTCCCGACTTTTTCTTTCTTCGTCCCGACTTCTCTTTTTCTTCCTCCTTGGCTCACTCCGATCCGATCCAGGTCCTCGCTGCAGCGAGAGGGAAAACCTAACACACAGGCACACCGCACAATCCAACTCACCTTCAGTTAGCTCTCCAAGATGCAGAAAGCCGCCGTCGCTCTCCTCCTGGCCACTGCTGCCTTGTTCCTGGTGGCCACGGTGGAGGGTGGTGGATTCTACTTCACCGTCGACGACCTCAAGTCTGACGACTCCCTCTGGGAGCTCTACGGCCGCTGGGCTGCGCACCACGAGACGGTGCGCGAGCCTGGCCGCTTCGCTGCATTCAAGGACAACGTCCAGAAGCGCTACGCCAAGAAGCAGCGACACGCGGGGGACCTCATGCCGCTCAACGTGTTCGGCGACGGCTCGTTCGACGAGTTCGCGGCGTGCTGTATCGAGACAGAGGAGGACTGGAAGGAACACTACGGGGAGAGGGCGACGACCGCGGCGACCTCGGGCTCTCCGGCACACCGACAGGATGGATTGTAGATTTGTAGTTGTAGCTGGAGATGGCCATGGCGATGCCCCCTTGCCATATCGGACGCGGAAGTTAACGGTGTAATCAAGTCGATTTTTATACTTACTTTTATATCAATCAGAAGAAAATAAGAAAATGTTTGACGATTAGCACTGAATGTCTGAATAGATACATACCCAATCTTAGACAGTTTCTGCATAAGCCATAAGATGATGAATATGGTCCACTTGAGGCCACATGTTTGCCTCTGTCTATGATGACTCTATTCAATAGTGAATGGTACTCTGAAGGGAAACATTACTGTGGAATTGCTCTTCTTCACAGGAAGGAGTGGATCATGCTGCTATGTGTTTCAAGACCATATATACAGGTGAGCTACGTATTTTCTCTGCACCACATTTTCGTCATTTGTGTCGGCAAGGAAGGCAAATTATAGAGGGTGCAGTCCAGTGTTCTGCTGTAGTATGCGTCAAGGAGGGCCCCCATACGTACCTAACTTCCGCACACAATTATGATACAAATTTGGGCAATGCTACGGTACTACATTTACTTAGTACGGAGTTAATATCTCAACAAATCTAAGCCCTTGATTTTTTTTTTAGATTTTTAAAGTAACTAATTGATTAGTTAAGTTAGAAAAATAATAAAAAAACATGCCAAATCTCCTATCGAAGGAAAGAAGCCAGCGCACGAAAGAAGCCAGCGCATGACCATTCTCCATTCCTGCATGTGTAGTACCTTCCTGAGTCACGAAAACAATATACTTATGCATGTATAAATAAATCAAGGGATATATATTTAATCTTCAAAATTAAGTTGACATATCTAATATAAATCTAAAATTCATACGATCTAATTGTTTTCGCCTATGATATGTGTGATGCTTCCATCAAAATATCAATAAATTAAATTAATATAGCTTTAATTTTTTTTATAGGTACATGCAAGTTAGGTACACATACCTATATTAAAAGGGTCTTGTACATGGTAATCGTGTACAACAACACCTAATCACGCTACATGGTAATTATATGGGCAATGCTCGGTACACCTTTTACCTATTAGAGGTAATATCTCAAATCAATCTAGACCATTGATTTTTAACACTTAATGAATTACTAATAATTTAATAAATCAAAGAAAACAAAAACAAAACTACCGCACCCCCTTATTCACGGGAGGGAATCCCGCATGCAATTGCAACAACACCGCATGCAGTTGCAACAAATCATGCGACATGTTCAACGTTTTTCATAGTATACACAAACAAATATGTCCAACATATATAAAACTTTATGTGCGGATATAATATTGTGATATATTAATTAGAAATAAATGCTTCAATTTGCATTCGGATATATGAAAAAATCAAAGCAACCGTCTCTCGAAAATGTTCAAAGAACCAAAACTTGGGGATTCGGGAAAAAATAGATGCAAGCATGAAAAATTAGAACTTGAACACATATGAAAAATTAGGAAAAGAAGTATGCATGCATGTATCTACATGAAAGGAAGGAAGTATGCATGCATGTATCTACACTAGTGGACTGGCATGCCGCCTTTGCGCGCCCAACTGAAAGCCGATCCTGGATGATATATATTGAAGGTACATGCGGAATAAGAGACCGCACTCGTAGAATATTTAATACCTAAATATCAGATAGAGTATGAAGGCTATGGAGATTCTCATCAGCCCTTCTTCTTGATAGTATGAATGAAACTGGTATTGCACATACAAGAATACAGATTAAGAATCTAATTCTACGATAACAGATAATAAAGTGCCAATAAAAAGGCAAGAGCTTCTCATAAAACAGTCCTGGGGCCTAAAAAGGACGTAGGATGGTCTAGAAATTTCACTTTGATGGTCTTAGAACTGTTGAGAAGGAACCCTGGTTTCCTGCAACTTGTTGAGTGCATCTTTCACCCAGAGACCCAAGACGCACCTGAAACTTGTCATCAAGAAGCACACTGTTACCTTGGATATCTATATATTTACAATGAAGACATAGGTCAGAAATTAAAATGTAGATCAAAAGAAGCTGAATAACTCTAAGATATCCAATCAAAATGGGGAACGATAATTTAAAATGACTGTCGTCAAGGACATAAAAACTTGAATGAGTGGTGTCACCATGACAGGGATATGATAGTTTTTAAAACAATTAACCAATTCTAGTAGCTATGCACTTCATTACTGGCCAATGGTACTCTAACCAAAAAGATAAACATGCCCACCTGGTAGGCCTGGCCGAGCATGCAGGTCTGTTAGCTGCCTAAGCTAATTAGAAGTAGCCACAACACGCAAGAAAACGGTAGCATTATTTTGACTCTACTCAGAACCAGGGATACGATGCCTGTCAAGATATATGACAACATCTAATTCAAATTTGGCAAGTTGCAAACAAACTAAATTCTATCTAGATTATATATCTGAAAACTGAAATTTAGTGGAATAATTAATGACAGAAAAAATGTGAAATTACTCACTGAACACATCTGATGTCTGTAACTACTCTGAAAGGGAACCACTCAATAAGAAAAATAGCATATATTCCTCGAGTAATTGAAACTACTATTGACAGTAAGATATGAATGGTATTTTTCAAAATTAAACTAACATATAACTATGAGGACAGAAATTTCAGTAATTGGGTAACATTAATACGGAAATGGAGCCCTCACTTTTTGTGTAGTAATCAATCCCTAGATGCAGGACACAGAAAATAGAGATCTGTTGCTCAAAGAAGTGTAATAGTAAACTTACTTGCAAAGCATAACACTTAATAAAACAGAGTTCTATATACATGTAATAATTCGTGTGCTGGGCTCAGAATGGCAGAAATAATGTCATATCCATATTGTGATAACGAAATGGCAAGCCTTGCAAGCTGAGCAAAATTGCAGAATAAGCTATAGCTCAATGCCATATATCTTTGAAGGCTAAATCACACAAAAATCAAAGTTATCACACAACTGGAAAGTACGTTAGGTACATGAAACTCCTTGACTTAGAGAGGGAGAATGCGACATCAATGTTACCTTGCTTTTAATCCGCTAGGTATCAGTTGGTCGTCTATTTCACTATTGGCTGATCACCGTGCCGCACGGCGCAACGAACAGAGCAAGAGTTTCAGATGAGCAGTGAAACATGTCTTCTGCACGTGAGACCACTATATCAGAGTGGAAGCTATTATTGGAAGGACCAAAACAGTGAAATATGGCTTCTGCTCGTGAGAGCACTATATCAGAGTGGAAGTTACTATTGGAAGGACCAATCAGCTCTACATAACCCTAATCGATGAAAATGCATCAAATAATTTAGTTTGCAAACCAATCTGATCAATAATATTCACCGGCTCAAATTGCAGATATGTTCAGTTTTAAGCACAAAATTGACAGAGCAAAGAGCTTTCTGAAAATTAAGATTTCGTCAAGAATGCAAACATTGAAGCATTTACTGACCAAACCAAGTATACATATATAGATAGTATATATGTGATGGCAAGTAAATTGATGCGTTCAAATATACATAATATATACTCATTTGTGGTCGTGTTGTATCTATCAGACATCTTGAGAAGGAGAAAATGAACTCTTGTATGAGCAGGACTCAAAAATCCAAAATAAGGTATGCAGGACTGAGAACTTAGAAAAGGAACCTGAACTAAACACAACAGGCAACTGCGAAGCAAGCAGGCTATCAAGTTATATTTTTTCAAAGCATTAGCTCCTATATTCAAGGTGAAGTCTTGTGAAACAAATATGGTACCTGAACAAATATCGTTAGCTACAACCGAGGCATGAAGCCCATCATAATTGAAGTGCATGAGCCTAGCATACAGGTTTTCATGTGCCCGATTTCCACGGTGGCCATGGACCAAGAATAAGTTTTGATCTCCAGTGCAAAACCTGGACAACTTTACCAGTGTGCTGCCTGCATAGTAAAAGAAGAAATAAGAATCATATTTCCGAAGTAAACAAAAGAGAAGACAATCATGGCAGATACTAAGGGATCGTTTTTAGTAAATAAATTAAACGTAGGGACAAACTATATCCCAGGACGCGGAAGAGAAAAATGATATAAAACAATGAAACACCAATAGAGGTGGTTCTGTAACTGGAATCAACTACTCTTTACCTCTGATTTGTTGTCAGTGACAAAAATGTGCAGATGAGTCCATGAAGCACCAGCACAGCATGAACCTAAAGAAGAATGTGCCCTTAACCAAAGAACCTGAGAAGAGGACAACTGGCTCCAAAAGAGAGAACAATAATTAGAAATGTAGACCCCCCCCTTGTAACATTACTGAGAGTAGTATAGTTGACCAGAGGATCAAAGAGGTAAACACTATCAATTGAAGTTTTACAGTAAAAGACACTGTAGGTAGTTAAATGTTACTAATAATCAAATTCAGGTTTGCGGCCATTAATCCAAATAGAGATGATAAGTGTTGTCGTACTATAAAGCACTTAGTTGCAGCAGACTAATGGAGACATTCAACATGTGCTTTCTTTTGGTTTGAACCATAACTTATATGTGACCTTAATGAAGCTATGCAAAACCAGTTTCATTTTTAGCCTAATCAATCCAGCAAAAACAATATAAACTGTATAGTACATACGTTGCAAAGCAGCTGGAAGTTGTCTATGGTAAATAATAAATATATGGTCTGAACCAGCTCGTTAAAAAAAAGATGGGCCAAAGCCAGTGGGAAAGAAATCTGTGGCGTATCATTTAAATTTTATTTTCACCCCTCCTGTATTCATAAGAACCTAACTGCAACTTAAATATAATTTTAGACAATCTATAAAGTCATCAAGTGCTGGACCTGAACACTTTCATATCAAAATCAAGCAACCTATAGCATGCCTTGCAGGATCTTTATAAGACTTAGAAAAGAGACAATGCTTCACCTGGAGCATAGAAATTTGTTTTTGATGCCCTGAAATCCCAGTTTCATCACTGTATCGACCTCTTATTTGCTATCTGATGGAATGCACCTGAACACAATAGAGAGGCAGTGAGTACGGTTTAGGTTATGTGTGTTCAACAGTACCTTGAACACCGGTACCTTGACATATGGATAAATGAAAAATTGGGTGATAGATTAAATTAAGAAATTGCATTCTTACCCGACTAAAATTAGAAGCGCTGATATACCATGAAACCCCACACAAGCCTGTATTTATGCAGGATTCCAATAGGAATGAAAAAATAAATCAAATAATACTTGCAGCAAAGTAACCAGTCTTGTAAATGGCTGCTGGAATTCTTTAGAGTATAATTTAGATAAGAGCTATTCAAGGTGAACCACTTTGAAGGCTACAGTTTTTTAAAATGCAATTTCAGTGTATATCTCTAAGGTAGTTCATTTATCACCTCGGACGTAAAAGTCTGAATACAAGCAGCTGCAACTAATCATTTGGCCTGTAAGATATGAAACACTAATTAATTAAGTCATCTGAATATTATGAAGTTGACTATTTCAATTCTAGCATCATGCTTGCTTGCATGGAAGCTTACCCCATGCTTGCATTCCAATTTGTTTCTCCTACATCTATATAGTGCAAATATGAAGCTTGCAAACATACACAGAAACGAAACACTGACTAATTAATTAAATCATAATGGACACACTTTCGATGGGGATCCCCAACAAAACATTGGGAAGAGGTAGCCAACATCATTCGAGCATGAGCTGATAAGTAAGCCAAAATCAGAAAGTCGGACATGAGAATAGAAGGGGTGTGAGGAGGCCATTCCAACTTTTGTTCAGTTATCAGGACAGGGAAAAGTAGAAAAGATGTAAACTGTGCAGCAGTGGCCCATGATCACTACAATCAAATAGTAAACATGGTCTATGATGGAACCATCAGCCATAACAACAACAACCCAGTCCATGTAAATTAATCCAATACCAAGAGCAAAGCGCAGTCATCATTGCACATAAGGAAACATAGCTCAATTTCATGGGGATTAGGTGATTACAGTAGACAAAAAGGAGAGGTTTTCCCTTGCCTGAGAAGGACGCGCAGGCCTAAGTCCATCATCAAGATGGAGTAGCTGAGCACCGAGAAAGTGATCAACAATCATGACCCTGCAGACAAATCCAAGGTAATCAAAATCTAATCTAAGACGGTCTCCTGTAACAAAGTAGTTAGGGTTAGGGATGGGGAGGACCCTTTAGGGTTTCCTGAGCAGGAAAACAGAATGTGGAGGGGAGGGAAGAGGCGGCGCCGGCAAGCATCCACGGCGGGGCGGCGTGGAGGGGGAGAGGAGGGCGACCGCAGCCGCACCACCCTCGGCGTGGCCGACGCACGGTGGCTGCCATGGCCGCCGACGCAGCAGAGGGAGCCAAAGAGAGCGAGAGGGAGAGGAGAGGAGGGCCGCTGGGGAGGGAGAGCAGAGGGGAGGAGGAAGCCGCCGCCGCCGCCTCTCGCGCCGCCGCTAAAGCCGCGCCACCGTCGCCGCCACAAGCCGGCCACGCCCGCCCGGGCCTGGGAAGCACGGGAGAGGGAGGGATCGATGGGAAGGGAGAGAGGAGGCCGGAGGGCGGCGTTTGGGGAGGAGGGGGGAGGAGGACGGCGCCGGGGGGGACGGTGGGGAGGAGGGGGCGCCGCCGCCATCGCGCCCGCCCGTGGGAGAGAAGGCCGCGGGAGGAGCACGGGAAGAGGTGGTGGCGTGAGTGTTTTTTTTTTTTTTTTTTTTTTTGCCGGCGAGAAGAGGGAGCCGGTATATATATTTGGTCGTGGAGGCGGGGTGTTTTCACAAAATTGAAAGGCGGACGGAAACAAGAAAAACTTACATAAACTCGAATTTTGTCTTCTTCGAATGTAGGACGTTGACTAATACGTGGGGTAAAATGTAAAAAAGTGAAACTAATTTACTGCATGCCAGGGGCATGGTTGGGTTATCTTCGGATTTCACTAAAAGGTAGGGACTTTTTCGCAAAAAAAAATCCTGACCAATCACAGGAATGGGGGCGACGTGGATAGCCTACTTGGGCTCCAAAACTTTGGTCCATGCGGTTTTTTAATGAAAGGAAGGAGGCATGCTCGCTTCTTTAGCCCCGTAATGAGGGGATTTGACGTTTTTTTTCTTTGTCGCCGTAAGGAGTACAGACTATGCATGCAGCAATAAAATCTAAACAAAGATTTTCTATATTTAAAACTGTCCTTATTTGCCCTATAAATTAAATTAATACTATTACCTCCTAGAAGGTAATAGATGATCGCGGACCGCTTGATCGTAATAAATGGACGGTCCACAATCATTTGGGAGTACCGTAGCAATTGCCAATTATATATATCAAGTCCAAATTTGAAAAAAAAAAAAAACAATATCAACCAGATCACACATGTATCAAATCTAAAAAAAAGATATATGCATACTTACAACTTTCCTACTTTATCCTATTTTACAAAATAAAAATTAAATAAATATATATTTCAAATATTATCTCGTAAGAGTTAATAGGTAATCACAACCGTTGAATCAATTGAAATAAATGAATGGCTCACAATCATTTGGGCGCCTTGTTGGGCGGAACAATTACCTACAAATTTTAAGAATGGGCCCAAAAAAATTTTAGTCAGAGGTTTGGTTTTTTCAAAGGAGCAATCTGATTACGTTTCCACTGTTACAGGAGCAGTGTCCACACTGTTACAGTGCAATACAGTAGTAGTAGTAAGAGAAGAAGTAAAAAAAAAAAAAAAGAGAAAAACTTTCTTCAGCAATTACCGTTTTCATAAGAGAAGAAGTTTGACAATAAAGTAGTAGTAAATCTTAAAAAAGCCAAAAAGAGCAAAATGTTGTTTATTTTATCAGTTGGTGTCTCGCTTTTTAAGCAATGCAGCTTGCAGAGTAAATTGTGATTTGTAGTGCAATTGATCCATCTTTAATTTTAGGGCCAAACTATGCACCACTGCATTGCATCTGGGGGTTTCATGGCATTTATAGAGCTGAACAGTTAGAAACTGAAGCTGATCATTCACCACCTTTATAGTAGTTCAGATTTCACTTTATGTGCAGTGCGTCACAGTATCTGAAACCGGCGCTTGTGATGGAGCTCTGAATCTAATGATTGATGCTCCTGTGCTGCCTGTGACGATGAGGAAGGCGCCAATGCAGATGCATGCTTCATCTACAGTTTAGCTTTGAAGAGTTTGTCCTCTTCTTTAAGCTCAGCCGCTTTCAGCACAATCTATCTCAGCATCAATCCAAATGATGCACCAGCGAAGATTTAGTTTGTGCAAATCACATCTCTGAAATTTCGCAGTGCTACTGTGGAGATTATTGGTGGTTAGCAAAAGTTCCAAGATTTGCACCACAAAGAGGAGATCAGTGGTGCATTATTTCCAGTTTGCCAACGAAATAATGCGTGTCGGTTGCGATGGCGGTGAAGGTCGATTATGCTGTAGCTAGTGTGTACGTGCAGTTCACCTTTTGGAATTGGTGTGCAAGTTGCCAGTGATTTAGCACGGCTGGGGCCGAAATGCTATGCTTGAGTGTAGTTTTGCAGGAAAGAACCTATTTACTTTACTTGGATCAAAAGGAATGAGCGGTAAAATCAACTGTGTTTATTCTTTGTTGCTTGAGAGTAGTAAACAAACCGAAAGAGTGGTGGAATACTTGGCCACCATGCATTGGAAGAATAAGCAAAGAAACATGTCGGATTTGGCAGCAAATTTCACTGCTGCATGCTTGATTTCAACACGGACTAAACAGTGTACATACAACGGTGCATCTGTATCTGTCGACAGTATCCACATCTCTTTGCATTTACTACTTTTGGGGCCACAATCATGTCCACTGTTAGTACACCTCACTTGTTCATCCTAGGCCCCAAACCTCCAAAGTTTGCCCCTATTCTTCTCTGCTTAATAAAAATTAAATTCCCATCAACCTATTCCTACTCTGTAGGACCAACACCTTACAACAGCCCTGATCTTATTCCTTCTCACCTGTATATATATAAAAACCTCTTGCAGAACTGAAAAACTACCAACTCATCACACGCAACACACTAGATCACTCACCGGACATATTCACCAGCCAACACCATCACCAACCAAGTCATCTCCCAGATGGCAAGGTCTTGTGATCTTCCGGGCGTTCAGCAGCAGCAAGCAGCTGCTCTTCTCCTAGCCTGCACATGCACCCTTGCTCTGCTCGCGGTGCAGCTGCAGCCGTGCAGAGCCCAGCAGCAGCAGCCTCCGTCGCCGGGCTACTACCCCAGTGGCATGTTCAGGCCGCTGGACTTCTCGGAGGCCTACCGCACGCTGTGGGGCGCGCAGCACCAGACGGTGTCGCCGGATGGCAAGTCCCTGACGCTCTGGATGGACAGCAGCTCGGGCAGCGGGTTCAAGTCCGCCCGCGCGTACCGGAACGGCTACTTCGGCGCGTCGGTCAGGGTGCAGCCAGGGTACACCGCCGGCGTCAACACCGCCTTCTACGTGAGTGACGAGCTAGAGTGATGGTGGTGGTAGTGTTATCTCTGCTGATGATGCTGATACAACAACGCATATGGCTGCTGCAGCTGTCGAACAGCGAGGAGTACCCGGGGCACCACGACGAGATCGACATGGAGCTGCTGGGGACGGTGCCGGGGGAGCCGTACACGCTGCAGACCAACGTGTACGTGCGTGGCAGCGGCGACGGCACCATCGTCGGCCGGGAGATGAGGTTTCACCTCTGGTTCGATCCCACCGCCGACTTCCACCACTACGCCATCATCTGGAACCCCGACCAGATCCTGTGAGTCTCGATCCGCCGGCCGTCTCCCCTGCACCCTGCGTGCAGGGCTTTGTTGCTACTACTAGCTGCCTGCCTGCCTGCCCAGTCACATGAGCTGCGTCTGCGTATGTGCAGGTTCCTGGTGGACGACGTGCCGATCAGGCGGTACGAGAGGAAGACGGAGGCCACGTTCCCGACAGGGAGATGTGGGCGTACGGCTCCATCTGGGACGCCTCCGACTGGGCCACCGACGGCGGCCGCTACCGCGCCGACTACAGGTACCAGCCGTTCGTGTCGCGGTTCGCCGGCCTCAAGATCGGCGGGTGCGCCGCGGACGCGTCCACGGGCTGCCAACCTGTGCCGGCGTCGCCGTCGGGGACGACGGCGCTCAGCGAGCAGCAGGAGGCCGCCATGCGGTGGGCGCAGCGGAACTCCATGGTGTATTACTACTGCCTCGACGCCTCCAGGGACCACGCGCTCTACCCCGAGTGCTGATTGATCCTTCGGTGACGAGCTGTTAGGGTCGCACAGCGTTATGCAACTGTGAGCAACTCGCAATCCAAACGCACATTGTGAATATAACTTGCAAGAAAGAAAAACGATCCAATCTGGTAGAATTATCATTATCAACAAGCATCGGTGTTTTCACGAATAAATTTCGTGAGACTTTCGTATTTTCATGAGAGTTCACCTCCACGAATGGATATATTGCCATCAAGTTTGCATCGGTGTTTTCATGACTGTTTTTTTGTGGTATTTTGTGAGTGAACCTTCACAGATGGACTTCGTGAGACTTTGATATTTTCGTGAGACTTCATCTTCATGAATGTATATTGCCACCAAATTTGCATTGATGTTTTCATTACTGTTTTTATGGTATTTTGTGAGAGTAAACCTTCACGGATGGATTTCATGAGACTTTGGTATTTTAATGAGAGTTAACCTTCACAAGTTTGTGTGGCCACCAAGTTTGCATCAGTATTTTTGTGACTGTTTTTTATGGTATTTCATAAGAGTAAACCTTCATGAATAGATTTCATGAGAGACTTTTGTGTTTTCATGAGAGTAAACCTTCACAAAAAAATAGCTGATTTTCATGACGTTGTGTGGAGTACTCTCATGAAAATACGTTTTTTAAATGGCGGGATTTACATCACTCTCATGAAAAGTTAGTTTCATGAGAGTTTATTTTTCACTCTCATGAAAAATTCTTCCTCTCACAAAATATCTAGTTTCTGGTAGTGAGTTATGCTATGAAAAATGAACTTATAATTCCGTCAAAAGAATATTGAGGTACACAAAGAACAAGTGAACGCCTGATGTTACGTTTTACATATAGTGAAGTGTAATGATGATTACAAACTGAAAATATCAGCGATTGAGCATAGCAGGAAGCATCACAGGTGTGACAGATTGCTACCTGTTTGTTTCCTTGATTTATGACACAATGCGATGAGGCATCAGTACAACTCTAACATCATATGCAATCCTAAATCCTTCACTCCCCGGTGTATTGTATATTGGAGCCTCTTACAACAGGTTATCTGAAATGTACTGCATGGTTTTACACGCTGTCTTTAGTACTAAACACTGTACGGAGCAAGAGTGGTCTGTACTTGTACAGCAAAGCTAGTGAAGGGCCAACTGCTAGCATGCACAGCTACTATAAACAAAGCTAAAGAATGAAGTCAATGATTGTCTCCGCTAAGCTACCAAATTGAGAAAACCTGTAGCTTTTCGGCGCTTAAGCAACCAAGGTATCTCTCCCCAGTTGAACTTTCAGCAAACCTTAGATCAAGGACTGGTTCTCTGTGGGGCTTGAGATCGATGTACCTCTGAAATGAAGGCAGCTGCCAAGTCCGGACTCCATACAACGACTCATCACCATAGGCAAACAGATGCTGATTGCCTCCGCAGGGTACGATTGCAGATTTCGACATTCGCATCTCACTTACGCTACCACTGCAGGTATGGTCCTTGGCAAAGGATGTGGTGCTGGTCCTCCTGAGGAGTGTGTGGCATCCTAGCTTTCCTGAACCAGTGAGTGCCGGTGTTTCTGGTGTAGCCGCTTGAGGTGTGGCACTATCATCTGGCAGCTCAACTTTCGGGCGATATGAAGCCACCAGGAGATCACTTGACGGAGAGGTATACGCAAGAGATATGCAGACCCCTTGGTTTTCCATCCCGCTTACCAAACTCGGCCTGAAAAAAGAGCCCAAACTCATGGGAACTACAAATAACCAAATCCTAATTTCAAAGACCATGAGAAGCACATCAATAGGAACTGAGCAATTGGGTAGACTTTTCAGACTACAGCATACCTGTTTTCGCTGACATCCCAAATGCAAGGCCCTATAGAAGAAGCAGAAAAAATCTTTCTGGAACCACTGCCATCTACAGCACAGTGCATTGTATGAACTGGGTGTGTTGATAGACCCATGGTAGAGTGCAAAGGTGCTGAAGTTTGACGAATATCAAAGACCAATAGCATGCCATTCTGAAAATTAATTAAAAGAATTTATATTGAACCCTCCAAAGAGCGCGAAAAGCTTTAGAAGAATCACAAGGCATTCCAAAAAGTAAACCTGTAATCCAGCATAAATATGAGTTGAAGTAGTATAATCCCCTGAACAGGACCAACCAGGAGCCTGCAAGACATCACAATACAGAAGATTAGCAGGTCAGCATAAACAATTTCACATTTTTAATGGTTCACTTGACTCCTACTTAAGCAACTCATAGCTATTTTCAGTACCTTAAAATCAATTTAAGGAAAAAGTATACATGTCTCTGTCAAAAACAAGTGCTCTGATTACCAAGCACTTGTTGATTTCTTTTTTTTTAAAAAAAAACAAATAATGTAGTGAATGTATAGTGATCAGTTTTTCAATATCCATGAGCGAGAACAACTACAAGAGAACAATAGAAATGGAACAGACTTGCTCATACCTAGTTCTAAGTAATGGAAAGACAATGTATACTTTTTTTGGTAGCATGAAAAACATAAAAAATAGTGGCCAGTTTTGTGAAATTGCAAGGTCAAAGAATTACCGGTAGATCATATTGAAGGACAACATTGTTGGTCGTCACGCTGGGATATAAACATATGAACAAAGGTCAGATATTGGAGTAAATGTAGCCAAGAAACCAGTGAAGAATAAAACTTGCACACTTTCTTACAGACTTGAAAAGAGACAACTTCCTGCCCAGTGATGCAAAAACAACATCACCCTCAGGCCGCATACAGATATCCCTAATAGCTTTAGTATCAGGAGGGAGGTGGATCATCTCCATTCCTTGTCCACGAAACATGCTAATCTGTTGAAATTAAGAATGGATTTGCGAAAGGTGAATAATCAACAAAAGTTTACTGTAAAAACTGTTACTCACCTGAAGTCATTAGGCAAAAGCTTCTATTAAGACTTGTACCTTTGTAAGGATGTGTTCACCAACTCCATGTGCCCTTCCCGAAGTGAATATAATTTGACTGGATGCATCTATAGCCATGACCCGAGCTCCATCAACAAAAACTCATTCTACAAAACACGCTGCAATTGTCAGTCGGCGAATGACAAAGTTCCTTCATAACTCTACTGCTATAGTGATGCTGCGGTTCCATTGACTCTATGATTGAAGTTGGCATGGTAAGAGGCACATGCTTCATAAGTAATAGTAAACATTAAACAGCTATAGTTACAATAGGCCACATAATCAAATGGAACTAGTAGAAGGGAATCAGACAACATTGAAAACAGACCTGGAGAGCAAAACCTGACAGATTGTTGTGGTCAATATCCTTTGTATGTGAGGCAATTGGCTCTGCCCCTGGTATTCCATCTGATGACTGCTCCATCATTTTCTTCACAGTTGATTGTAAAAATGTTAATTAAAGCTTCTATTACAATGATTAATCGTTAAAATTTGAGCGATACTAGGCTTACCTGTCTCTTTGAGCTTGATAGATATATTATATTTTGTTGTGACGTAATCAGCCTCTGCAGGTGATATTAGGAAACATAAAGGATTGAATACGAAACTCTACTGAGCATATAGGGTTTATGCACAGAAAGTATTGCTCAATTTAATTTGTAACAAGATACATCAGAAGGAGTCACCCATTTTTCCTCAGAAAAATTGGTCAATTCAATTACTGAGACAATATTTCGTATGCGCAGGTACCTCATACTGTTTTATCTTCTCAAGTAACTTTGCTTGCTGCATGCAAAAAAGAAAGCATAAGCTTTGGGAATAGGATATGCAACTTGTATTAATTGCTCCAGGACAGAATGACCCTAATGCCAGCTTAAAGTAGAAACACAGATACAAAAGAGGGCGCTTACTTGCTTCTCAAGAGATTCATTTTTCTCTGTCAAGGACAATACTTGCTGCATAAATTAAACAAGCATCACTAGATGGCCACAACTCAAATATCTCCAAGGAAAGGAAGAAGCATAACTAACCTTTTCAAGATGATTACTGGGAACAACAATCTCAGGTACATAGAGATTGATGATGTTGTTTTTTGTATATCCCTTGCCACATTGAGGACACTGAGCATGTAAAACAATGAATCTGATCAATTAGAAAGATCCCAAAACAACACTATTATTTTGAGCTCAATAGTCAGCATACCGGTGCCTTTTTCTTGCCATGCTGCACTAACCACGTCTCTAAGCAAAGTCTGCCATAGACATGCCCACAAGGGATGCAACTAAACGCATAATTTCACACAGTTAGCAATTTAAGATACTCCACTCAGAATACTAGATCAGCTAATCATTAGAAATTTTGAACCACGCGAGACCACGAGCTGGGCCGCAAATCCACAAAATCACTGAAATATACAATTGCTTCTCACCTCACTCGATGCGCACCATCGGCAGTCCACGCGACCATACAAATGGGGCAGCTGGGAAGGCTCGGGTCCTCCGCCTCGCCTTCGCTCTCCACCGCCTTATCCTCGTTGGCCGAGCCGCCCCGGCCCCTCGCAGCGTCACCGGATCCCTCGCTCCCTCCTCCTCCTCCTCCTCCTCCTCGTCGTCGCTCCCTTCCTCACCCGAGGCGGACGAGCTCACTTGTACAGCCCTGCGAGCAGGCACCTCTGCGGCCGGCCGTGGCCGCGGCCGCCTGCCCCGGGAGCGCGACCCCGACGGCATCGGGTGGCCGAGCTTCGCCGCGACCAAATTGGAGAGCGGCAGGATGAATGCAAAATGAATTGGGGAAAAATCTTCAGACGCGCCCCGGTCGGTGAGCAAGCAACGAAAAGGTTGGCGCGCTCGAGTCGGAAAATTTTATGGGCTTTCTTCATGGGCCGCAGAAACCAGCCCATCAACCAATCAAAAGCCCACTCCCGCAGGCAGCAGAACCAGACCAGCGCTCGCGCGGCAGGGTGAGCGGGTGAGGCGCGCTACGATTAGTCCCACCTCGCCGCCTGAAGCTGGTTGGGACGTGGGAGGAGGCTACATAAAATGCGCCCCAGCCCACGCAGCAACCTGAGTATAACCTGGACGGGGGTCGACGGGATCACGAACACCGTGGCCTGGGTCAGTGGCCCATGATGGGTCTTGGCTTACCCACCATGCAACCCCCCCACTCTTGAGGGTCTGTTTGGAATGGATGAATAAAAAAAAATAATAAAAGATAGAAAAAAAAACACGAAAAATGATAGAATGTAATGACAAAACAGAGGAAAGAAAAACGCAGAAATTTCATAGAAGTGGGTGTTTGGAACACAGAAAGGAAAAATATAGGAATTATTTGAAGAAAACACGTTACAAAATGATAGGAATGCAATGACAAAACAGCAAAAAAAAAAAAACGCAGAAAATTTCATTAGGAATGTAATGACAAAACAGAGGAAAGAAAAAAAATAAATTTCATAGAATTGTTTGGAACACACAAAGGAAAAATATAGGAATTATTTGAAGAAAAACACAGAAAATAATAGGAATGCAATGACAAAACAGAGGAAAGAAAAAAAACGCAGAAAAAGAAAACATACAGAAAGGGAAAATACAGAATTATTTGAAGACACAAATAGAAAGAAAACACAAAAAAAATGATAGGAATGCAATGACAAAAACAGAGGAAAGAAAAAAACGCAAAATTTCATAGAAGTGGGTGTTTGGAACACGGAAAGGAAAAATACAGAATTATTTGAAGATACAAATGTTGCACGTATTTTGTATAAACTAAATCAAACTTGTGGAGGGAGTATATGAAATATAAGAACCATACAGTAATCTTGTTTTATTAGTTGTTGCACGCTAGTGTTGCTACATGATGGGCCCACCACTAAATAGCCCCCGCCCCCCACGAGTCACGCCAACTCTGCTCTTCTTCTTGTCTCAGGCCTTGTTTAGATTGCTAAAATTTTTAACTTTTTTAACTTTCTCTCCATCACATCACATTAAATACACCAAAAGACATATGTTTGGAGTACTAAATGTAGGTAAAAAAATAATTAATTACATAGTTTAGATGTACATCGCGAGACGATTCTTTTGAGCCTAATTACTCCATGGTAAGATGATATTTATCACTAACAAACGAAACGTGCTACGATTAATGCGATGTAACATTCGGTTCCAAATTTTAGCAATCTAAACAAGGCCTCAAAGATAGTACGATAGAGTCTCTCCTCCCGTCATCACATTACTTCTCTCTCTCTAATAAATCAAAATTGCACGGATGTATTATTAGATGCTAGAAAACAATACTACAGATGACCCCGCACCATGCCTTCTTTCTCGGACTTTGCAAAGGAAAAGAAACCAAGAGGTTGTTGTGGATTTTAAATTTCCTCCAAAACGTCATGTATAGGAAACTTTCCTTTGGAAAGGAATCAACCAATCCTTTGTTCCAAACGCAAGCCTACAAAGAGCCAAAACCATAGGAAAGCCAATTCCTTTGAAAATCCTTTGAACTTCCTTTGATCCAAACACGGCTGAAAGTGGGTGGTGGACGCCTCACTTTGTGGTAGGGGGCATGCACTTGCATGACCCCGCCAAATAAAAATAAAATTTAAACCATCCGCCACTTTCTTGGGCAAATGAACATCGCCCCTCCCATGTGTGCACCGGTTTCTTCGCCAGCCTCGTCGCTACCTTCGTTTGCCTCGTACACGTACGGGCGGAGGGTAAGTGGTGGCCTGCCCGTCCCTAGCCGCCATGGATCGACGATAGTGTCTTTTCCGAGATCCCTCTACCGCAGCTTATTTTCGTGGTAGCGACCCTAGACGATTGAGAGACATTGGCGAGAGAGAGGAGACTAGATATAATTGATTCTTTATTGTCCTTTGCGGTTTACCTACACCAGACTAAATAGGCATCGAGGCTTCCCTGCCGAGCCTTTCCTTTTCTGCATTCAAGAAGGTGAACGGCGCTAGAGGCGTCGCCGTCGACAACAACACACACAAGATCGTGCGGGCTTTCGCCTAAGCTCCAAAACCCATGAGCAATGGCCTAACCCGCAGAAACCGGGAACGAACCCGGCGTACGTAAGCCCTTGCTCGGAACTCCACACTCATCTCTCCTCAGAAGACGGAAGCCGCGAGCACGCACCGAGGGGGATCCGGCAGAGGGAGAGCCAGTGGATCCGAGAAGAAGTCACCGGATCGGAGTCCCGACCGACGTCCTCCCGGCCACTGGTGTGCTCACCGGGCACAACCGCCCACCAAAGACGGCCAAGGGAAGCCACGGCCCGGCGCCCGTCGTCGCCGCGGCTGCGGTAGCCAAAGCGGCACCGCCCACGCACCATCCGGCGAGGAGAGCGCCAAGCATCCGCACCACGCCACAGGCGGCGAATCCCGTAGGGGGAGCACGAGCTGCCCACGAGCGCATGTAGCAGATGCGGCGTCGGCGCCCCCAGCGCCGTCCGCGGAAGAAATTCGGCATCTCGGCGGCGCGGGCGGCCGCCGCCCACCGAGACGGGCGGGCGATAGGGAAGACCATCTTGCCGGAACAGGGGCGGGGGACCCAGATCCTTGCTCGGGAACCATGGATCTAGCGCCCTAAGTTCGCTCGGCCGCCGCCCTTGGTGCCGAGAGCTCTCAAGCTTTGGGGTTGGGGAGGGGCACGCCGAGCACCAGCCCCGCGACCGGCACGCCGCGCGACATGGGGGAAAGCCCCACCGCCGCCGCCATCGGGTCGCGCGGGGCTTCCCGTCGGCCGCCTCTCGCGGTGAGGTGGAGGGAGAGGAGCTATGGGGTGGCGGCGGCGGTTAGGGTTCGCCGCCGCCGTCGCAGGGTGGGCGATGGGGGCACCGCCGTCCGCTTGTGTGCCACTACTATCCACTACTATCGCATAATTAGGAGCAAGTTATTAAATTACATGGTTTTAGCTAGCTCCGTAATAAATCGATGAAAACTCTAATGATCATCATTGTCGCCAACAACGCCAACCATTTGCTCGACCATGGCTTTGGCAAGGTTGGCCCGACCGGCGACACTGACGACCTCCTTCCACACCGCCTTCTTTGCCTCACGGTCTTCTTGGTAGAGCGTTTGACGCCCCAGGTCATGCGCGGCGTGCATTAGCCTCGTTTGCGCCTCGGATAGATGAAGGGAATCGAGTTGTGGCGACCCCCGCCCGTGGCGGCGCGGATTGTACTCCCGACCAACGCGCGGCACTCGGGGTGGTGTGCGCCACGTCCTTGTTGTCCTCACGTAGTGGAGGCGCAGCATCGCGCCCTGGTCCACCGCCGTGGTGCCGAGCGCGTCTGCGCCGTCGACCTTGGTGCCCGCGGCCGCGGCGCCACTCGACGAGGTCCATGGCCACGAAGCGCCAGGTCGCGTGCGTCCCCGGGCCCACGCTACGCTTGTCCGACCGTAGCGCCGACTCACGAATCGCCTGGTGAGCCCAGGCCCTTTGTAGTGGCGCCCGGTCACATTGGCGCACGTTTTCACCAGTCGCTGGCCTTGTTGGCCTCAAGATGGTGGCCACCGGCGGCACCGATTGCCGCCAAGGACGCGGCAAGAGAGGAGCACCACGGGCGAAGCGTGGTGGAAATTGCCGACGCCATTCTTTGCCGCCATAACCACTAGCTACCGTTTCCGATAGCTTGATATGCCAATGGAAGGAACGGTACGTATACTATGCCACTATGATGAATTGGTGGTGTAGTATGTGCATATTTATAAAGCAAGGCGTAATGATGTAGATATCCAAATGGAGGATTCGCGAGAATTTAGATATACCAATAATAAATGCTTTTATTCGATATCCTCTATCTATCCGTCTGGCATCCGCTATCCGATCTATCTATCCGTGGTCTGTCTATCCGTCTATCTATCTATCCGTCTATCTATCTATCTATCTATCTATCTATCTATCTATCTATCTATCTATCTAGAGATCTATCTATCTATCTATCTATCTATCTATCTATCTATCCGTCTATCTATCTATCTATCTATCTATCTATCTATCTATCTATCTATCTATCTATCTATCTATCTATCTCTGCCTCCGTCTCTATCCGCTTTTATCTATCTATCCGTCTCCGTCTATCCGCTTCATCTATCCGCCTATCCGCTCTGTCTATCCGCCTATCTATCCGCCTATCCGTCTATCTATCCGCCTATCTATCCGCCTATCTATCCGCAATCCGCTCTATCTATCTATCTATCTATCTATCTATCTATCTATCTATCTATCTATCTATCTATCTATCTATCTATCTATCTATCTGCATCTATCTATCTCGCTCGTCTATCTATCTATCTATCTCGTTTATCCGCTATCTATCTATCCGCCCTATCCGTATCTATCCGTCTATTCGTCCGTCTATCTCCGTCTATCTATCCGTATCTATCCGTCTATCTATCCGTCTATCTCTATCTATCTCTATCTATCCGCTATCTATCTATCTATCTATCTCGCTCGTTTATCTATTCGTTTATCTATCTATCTATCTATCGCTATCTATCTCGTTTATCTCGTTTATCTATCTATCTATCTATATCTCGCTCTAGCTGTCTGTCTCGTCTCGTTTTCTGTCTCGTCTGTCTATCTATCTATCTGTCTATCTGTCTATCTATCCGTTTATCTATCTGTCTCGTTTTCTCGTCCTCTCTGTCTGTCTATCTCTCTGCTCGTCTATCCGTCTATCTATCCGTCTATCTTCTCGCGTCTATCTATCCGTCTATCCATCCGGATCTATCCATCTACCTATCTATCTATCTATCTCGCCTCGCTAGGTGGGAGCGTGCTCGCAACGGCAGGGCTCACCGCCTGAGATGCGCCGGGGAGGGAGGGTCGTTGGTTGGAGACGTGGTCGGCCATGGAGAAGAGGAGGTTCGGCCTGTGGTCGGCCATGGGGGAGAGGACCTCTCGCCGCAAATGCCATGGAGGATGGGAGCTATAGCTCGACTAACTGGGCGGGAAAGGGAGGCGCGCGGCAAAAGAAGGTAGGTACAACAAGGCGACAATGTTTCAACCCCCACAATGTTTTATTTGTTTGTTTCGCTTGTTTCAATAGTTTCAGAGGTATGTTTCAACCGAATCATATGTATGTTGCAAAAAATGATAGAGTGTTTCACATGTTTCAGAGATATGTTTCATCGATATTTCAAAAGAGATGTTTTAAGTGTTTCAACTAGTTTCAGCTTGTATGTTTCAACCGTTGTTTTTCGAATGTTTCAAAAGTAGATCGGGGTGTTTTTCTAGTGTTTTCAGAATGATGTTTCAAGTGTTTCAACTACCTTCATGCGTATGTTTAATCTGTTGGTTCTCGACTGTTTCGAAAGTAGATCGGGTGTTGCTTCTTCTTCTTCCACCCTTCTGCTACATTCTCTCCCATAGTAGAGCCGAGGTCGAAGTTCAATTGTTATTTTCTGGATGTTTCAAAGTAGACCGGGTGTGTTTTTTTTCATGTTTCGATTGAAGTTTCATGTGTTTCAACTACCTTCTTGTATATGTTTCATCTGTTGGTTCCTGACTATTTCAAAAGTAGATTGGGTGTTGCTCCTTTTATTCCACCTTTTTTGATGCACGCTGCTCTCATGGTAGAGCCGTGGTCGAGCCAAAGACAAGAGGCGAGAGGCGGGGGGCAAAGGGCAGGCAAAGACAGGCGCAGGCCGCAGGCGGGGCATGTGAAGGGCGGGCTCGCGGGCCCGAAAGCAGCCGCGGGCATCCGAACGTGTCCGTCCAACGTCCGGCGCTATCGCACCCGATAAAATTTTGGCTTGGCCCCGCTTTATTTTTATTTGTCGTCGAGTAGAGATGGGCGGAGTGGCACACTTCAAGTGGCTACCCCGTAATCACAGGGGAACCGGTCCTTGATCTAGGTTTGCCGAAAAGTTCAACCGGGAGAGAGATCTTTTTTAGAATCACACAAGCATAACGCGCAGACACTCACAACACGCACGCACACTCATCCCTATGAATACCCGTACGCAACCCTACCCCTATGAGCACCTCCGGCGGACCGAAACACCGACAGATCCGAGATTCCCGAATTCACCATTGGCGCCTTGTCGCCGACGGAACGCCGCTACCACCAATGCATAACGCCGTAAATTCGGAAAAATCCCGTGAAAAAGGTGCGAGCACCAGGATTTGAACTCTGGTGGGTAGCGTCCCACTGGACCGTCCTACCATTGGATTACGAGCCAATTCGCCTGGGGAGAGATACCTTGGTTGCTTAAGCGCCGAAAAGCTACAGGTTTTCTCAATTTGGTAGCTTAGAGGAGACAATCATTGACTTCATTCTTTAGCTTTGTTTATGGTAGCTGTGCATGCTAACGGTTGGTCCTTCACTAGCTTAATTTGCTGTACAAGTACAGACCACTCTTGTTTTTTTTAGATAATGGATAAACATATCCGGCCTCTACATCCAAGGATGTACACAGCCAATTATTACACAAACTTTCGATGAAAGAAAAGAGAAAGCCACGGTCTTATAGATCGACCAGGAAGCTAGTTCAAACAATAACCACTCTTGCTCTGTACAGTGTTTATTACTAAAGACAGCGTGTAAAACCATGCTGTACATTTCATATAATAACCTGCTCTATGAGGCTCCAATATACAATACACTGGGGAGTGAAGGATTTAGGATTGCATATGATGTTAGGCTGTCTCCAACGATGAATGTAAAAATACGCGAGGCATTGGCTGGTTTAGGAAGTGTACAATCAAAGGCTCGGGCATGCAAAAACCACCGTCTCTAACAACGGCCGTAGAAACAGCGGATCCAAAACCGCAGAAGTTTGCATCTAGGACCTTGCGTTTTTCATAAATTAGCTAAGCCTACATGTAAAAAATTTTCTCTCGCACTTTTGCATCAGGAACCCCGAGAGTGAAACCAAATTGATTTTCTACCCTTCTCCTTCTTCCTCCCGATGCAATCTGCGCCAAGACCGCCGTAGGCTCAAGGCTGCCGACCGACCCACCAGCGCCGCCGCCGCAGCTCACCGTAGCGCCCCCGCCCCCCGTGACACCCCGCCGCGGGTGGCCTCGCGCGCCGCCGCTCCCCCCGCGGGCTCGCCGGTGCGACGCCGACTTCCCCCGCCCGGCTTCCCCGGTACGGTAGCGCCTGCCGCCGTCGTCGCGGAAGCCGCCGCCGTCGTCCGCTTCACCTCTGTCCTCCTATGGGCCCACCAAGACCGGGCGCAGGATGTTTGCGCCGTTGGCGAGAGACGAGGCATCTTTGCCTTCCGACTCCGCGCATTGGCAAAATGGATGTCTCGCTTTGCGCGCTGCTGTTGGAGGCCGTTTTTGTTACCCAAAAAGACACCGCGGAACTACCTATTATGTGTTTTGGCTGCTCTGTTGGAGACAGCCTTAGAGTTGTACTGATGCCTTATCGCATTGTGTCATAAATCAAGGAAACAAACGGGTAGCAATCTGTCACATCTGTGATGCTTCTTGCTATGGTCAATCGTCGCTGATATTTTCAGTTTGTAATCATCATTGCACTTCACTATATGTATAAAACGCATCAGGCGTTCACTTGTTCTTTCTGTACCTCAATATTCTTTTGACGGAATTATAATTTCATTATTCATAACATAACTTGCTTGTTTTTTTTTTTTTTTTTGAGCATAAACATAACTTGCTTGTTGATAATGATAATTCTGTCAGGTTGGATCGTTTTTCAGTGGCCCAGTTATTGCTCCAGTAGATGGGCTGAACGTCTTGCAGTGTCTGGGTTGATTTGAGCCCGTTTGTGGCCAGCAGAACTATTGTTTTGGAACAAAGAATTTTTTCATTATGTTGCCTCCTATACACTTACACTATATAAAATTGTATAATTCATTTTTCGTCGTCACTAAGAAAAGGAGGACCACGACTTGTGATTCTTTTCTTGCCTGACCGACGGCCGACGGGGAGCCGTGAGGGTTGGGAACGGGATGGCGCGGAGTGTGTCGTACGTTTCGGCGGCGAAGCTGGTATCCATGGCGCGAGGCAATCCTCGCCTCGCCATCATCGACGTCAGGTACGCTTGCGCGCGCGGGCCCCCCGCCTCGGCCTGTCCTCGCCGATTTGGAGACTGATTTTTGTTTCCCACCACCGGAAGGGATGAGGAGAGGAGCTTCCAGGCGCACATCGCGGGTTCGCACCACTTCGCGAGCGGCAGCTTCGAGGCGCGGATGCCGGAGCTGGTTCGGGCCGCCAGCGGCAAGGACACCCTCGTCTTCCACTGCGCGCTGAGCCAGGTCACAGATCCGCCGCCCTCGCTTCTCTCAGTTGCTCCCCGTTCTCTGTACTTATTAGGAATCTGATTCCCTAGACAAAACCTGCGTTAGATGCTCACCGCAACTAGGTTGGATTGGTGACGGATGAACTGAACCACAGTGATACCGTGGATCTTCTGGGAGGGAAAACCAATAATTTGCACAAGTACGAAACCTTATGTTGGTATGTTCAACAGACTAAATAAGAACTTTGGTGGGGGCAATTTGTTCTCATGCCTTGTTCTTCATATATCTTCCTTTGATTGAACTCATTTATCCTTGTAAATTTTGTTAGCGTGAGCATACTGGCCTGCATAGTAGACCTTCCTTCAGATGTGCACTTTTATTCACTGTTAACAAGTTTTCATGTTTGAGTCAGATTCAGCTTGGGGTAAAAAGGTTTTGGTCTCAGCCACTTATGATCGTATGAACACAATGGTACTGTGGATCTTCTGGGAAAACTGAAATTTGCAATACCCCAATTGACCTCGTGTTGAGATATTCACCAGACTATAGAATAATTAAGCCAACAAGAGCTTTCGTTATGGCAATTTGTTCTCATGCTTGTTCTCCATATATTTCATGCTCTGACTAAATTAACTTCTTTACCCTGGTAATTTTGTTAGTGTGATCATACTGGCTTGCACAGTTGACCTTCAGATGTACTGCTTTGATTCCTATTAACAGGTTTTCATGTTTGTGTCAGATTCAGTTTGAGATAAAAAGGTTTACATGTCCAGCTAGGAATTAGGATACATTTCACCAAGGGATTTTGGTTATTAAATTGGATTAGGATCTGGAACCTTTGAAATGAGAGACAAACAAAATATACACCCTCCGTCCCACAAATAAAAGTTTGTTTTGACTTCTATACAATCCTCGTTTGACCGTTTGTCTTATTTAAAAATTTTTAAGAAAATTTAATTATTTTTTGTTATGACTTATTTTATCGTTAGATATACTTTTATAATGATTTATTTATTTTATTATTTATATTAAAAATTAAATAAGACAATCGTCAAACAAGGATTATAGAAGTCAAAAACGGACTTTTTATTTGTGGGACGGAGGGTGTATCTTTTTAAAATTTTGGTAGCTTGGGTGCTTGTTGGGTTACAACTCTAGCCTAACCCGACTTGCTTGGGACTGACAGGCTTGGTTGTTGTTGTAAAATTTTGATAGCTGTAGGTATTCTTTTCTTTTTCCACTAGGATTGGTTTTACCAAATGCCCAACCAGCCACTGTCAGAGCTTCAGCGGCTTGTGAAAGTATGCCAATTTGCTGCAGGAAGTGCAAGGACTTGAATGCTTGTGACCTGAACCGTGCAAGACTCTGTCTTGTTTTGCAATGCGAATGGACTGAGGTTGCATGCCTTGGAATAAATAAAAAAAAAACTTTGCTAGATAAGAAATGCGTGTGAAATGGAGATGAGTTTGTCTATTAGGATAGACAAGCTATAATGCTACTTTGATTTTCATATTAAATAGTAGGCCTCTGATGTTTCACTTGGCCTTCAGGCTGCAGTTGCTGATTATTGTATCCATGGCCTTGCTAACCATTCATCAAGGTCCTAACATTACCTGACGAAATAGATGACCAATTGAACAGCCTGCTCAACTCAATGTCTCAATCTAATTTTAGCTTTACTTCCACCTTTAATCTCATCTTCTGGAACAAAGACCTTGTACACATTTATTCTCTACTAGACTACTAGTGAATAGTGATGGTCATATCTCATTTGCGTTGTTATTATCCCAGATTGCGCTAGCTATGCAATGTACCTCTATTATGTGATGGCATGAACAGCAATGCACCAAATCCTAATTTCTCTCCTTTTCGTTTTACTAGCAAATATGCCCGTGCGTTGCAACGGGATACACTCTGCTTCCTGTTGCGCCTGTCCCACATGTTTGTGTTGGCCAACTTGATCTGGTGTTCTACCCTGTTTTTGGTCTCTCTCTCAAGTCTCTTGGTTGCCTCATTGTCGTTGGGATCCTCGTCGACAAGCATGCCCCACACATTTGCGCAATCAATTTGATCCCGCCGCCCGTGGCCGCACAGACCATGTTCTACCCTGTTTTTGGTCTCTCTCTCAAGTCTCTTGGTTGCCTCATTGTCGTTGGGATCCTCGTCGACAAGCATGCCTCACACATTTGCGCCGCCAATTTGATCCAATTTGATCCCGCCACCCGTGGCCGCCACGACCATGTTCTACCCCTTGGTTTTGGTCTCCCTCTCAAGTCTCTTGGTTGCCTCATTGTCGTTGGGATCCTCGTCGACAAGCATGCTCCACACATTTGCTGGCCAATTTGATCCCGCCGCCACGCCCATGTCCATGGCTTCCCATCTCTTGGTCGCTTCATTGTCGTTCGCTACCGTCGAACCAGCGGGCATCACGACCATGTCGCCGGCGACGAGGTGGTAGTCAAGTAATTGGTCCAATCCAATCCATGGCAAGTCATATAATTTAATAACTACTTCCCATGATTTCCTCATGGTGACACGGCAGATTCAGGTTATGCAATTTGAGGCCGCAATCAACACATTTCATAAGCCATATGGGACTATTATAACAAAAAGAAACACATGACATACGGAATATACTTGCAGGCTAAAATAACATCAAAGCAGCCGGGCTCGTGGAGATTCGATAAATGGGCCCAATAACTTAGTTCTTGTCGGTCCAAATGGGCTCTTTGTGGACTCGTTTTGTTAGAACTCTATGGGGCGGTGGACAGAAATTTTGGTGAACCGGTATTGTCTCTTTTATGGATATAATAATATATATATATAGGTATAGAGGAATTGAGTTTTTTAGATAATGTGCTTCAAAAAAAGAAACTGGTCTAGTACATCTTGTACGTGTTTTATGGATTTAAATAAACAGCTTATACGTGTTTTTTTCTATTTATAAGTAAATAAACGGTGAGGTGGCGAATGACTACTTGAAGATATAAGATCTCGTAAGTGTTTTTTGCTTGAGCATCTACGTACGTGTGTTTAATGATGGATTCGAGTCCTATTTGGGCTGGAGCGACACGCATGCTATTCCTTGTTCGAGAACTACAAGATGGATAGTCCTATTTGAATTGGATTTGGACAAGAAAAGTCTAGAGACTATTTTTAGGAGGTGAAAGAAAACGATGGTGAAAAAAAGTGGCAGAAATTTTCGTGCTTTAATAGTAGGTATAGATAATGTTTGTTCCCATGTTATACCCAAACCTCTCTATCTTTTTCCTTCCATCTTATCTATAGTGTAGGGGATATATCATATATGCAAAAGGAAAAAAAAATGGATGCATTTCCCCCTTGCTATTTGCTAACTCTTGTACCATTGCTCTCCAGGTGCGAGGTCCAACCTGTGCTCGGATGTTCTCAGACTATCTATCGGAGACCAAGAAGGATTCAGGGATAAAGAACATCATGGTACTGGAGCTCGGGTTTAACGGGTGGGAGGCTTCAGGGCAGCCTGTCTGCCGCTGCACCGACGCTCCTTGCAAAGGGACATGTTGCACATGAGTTATCTCTCAGGCCATCAACAATCAACGATCGGCATGGTCTCTGTTCCTGTTGTTGCTTATATCGCCTCACTAAACTCATTAAAATGATAACACACGGCAGATTATTGGGTTCGTAACTAAATTTTTGTGGGAACTACATGTATGACTAGTACTACCACTGAACCACATTGTCAGACATATATGTACTCCACCTTCACGGTGTACTACCAGGTACCAGGTGGCAGTATTCATTCCACGGTGTACTCCATTTTTGCTTCTGCGTGTGCCTTGTAGCTCTGTGCATCAAACTGAAGTTTTGTGTTTGGAGTTTGGTTCGGTGATTGAGGTGCTATCTGTTGATAGCGTAATGTGACTCCCTTAAATTTTGTTCGGTTCACTTAACACCTGATGTGATCAAGCGTGGGCACGGACGCAAAGAAACGATCCACCATGGGCAAGGCGGGTGGCTTGCAATTACGGAGCTGTCGTCCAGGATATCAAGATGATGGTACGGGAATTTACCATGGCAGAATTCATCCATGAAGGGAGGCAATCTATATATGATGCTCATAGTTTAGCTAGAAGTCATATTAATTCTATGAATGGTAGACATGTTTGGTTTGTTTCACCTCCAGCTGGAGTTTGTAATTCCTATGAGTTAATATAATGGAGGTCGGTTTGCTCAAAAAAAAAAAAATTACGGAGCTCCCCTTTAAATTAAACAAAATGGGAAATTGATTTGTGACACCTTATTTCATACTGCCGCTTACGTTCCGGTTTCATTTCTGAACCAAGCACCTGAGCAACAGAATTTATTGTCATCCTCTCGTCGCTTGGCAAATTCAATTACACACTGTTAAAAAAAAATCAATTACACCAGAGAAACGTTACCTCTAGTCCATTCTGGCTCTACATTTGTTTGAATAAAATGTTTGCCAATTGCATGCGTCTAATAAAAGAAACTCTCGCTCGTCGCTTGGGAAATTCAACTACACCAAAGAAATGGTAAAACAATGAATGAAGGTCCCAAGAACAGGAACTCGATTAAAGCCGTTAGCTGGAATGGCGAAAACTTTGTTTTTCGAAAAAACTGCTTAAAGTTACCTAAAATGTCGAAAATGATTTTTTTTTCTTAGGGATTTGGCAGTGCAAAATGCGCCAAAAATGTTCGTCCGTCTCGTCGAGACTTCGCCAGAAAGGAGCGCTGACCACACACACGGTTGCGAGACCGAGAGAGACCCAAGTCCCCTGCAGCCCGGCGCGGCCCACGCCGGCGTGCGCCGTGTCGTGCGCAACAAGCCGACCGCCGCGCCCACGCCTTTCCCCTTCCGCACGCAGCCCGTAGCCTCCAGATCCCACGAGACCAGAGCCGGACCGGACCCGATCCCATGGCCTTCTCGCGGCTCCTCCCCTCCCGCAGCCGCCTCCCTCTCCACGCTCCTCCACACACCGGGACCCATCCCGACCCCGCGCGCGTCCGCCGCCACCCCCACCGCCACCCCGCTCGGCCCCTTCCTCCGCAGCTTCGCCTCGGCCACGCGGCGGGCGGGGCCGTCGTCCCGCCCCGCGCGCCGCGGATATCGGTGCGCGGGCGCGGCAGCTGCAGACGCGGCGGCTCTGGTCCTACGGGCTCGCCTTCGCCTGCACGGCCGGGTTCGTGGTCACCGTGCTCGCCACGTTCCAGGACCAGCTCGTCTTCTACGTCACGCCCACGGACGCGCTCGCCAAGTTCGCCGCCGACCCCACCAAGTCCCGCGTCCGCCTCGGCGGGCTCGTCCTCGAGGGCTCCGTCGCGCACCCGTCGCCGTCCTCGCCCGAGATCGAGTTCGTCGTCACCGACCTCATCACCGACGTGCTCGTCCGCTACGAGGGCGCGCTGCCCGACCTCTTCCGCGAGGGCCACTCCGTCGTCGTCGAGGGCCTCCTCAAGCCCTTCGCCGACGACCAGCGCCGTGCCGACGGCAGGAAGGTCACCGAGAAGGCGCGGGAGTGCGCGTGCTTCCTGCGCGGCACCGAGGTGCTCGCCAAGCACGACGAGAAGTACATGCCCAAGGAGGTCGGCGAGGCGCTCGAGCGAAACAAGAAGCGCCTCGAGGCTGAGGCGGCCGCCGCCGCTCAAGGGTCGACTGTGGCTGCTGCGGCGGCGGCGCCGGAGGGAGCAAAGGCGAGCTCGTAAGATTTTGTCCGCCTTCTGGTTCGAGATTTACTGGATCACGTGTATGAGGCATCTGGCATAGGTAGATTTGGATTTGATTTCGCTCTGGCGCTGGGGATATCTGCAGCGTGATTGAATTTGAACCCTTGATTCTAAGCTGATGTGATTGTTGAGCTGGGTGGGGATCAGGCAATTTTGTTAGGGGAATAATGACAAATGTTGATTGAACACAGTATACATACTTGTTTTGAAGTAATAGTGTACTCCTTCCACTGAATGATACTATAGGTTTACTAGATCATAAACCCGAGCTATAGGTGGACTTGAATTTAATTTCACACCAGAACTGGGGATATCTCTGGCATGATTTGGCTTAAGCTACTGTGATTGTAGTACTTTTGGCCAGGGAGAAAGCAATTTTTGTTACTGGCTGATTGAGCATGGCTCTGTGTATTGTTTCTCAAGCATTATTATCAGTAATGCTATTTCAACTGAGTAATATGTTTTTTGTGTTATCCTTGAGATTTTGTAGTGGGAAGTGACTAAGTAAGAACCAAGTAGTCAATTATGCTGGTGTTCGTGCCTTCATGGACATGTGGTTTAGTTTTGATTTATTCCATATCTATATTCATATTGCTTGTGGTTGCCTCCTTTTGTCGAGCAGTATCATTCACACACTCTTTTTTTACTTAACTAGGTTTAGTTGCTGTCTTGATCTGATACTATTCTCAAGTTACAAAGCCAACTCTATGCAAATAGTACATCTTTAGACCATTTTAGTGCTTGAACAAAAAAGGTAAATCTTAGCCATTACCCCCATCCAAGCAGGCCCTGGAGGTGCCTAGATGGCTAGTTTGCATACTGAAACCTTATTTTTAGGTGTGAATATGTGATAGAGGGAAGTGATACTAACCCTAGGCTTTAGTGTATGGTACCTGAGTCATCGAACTGGAGTTCATAAAAACCTGTCAAAAGTACTAGTTGATAGTTATTTGCTGCCTACCTGTATATATGATAGGTGGAAGTTGGATGTCCATGGATATATACCCTCTAGTTCAAAAATGAACTAGGAATTCATTTTCCCCACCAAAATTTGAATTCTAGTTTATTTTCTAAAATCCATGGATGTCCAACTTCTTCTCTGACTTCCACCTCTATATGTTACACATACTACTCTGACTGTATCTTGATAATTAAACTACATGTATGATTCAGTCTGCACTGCACTAAAATCCAGACTGGACTGCACTGCAAACCAGACTGGTTGAGTCTGCACTGCAATGTACAATCGCTCTTTACCCTCATCAAACCAGACTGGACTAAAATCCAGATTATTTATTTATTTAATTCATATACTTTCAATTCTGAAACATGTCTTTAGTTAAGTGAATTGCACGAAACACTAGGTTTTGGAAGTTGGAACCATATTTCCACATTGCACTAGTTTAAACAATCTTTCACACACCAGGTTTCAAATCACTTTACACCACCTTTTATCTCTCACCTAGCAAGAATGACCTTAAACTGCTACACATGCCAACTCATATCATACAAATTGTATGGATTTCAAATAGAAACGTCATGAACCGTTGAAATGAGGGTATTGCATTCCCTAAGTACTTAAACGTTACAATATTTCTAAAATGATCTCTTGCAACAGTATAATTATCATTTGCCTTTTGACTGTAATTTGAGAATGCACCAGTTAACAGAATTCTTCTTTTCATTTTGGTTAAGTGTTATTTCAATCTGGTTAGCCATAACCCAGAAATGTCTGTGTTTGTTTGGATGACCAATATTGCTACAAAAAAGAGGGCATCTATTTCCTTTCCTTCACTGTCTATTTGGTTTGCAAAAGGAAGTTAGGCCATCAAGAACTACATGTATACCTATAACTAGTAATTTGAATTCACAGTACTGACACTTTAGAAAATTAGGGACCAATTGTCGATTTGGCATTGACCTGTTTGGCTGTTTCACTTGAAACATCTTTTGGATTTAGAAACCAGTGTAAAATCAATTTTACTGCTGACACCAGATTTCCTTTGCTACGGAGGAACAGCTCAACAAATACAACTATTTATATTTTGTAACGGCAGTTCAGCAGTGGGGCTTACAGCATTCTGCATTCTACACTATGATTGTGGAGTTTTAAGGCGAGGTGTGGCGAGCGACTACCGCCTTTACGCTTAAGCGAGTGAGGCGTAAGGCGAGGCGACGCCTTACCAATTAAAGTATGGTGACCCAAAGCTTTTCATGCCGCCTCCTAGCATACCACCAATCTGTCTAGACTCTCATGCCTCATTGCAATACCCCCGTATCTCTGGATTTTTACTCTATCATGAGAATACAAGTATATAGAACCGAAAGAGGCAACAAGCAAGGAGAGTATAGCCTGGTAGCAAGCAAGGTAAGAGTGGGAATTCCCAATGTTTCTAAATAAATCAATTTCTGGAATTAAATGTTAAATTTTCTTAAGTTTGTCTGGATTTATATAAAAGAGCACCAATGTTTCTAAATAAATCAATTTCTGGAATTAAATGTTAAATTTTCTTAAGTTTGTCTGGATTTATATAAAAGAGCACCAATGTTTATGACATCCAATTAAGCATCTAATATTACTAATTTAGTGCTATAAATATTGATGTTCTTTTTATATATATTTGTCGAAACTTAAAAAGTAAAGTAGTGGTTCATGGCAGTCAGCTGATTTAACAGGTACGGTGGCAAATTCTTAATTGCCAAAGCAGCAAATGAAGATGTATGGTAAATTGCATAGCAGGTCATAAGCATCATAGGCAGACCGTGAGCTGTATGTATCAGGGATAAAATCCACTTGTACGTTTTGTCACCTGAAGTACAAAATACTGGTAGAGTAAGATGCAAGAGCATGTGTGGCATATCACTTTGACCTGAAGTACAAAAATGATTCACCATCTACAATGCAATTAAGTAAACATAAGCATGAAGAACACCCCCCCCCACCACCACCACACCCCGCACACACACACCTGTTAAGAACAGGGTTTTAATAGCAAAACACACAACAGTACATTCAGGTCGCAATATTCTTAGTTAAGTACATCCTACACAATATTCTTAGTCTCGTACTGATGACACAAGCCATAACCCCCTGGCCAAGACAAGTTGGTGTAGTTGAACCTTGCACACAATATGGTTCCCTGACCTCACTACAATAAGAAGGTAGCAACACACTAAGGTGGTGGCACCAGAGGAAAGGGCGGCCAATGCTACATGAACTTGTCAAGGATCCTTAATGCTGGAACAGATGACATGGTATCATCCATGCTTAGCAGGTCTACAAATATTGTCTTCCTTGCCTTGAGAACAATATCCTGGTTAGAGCAAACAAGGGATCGATCAGATTAAATAGATGGCAAAGGACGGTGAAACTAGTAACATGTGAATACCATATCCCATGAAATTCAGATAGAAGCTCATCCCCTGTGTGATTATACCGCAATGTAGCATAATGCTGCTACTAACCTTATTAAAATTAAACCTTATTAAAACAAGCATTCATAATAACAAAGAAAATGTGTGAAAAATGAGGTAGACCCTACTTACTTTTCAATGCTACCAGCGGTCAGTGTGGGTAGTGTGTTCATTATGTGCCATCTGTATTTGGCTAGTTAAGTCAGCATTGCCGCCCTCACATTCGAGTTCCATCAACTGTGCTCTTGCTCCCTCATAGATGAGTAGGCAGATGCTAGACAACAAGGAAGACCTGTTGTTACAAATAGGAACAACACGAGAAAAGGCGAGAAAATTTGCAGTACTAGATCGAATAGGAGAGGAAAATCTATGTTTGGTCGAGAGGTCAATAAAACTTTGGTTTCCCTGCATCAGTTGCCCCCACAGATAAATTTCCAGTTTTCATAAAAAAAAAGATAAATTTCCGGCAATCTGGCTAGTTCTGGTACATGAAATTGAGGAACCACAGATTGATATCAGTTGCCCCCAAACCAAAAAAAAAAAAAAATGTTCCACTATATAATTTTTTTTTTTTTGTTAAACATGCAAGAGAGCTGGGTATCTTTATATTAAGAAAAAATAAAAAGGGAAGAGAGATCTTACAAGACGTGCCCCACACCCTTGGTTGTTCGACTAATATTGTTATACTTTGGATTTTTTCTATATCATGTGCAAAACAAATTTATAACTACACATGGGTGAGACATACTAAACACAAAATCCTAGAAATTGTTTCTCCAATCAATACAGCAAGATCTGCAATGCACACATTTTTTTAGCAAAAATGAGTGAATGCCCTAAATAATTAATTAAGCCTGCAGACCTTCATCGGAACAGGAAACAAATGACGCATCTAGGCCAACCATTCTAGCAAAGCAGCATTGGATCAAAATTCACACATATATGGTTCATGCACGTTTTAGCAGCAGCAGCAGGAACACTGGTTCAAAGTTGTAGACAAGGAAAATCGTGGTCTACAGAACCTCTGAAAATGACCATTCTATTTTGGTGAAGCCTGAAACTAGTGAGGTATATTTTAAATGTGGCAGCATCCAGTAATCCCTAAATCAAAGAAAAGCAGGATGGAGCAATCCAGTAATCCACGGTTGCAGGCCACCACTACACCACAGTCCATCAAGAAAAAAAGCAAATGTTAGCCAGAAGTTAATATCCTCACTGGTAGAAAAAATAAACAATCAAAATAATCCTTATATCCAACCGTCCTACTCGCCTTTGCACCAAAACTATTCTGCCTTATGTCATGAATCTCATGATGTCACCTAATCGATCAGTGCCGAATGATTTTGGTAGGAATTCTAGACTTTTTTTTTGGAGCATCCACAGAAGAGTAACATGGACGCTTCGATTTACCAAAGCACGACCCATGAAAATAAAATGAAATAAGAATTATATTTGTCCAAGCAAACGGGAGCAGCAAGCAAGCTGAGTAAATTCAGGCGAACCAGGATCTATGCCGAGGCCGGCGGGAGGTGGAGTTCTAACCGCTCGCCGCCGCCGAGGTGCTCGGCCGCGGTTGCGGCGAAGGACCGTCGAAGAGGCCCTCGAGCGCGAGGCGGAGCGAGTGCGGGTGCGGCAGACCGGATCGAGCACGAGCAGGGTCCGCCGCGAATGCCGCCGTGAGGCGCGGCGAAGTTGAGGTCCAGTGCGGGCGCAGCAACGACGCCACCGGCGCGAGATGGCCGAGGCCACGACCGCGGAACGGAAGGCCAGCTTGGACACGATGAGCCCCAGCACCAGCACCGCGTAGATCAGTCTGGCGGCGTGGCCGGCGAGGGAGAGGGCGGACTGCGTTGAGCCGCACCAGTCAGGTGTGCTGACATCCCTACACCATATAGGCACCTACGTTCATCCTAACCCTACATCAGCAATGGATGGACGGCTGAAATGCCCGGCCGCCCGTCGCATTCGCCATGGCAATCGCCGCACCAAGCACTAGAAAAGATTCTCAGCTACGGGTAGACTACTCCACGCGTCGGCTGCCATTGCATTTCAGGTCGGCTCCTCTCTCTCCTTCATTATTGTCCTTCAGTAATTCTCAGCTAGCTACTCAACGCATTTTCATCATCTCGGCTTCCTCCTCTCATCTCTGCTCAAGATCCCACAAGCACCGGCCACAACCACCGCGCTGCCTCTTTTTCTCCATCCAAGCACGGCGCACCGCGTTGCCTCTCTTCTCCATCTAAGCCACCATGCCATTCTCGCCGCCGCCTGACGTCATGGCGGTGGACGAGCCACCACCCGACTCTGCCCCAGCACCACACGGCTCGCCATTGTTGGAGTGGGAGGAGGAACCATTGTTGGAGTGGGAGGAGGAAGAGGTCAGGGTGATCGACCCACCACCACCACCGAAGCCTGACCCTGCCTCAGGCTCAGCATCATCAATCGGCGGAGGAGGAGGAGCCGGAGCGGACGCTCGTCACTGGTCGGCGGAAGTGGAGCAGATAAGGTCTTCACTCAATTCTCAGGAGATCTTGCTCAACATCTGCCGCAATTACAACATCAGCGAGGAGAAGTACAGGGCGTTCTGCCCCGAGGACGGCTGGGGGCCCTGCAAGACGCCGCCGGAGGGCTCCGTCTGCGTTTACTCCGTCATGCTCCAGGTTGGGGTGCGCTTCCCGATGCATGACTTCTACACCAAGATCCTTCGGCACTACAGCATCGCGCCCAGCCAGCTGACCCCGAACGCGTGGCGGTACCTGGCCGGCTTTGTCATTGTCTGTGATGACGCCGGTATCAAGCCGACGGTGTCCATCTTCCGGTCCTACTTCAAGCTCACCGTCATATATGGGTCCAATCTAAAAGGATTTTACTGTTTCGTGCCTTTAACGAAGAGCCCCCGACTTTTCACCACTGGCGACACTAGTGGTCGCACCTACGATGGATGGAAGAACTTCTTCTTCTTCCTCGAATCGCGCTCGGCAGAAACGGCATGGCGTTGTCCTACGAAATGGGGAACGCCCAGCGAAGACAGCCACAAGCCTCCGGTGCTCGATGGTGCTGCGGAGAAGGCTATCAAGGTGCTGGACACCCACAGAGGCAAGAGTTTGCGGTCCCTAATCAATTGCGAGAAATTACCGGTTCTCCCTGCTCTGGAGCTGGCACCGGTGAAAGAGGAAATGGGAAATAATGAAGCTGTTGCGAGATCAGGATCACCCCCACGCAAGTTCAGAGCCATTTCTAGAATCTTGGATGATCCCCCTCCGCACCAGCTAGCTGTACCACCATCGGAGTTAGTCACCCGTGATCGTGAGCCTAACAATGAGAGACCGGTTCGTGCCGACAGCCACGATCGCGAGCGTGAGCACTCCAAATTCCAGATGTTCATGGATAACATGTCCGGGGCATTCGAGGTGATGCGGAAGACCGAGGAGGATCTCCATTTAGTCAAGAACGAACTACAGAAAGAGAAAGCTAGACATGCAGCAGATGTTGCCCAGCTCAACATGAAACTTGGGGCGGTCAAAGCCGAGCACACGGCTAGAGTTGCAAAAATCTTTGACCAGCACAACAAAGAACTTGGGGTGGCCAAATCCCAGCACATAGCCCAAGTTGCCAAAATCTCAAAGAAGAACGAGAGCCTCGAGGCAGAGAAAACCAAATCCGAAGCGTTGGTGCGCCAATTGATGGAAGAGCTCCAGACGGAGAAAGCCAAGTCCAGTCAGTTGGCGGAGGATTTTCGCGTGGCTGAAGCCAAGCACGCAGCCGAGGTGAAGGCTCTCAACAACGAGTGTCAGCTCAAGGTCACGTTCGCACGGCAGCAGAGCGGCGCCGACATGGCTGCGGCGATGAGGGAGACGTATGACGCGATGGTGAAGGTCCTTCAGGAGTGCTTGATGAAGAGCTACCCGATCACCGAACCTGTAATCCAGACGCCACCTCCAGGCTTTCTTCCTCATCAAGCGCTCCCAACACCACCAGTGACCGGTGTTGCGTAAGTGGATTTAAATTGCTTGGTTGTTTTTCCTTTTTTATTAAACCCAAAATGCATTGCTCTGTTCATATATTTTAACTAATCTAAGGTTACAATCCTGTATGTTTATTTCAGCTCTCACCAGACAATCAAAGAAGAGGTAGACGCCACACAGGACACCGAAGGAACCAACCAGAGTCAGACCATACAGGACCTCCTGATGACGACTTGCCCGAGCATTGAGCCCGCGATCCTGACGCTCGGAGCACTCCCTACAGGATTTCCTCCTCATGAAGCACACGAGCATCAGTGACCATTTTAGTGTAAGCGGATTAACTTCCTTGCTTGTTTTTCCTTTTTTTTAGAACTCAAAAATGTGTTGCTCTGTTCTGCTCTGCCATGTTCAGTGTAGAATATGTTTTCTGATATCAACGATAGATTATTATATTCATTCATGCTCTAGGCTTCTACACTTCAATTCAGAGTCACAGCATTACCAAAGCAGTGGCCATAAAAATGATGCTCAAAATTACTTCTGGCCTTCACGGCGCAGTACAGTTGCAAGAGCTAGGAAGTTAATCTAGGTAATGTAATCCAATATTAGAATTTAGAACTACCTGAGTAAGTTACACAGCCACAAGTGCAAAAGAAATGACAAGCACGCGATACTGACCATCTCCACAAATTTCACAAAAATCACAGTTAGAATGCCATTGAACCGAGCTGATAGATAAGACACAATTGCCATTTCTGATCCATGACCATGAGGGAGCAGTATCTCGAAAGCACAACCTCAATTGTCATAGCATCCCAATTGCATACTAAACCATCCATTCAACAGTGATAACGAGTTAGCAAACAGCCTTTCTGAAAATGGAGTGATATACAGTATTGGCCACATCACTCATCACAATCCATACATTAGTCTAACACGAGCTGCTAGAACAAATTGGCCACGTCACTCATCACAGTCCATACATTAGCTTCAGCCATGGTTTGCCCTACAGTACACCATGGACAGGTTAGGTACAATGATGTACACAAACATTTTTCATGACATCTAATTAAGCTGATTAGGATGATTAGAATGATAAGTAAACCAGATTATTCTCAAGTTAAGTGATAGTGAAACTGATATGAATGGGCACAACAATCTTACCCAACAGCAGTTAAGGCATATGCCATCTTAGAATGATTAATAGATGTTCTGAATAATAACAGGGACGCAATATATATATAAAAAACTGGAATCCTGTCTATACATAGCTAGAACAGAAGTAAATGCAGTATTGACAAACGGGTAACACACTGACACTCATCTTAACATGAAAAGAAGTACATAACCAGATCTTATTAACAACTGAATAATATAGAGAATAAACACCATACGACTAGCTGAATCACATTTACAGTTTGCTGAATTAACAGCCTAGCTGAATCAAGTCACTTTACTTATTACTTTTGCCTTTTTGCTGGCTGCAAACTGCAGGTCTCTGTAGGTCTTTATTTGTTATAGTTTCAGTTCAGACTGCATGCATCTAGGATGCACATGCAAATTTGATCACAGTGGACTGCAAATTATAGTTTCAGTTCAGACTGCAGGTCTTTATTTGAACTAGTATATACATACATGCATGTATCTATAAAAGCCTTCAAATTAGATCGGCCTGTTTGGAGAGTGGATTTCTAACATTTTGGCAAAAAATGCAAATGCCAAGTTCAATTGGCAAACCACTGGAGTTGCTCTAAAGTTTAGTCTTCGAATTAGCCCTCTAAAAAATTAGCCCTTCAGTTGATTGAATTGATGGGTTAATTAGCCTTTAATGCTTGTATCCAATCATTGGCTCCACCTTTTGAATGGGCCCACACCGAATTAGCCTCAATAAGCACCACTTGGTTTTTTTGGGATGTGCTAATTCACTTCCCCAATTAGCACCACTATTTTGGTTCCTTTAGGGATAAATTGGGCTAAAAGTGAGGGGCTACAAATTAGCACATGGGATCCAAACATTTTTTTTTCCAAGCCAAAGTAGTACATGAAGATCTTTTGCAACCCTTTTCAATGGTTATTCTAGTTACGACCTATCTAGGCTAGCACAGACATGACTATATTGATTTAGATGATGTCTATCAATTTTCTTTTATGTAACCATCAACATTTGTCTAATGTTGTTTGAACGTTCATAGGTGGGGAAGTGACCAAAGGACTGGAAGGAGACAAGAGGATGATTTGCACATGGAACAACCGAGGAAAATGACTGGAACAAGCCAGCAGAGTAAATTTATAGATGTTTTAGTTTGTGGTAGGTAGACACTGGGCAAAAATGTGGAACATCTTTGAAGCATGTAGAGATGTTGGTTTAGTTTGAACTATTAGTTCTGTCGACTTTATAATGCTCTAGCGATTGTTAAGACATGTATTCTCACTTTTGCTATCTTGAGCAAGTAGACTGGACTTCAGTTTGGTTGAGTTTTATATTATCTACTAGAGACACAAGCTCGGTATGCTATGTATTCTAACTTTTCTGTTTTGAACAATTAGATTGGACAATTAAAAATGTTACCGCAACAAATATGTTATTTAAGTTGCGTTTAGTATACTTTTCTGTTTTGAACAATTAGATTGGACAATTAAAAATGTTACCGCAACAAATATGTTATTTAAGTTGCGTTTAGTATAACTGACATTGTTAGAGGCTTTTAGTTGTAGTCGTTGTCATGTATGGTGGGAGCGGGACATGCACCATTTTGTGCTTGTGTAAGCTAAACACATTTAGTCATTTAATTTCACACTATCTCATAGCATTCCAGGATGCAATTATTTCAAGTTTGTACATTTTTATATGAATTTATACTTTGCCAGTTAGATGGTAACTGACACAAGTTCACAAGGGGTGGCCACTTTGAACCATCAAAACACACAGAAGTCGTTCATGCCATCGGTTCCTAATCTAAGGCCACGTTTAGTTGGCTGAAAATTTGCCAAAAAATTGCAAATTTTTAGACTCTTTTCTCCATCACATCACATTAAATACACCAAAAGACATATGTTCGAGCAAAGAAATATAGGTAAAAAAAATAACTAATTACACAGTTTTGTTGTAGATCACGAGATCTAATCTTTTGAGCCTAGTCCATAATTGGACAATGTTTATCACAAACAAACTAAACATGCTACAGTGTCTTCTGAGAATCAAAAAGTCACTTTTGCTAAAATTTAGTCATCTAAACAAGGCCTAAAACAGTAGAATACAATCATTATTACAAATGGAAACTTCTAGGTCGCTGGTTCTTGAAAGCTCCCAAGAGTTGTTAGCCTGACAAAATAGTTTTCAGTGAATAGTATTTATAGTTATGGATCTAAATTAATTTTATTATAAAAAACATTTTATAACTAATATAATGATACTTATTTGATATCATAATTATTTATATTTTTTTATCTATAATTGGTTAAACTTGGCGTAATAAATACAAGTTGCTAGAATTGCACGTTTTCTTGTATAGAAAGCCATAACTGACTTTGCTAGTCTCCTTTTAGCAAGAATCGATAGACGCAAAAGCAGGAGCAAAATAATAAAAATAAAATAAAAAGTCACATCACACAAAAAGATAAACACCAGCCAGGTAGATTGGTGTCTGTAGTGTCATAAAATCGCACTCGCACAGAATTGAGAATTCACAGATTGGCATCTACAGCCGCAACCCGCAACGCACACCAATGTAGCCAAACACGGCAATATGGTCCACAATAAGAAGGTAGCAACACACTAAGGTGGCAGCACCAGAGGAAAGGGCAGCTAGTGCTACGTGAACTTGTCAAGGATCCTTTTTTTGGACAAGAAACCCTTTTAATTCAACAGCATCTAGCTGATAAAATTGCTACAGAGTCAATAGCTGCTGACTGAAGAGCAGCCATAAGTGGACAGTGAGATACATGAGAATTGTTTTTTTTTTTTTTTTGATGAAACAGGAGGGGTCGGGACCCCTACTGGAATTTTATTGAAAAAGAAATAACTTTACATGGTTCACTGAGTACAATTTGGAAACATAGAAAGAGATGAAAAAAAATCAACAAAATTACACAAGATTTTCTAGCCATTGATCTATTTGTGGATGGAATTTCTCCTTTGCTCTTAGAATAACTAAGGCAAATTCTTGCTTGAAGACTTGACGACATCTCATCACTGAATGGGGGATACCTCTGAAAATCACATCGTTACGAAGCATCCAGATTGCCCAGGAAATTGTGATTATCACCTCCATGTAGAAAGGAACCTGCAGCTGGATCTTGAGAGCAGCAATTGTATCTCCCGTAGACAAACCAGGAGGAATAAATAGGTTGAAAGAGTACCAGCATGCTTGGGAGAAGGGGCAATCGAATAACAGGTGAGATAAATCCTCATCAACACCCAGGTTACAGAGAACACAGGAGTAATCAGGAGAGCCATATTTCTTCTCCTCAAAAACGCTCTAGTGCTTAACCGATCACTTAAAACCAACCAGAAGAAGAGTTTCCTTTTATTTTGAGCAGGAAGAGGATAAAATCAGAGTATAGGACTCTCAGTCTAAAACAGCCTGACTAGCTAATGTATCTGCTGTCTGGTTTTGATTTCTCCTGATCTTGTAAATCCCTGTGCTTCTTTTGCTTTGTTTGGTTGATGGAAGTTTCTGTGAGTGAGGTACTTAATTCTCCAGTCTGCAGGGTTCGAGCAGTCTGAGGCATTGAGGAATGAGACCAACTCTTGATTATCTGACAAGACGTTTGTATGTTGTAGATTTAACTGTTCAGTAACAGTTGCCGCCAGCGCCAAGACCCCAGCCAAAGCCATGAGAACTGAGGATGAGTTTGACATTGCAGCTTTGATGTAAATGTGTTGCGGCAGATGAACCTGCATGTTGATAATAAAAATACCAATTCCAGCTGTTCTAGGTAGCTGGGAGATAGAATCAGGAATCGTGGATGCATCACTATAGCATCTAGAACCCTGTAAAAGTGCTGGAAGATGGACTGAGTAGGCGTTCACCCAGTTCCTTGTATACCTGTTCATCTGTGACTGATTCCCTGTCATTGAGCGATTCATACCTGATGGCCCACTTTGGATTGTGGCTGAGAGACATCTGTGGTGTGTTAAGGACATCTATTGGTGGCCTTCGTTTTGTCATTGCTGAAGTCCATCAAGCTGTAAGTGCTTGTGGGTGAGCAGATGTGCTTCTGCTAGTTGATGAACCTGCCAAGGATTCCATGTTTTCCTCGAACCGATTATCATTTCTTGCCCTCCATATATCATCATTGGTTGGAGGGTTAAGTACGGTTGAGAGAGTTAACTTGTCAAGGATCCTTGATGCTGGAACAGATGACATGGTATCATCATAAAATATTGCCTTCCTTGCCTTCACAACAACATCCTGGTCAGATCAAATAAGTAAGGGGTCGATCAGATTAAACAGATGGCAAAAAAAGAGGGGAAACTAGCAACATATGAATACCATATCCCATGAAATTTGGATAGAAGCTCATCTCCTGTGTATTACATCACAATGTAGAAGGATAATGCTGCTAGTAACCCTATTAAAATTAAACCTTATTTTAAAAACACTCGTAATAACAAAGAAAAAATGTGTGAAAAATGAAGTAGACCCTGCTTACTTTTCAATGATATACCAGCGATCAGTGGCGGTTAGTGTGTGCACCATGTGCCATCAGCCTAGCTAGTTTTCAGACAGCATTGCCGCCCTCAGATTTTTTTTTTCTCGAACAGCGCAGGAGAACTGCGCGTCATTTCATTAAGATAGAAGAAAAGATACAAGGGTCAAAGACCCCACACCAAACACACAAGCCTCAACCTGGACACTAACAAACAGACTCGCCACCCAAAGAACAAGAGCGACCAGCAGTCAATGAGCATTAAACTTCAGCAGACGTCGACATAACAACAAGCTCCAGGAGTTTGGAAGCCCCAGCCGAACACCAAAGCCCCCCTTCCTCGCTAATGGACCTAAGAACCTCCTGAACCCTTGGTCTCTTATTATCAAAAACACAAGCATTACGATGCTTCCAGATCTCCCACGCCACCAGGATAATCAAGGAATTGAGGTATTTTCGCACCCCATCAACTGTGTGAGTGCATATGAGTTGTTTCTTTCATCTTGTACATGAAATGAGTGGTTTCATTAATTCATTGTTATTTTTATAATCTACTGCTTTCAGCTCTGGATTTCTTATTAACAATGATGTAATAAAAATCTAATCTCTTGCATAATCAAACCTTCACCAGGAGCAGTTAGCTACCAATGACGGGAAGTCAGAAGAATAAGAAACTGGCATACAGTGAAAATAAAACAAGATTCTTCAATTCTTCAGTATGACTAAAACACATATCAGTATCAGCTACAGGTGACAAGTGTAAACATAGCCAAAAGGCAACTTGTCTGGAAATTATGCAGTACAGATGATAGCACACTTCAGTCCATATACAGCTATACAGGCCTATAAATTATGATGCACATGCACGGATGCTCCTGCCTCTTATAGAATCTCTTAGTGGTTCTCCTTTCTTTACAGCTTCACTTTAATGCCAAAAAATAAATAAATAGAAATCAGCGTACAAGATGGAACTATATACTACGATGCAATAAAGCATATGGGTCTACCTGTTACTCATCTAATGAAGCACTACCATCTGGTTAATATGGTTGATGCTATCTAATTAAAAAATAGCAGCACTTGAGCAGCATGGAATCAGCAATCAAAGTATCAAGTAAGTAATTAGAAATTTGAATATGTAGTTGGTAAAATTTTTAAATAAATTTTAGCTATAAAACATATGTGCAAGAATTTACTGATGCAGAGGACACAGATGGAATTTGTTTTGTACAGCCACAACTGCATCCAACTAATAAATATATAATATGATGAACCAAAAAAAAAAAAAAAAATCAGATGCATGTAGAGGGTCACTTTATTGATTTGTACTCAAAACTTAACAATGAACTGGCTTACTAAAAAATAGCGTTATAATTTGCACTCCCTCTTGTAGGAATATAAGGTCAGGACTGACTAATCAGTAACTGTAGTTCTCCGCAGATCCCCACGGTTACATCTAAAAGAAGTTTCGCAAGACGCTGTTGCCACCAAACCACTAGGAGAGCTCTCCTAACAGAAAGACTAAAAAAACTAATAGCAAAGAAGAAAATCAAGAGATTCTGAAAAGTAGAATAATAGAAGAAATGCTGAATTGGAGCCTTTGGCAAGGATGAAAAGACGGAATGAGTCTGAGCTACTTTGTCAAGATCCTTGAGACATTCATCCCATCTAGGCCAAACAAAAGCTGAATCATCGCTCACATAATTTTCACTTCCTACCAAAGTTGCGCGTTCATAACAATGCTGGAGAGAAAAGACCATAGGCTGAACACACTCTGTTTTCTTGAAAAGGAATTGTGTAGGCCAATAGTAAAGCACATCGAGGCCAACCATTCTAGCAAAGCAGCATTGGATCAAAATTCACACATATATGTTCCATGCAGGTTTTTGTAGCAGCAGCATCAGGAATATTGGTTCAAAGTTATAAACAAGGAAAAATGTGGTCTACAGAACAATTGAAAATGACCATTCTATTTTGGTGAAGCCTAAAACTAGTGATGTATCCACTAAACCGAAGAAAAGCAGGATGGAGCAATCCAGTAATCCACGGTTGCAGGCCACCACTACACCACGGTCCATCAAGAAAAAAAAAAACAAATGTTAGCCAGAAGTTAATAAACAATCAAAATAATCCTTATCCCCAATCTTCCTACTCGCCTTTACACCAGAAACTATTCTGCCTTGATGTCATCTGCAGATCACCTAATCGATCAGTGCCGAATGATTTTGGTAGGAATTCCAGACGATTTTTTATTTTTTTGAAGTATCCACAGAAGAGTGACATGGACGCTTCGATTTACCAAATTTTATTTTGCATAGGATCAACAACATCAGGACGATAGAAACAAAAAAGCACGAACAAGCATGAAGATAAAATAAAATAAAAATTATATTCATCCAAGCAAACATGAGCAAGCAAGCTGAGTAAATTCAGGCGTACCAGGATCATGTCGAGGTGATGGGCCGCGGATGCAGCGAAGGCCTGTCGAAGAGGCCCTCGAGCGCGACCGGACCGGAGCAGGTGCGGGTGCGGGTGCGGCGGACCGGAGCAGGACCCCGAGCGCGGCGCGGCGCGCCGGGGACGCCGCGGCGAAGTTGACGTCCAGCGCGGGCGCAGCAACGCGCCACCGTAGCGAGATGGCGGAAGCCACGACCGCGGACCGGAAGGGCAGCAGCTTGGACACGAACGGGTCGCTGCCGCAGCCGCCCTCGTCCCCGCCGTAATCCTCGCGGGCAGCGTAGGTCAGTCCGGCGGCGTGGCCGGCGAGGGAGAGGACGGACTGCGTTAATGCTCGTCGGTGTGCTGAGACTATCCGCACTCATGTTACTCTGTTACTGCTCGTCTAACCGTCTCCTTTACATTCCGTTATATTTCTACTCTATACCAACTACCATTAGTAGGACTCACTTATAATTTTATCTAAATATATCCTAGATCCGTTTTGAAGGATTTATTACAACGAATTCAATGATGTAATCGAAATTTAATTTGGTTTTGTAGTTTACGAGTTATGACATTTTTTTGGTAACTTGCAATAGTGGGACCCCCCACTGTAACTTTCCCCTCACTCACCGCTCTCTCGCGCGCGTGCATGGTGGGACCGGCGCGGCCTGTAGCGGGAGTCCGCTGCTTCCTGGTAATCAACCGTCTGGGAGCGCCGTTCGCGAGCGTAGCGTGGCCTCCCCCAGTACGCCGCTGCAGGCATTTTTACGTTAAAGCGAAACTGGAGGAACCCATGCAGTACCCCGCTGCAGGCGGTCTGACATCCCTACACTATAGCACCTACGTTCATCCTAGCCGCACATCAGCAATGGATGAACGGCTCAAATGACCGGCCGCCCGTCGCATTCGCCATCATCCGGCATGGCAGGCAGGCGCCGAGCACAAGAAGTAAAAAGATTCTCAGCTACGAGTAGACTGCTCCACGTGTCGGCTGGCGTTGCATTTACCCCATCCTCCTCGCCTCCGTAGGAGAGAAAACCACTCCACTGTTCATTTACCACAGCCCCAGCCACAAGCACTCCTCTCTTCTCCACCCAATCTATCAGCCGACCAGCCACCCCCGCAATGCCATTCTCGCCGCCGCCGCCGCCGGATGTCATGGCGGTCGATGAGCCACCACCCAATCCTAACTCTACCCCAACGCCTCACGGCTGGCCATCCGAGGATGACATGGCGGTCGACGAGCCACCTGCTCCAACATCACACGGTTCGCCATCTGTGGAGGAGGCGGAGGAGGATGTCAGGGTGATTGATCCCCCACCACCGAAGGCTCGAGCATCACGCGGCTGCAGAGGTGCGGACGCCCGTCATTGGTCGGAGGAGGTGGAGGAGATGAGATCTTCACTCGATTGCAAGAAGCTCCTCTTCAAAATGTGCCGCAAGCACGGCATCAGCGAAGACAAGTACAGGCCATTCTGCGCCGAGAATGGCTGGGGGCCCTGCAAGACACCGCCAGAGGGTTCCGTCTGCGTCTACAAGCTCATGCTAAAGGTTGGAGTGCGCTTCCCCTTGCACGACTTCTACACAAAGATCCTTGGACACTACAGCATCGCGCCCAGCCAGCTCACCCCGAACGCATGGCGGTACCTGATGGGCTTCGTACTTGTATGCGAGGGCGCCGGCGTCAAGCCGACGGTGCCCATCTTTCTTTACTACTTCAAGCTGACTACCCCACCTGGCCCGTCCAACTCCAAGCAAGGATGGTACACTTTCTTGTCTCAGAACCGCCGGTTTTTCAGTCATGCCGAGAGTTTTCACTCCCCCAAAGGATGGAAGAAAGAATTTTTCTTTCTCCAGTCGCGCTCGGAAGAAACGGCGTGGCGTTGTCCCACGAAATGGGGAACGCCCAGCCAACGCAGCAACAAGGCTCTTGTGCTCAAGGAGGCTACAAACGATGCCATCAAGAAGCTGGACTCGCACAGAGGCAAGAATTTGCAGTCCGTGCTCTCCAACTCCAAATGTGACAAATTACATACACTGGAGCTGCCAACGGTGGAAGAGGGACAACAATCACCCCCACACAAGTACAAAGACATGTCTAGTATCATAGATCTCCCACCGCAGCAGCCAGCTGTTGCCATGGCGCCATCGTCGTCACCACCACCGCCACCGGAGTCGGTCACCCCTGACCATGAGACACCGATTCGTGCCGACAGCCATGAGCGTGAGCACTCCAAATGGCAGATGTTCATGGATAACATGTCGGGGGCATTCGAGGAGATGCGGAGGACCAAGGAGGATCTCCACAGAGCCAAGAAACAACTACAGGAGGAGAAATCGAAGTATACAGCAGATGTTGCTCAGCTCAACAAGGAACTTGGGGCGGCCAAAGCCGAGCACACAGCCCAAGTCGCCAAACTCTCGGCAGAGAAAGCCAAGTCCGAGGTGACGGTGCGCCAATTGACGGAGGAGCTTGAGACGGTGAAAACCAAGGCCAGCCAATTGGCGAAGGATTTTTGCGAGGCTGAAGCCAAGCACGTGGCAGAGATGAAGGCTCTCAACGATGAGTGTCAGCTCAAGGTCACGCATGCGCAGGGCCAGGCGCTGAGGGAGACGTGCAGCGCGCTGATGAAGACCATTCAGGACCACTTTGTGGCAAACTACCCGATCACCGAACCCGTGATCCAGACGCCACCTCCAGGATTTCCTCCTCATCCAACGCTCCGAGCACCAGTCACCCATGCTGAGTAAGTGGGTTTAGCTTCCTTGCTTGTCTCTTTTTTTTTTATTAAAATCAAAATACATTGCTATGTTCTGCTCTGCCATATAAGTAAATTGTAGAATATGTACACTGGTGATCAACTGTTGATTACTAGCATTCTTGTGTGTTTATTGTAGCTTCCATCAGACAAGAAAAGAAGAGGTGGAAGCTAGAGAGGGCACCATAGGAACCAACCAGACTATGCAGGACCTCATGACACCATAAGAGTGTCTTCATGACTTCAGTGTAGCTTTTGTGCAGCTTGCATGGCTCATTGGCAACTGTTCTTCTGGGTTAGTGTAGTTGGAGGGTGGATGACCATAGGTAACTCTAAGTTAGATGGATCTCATTTGAAGCCCACATGTGTGAGGCTGCTTTGGAACCTGTAATGCACTACTATTGGTCTCTATTGGCTGCTCTATTCGGTACTCTTGATGTTCTAAGTTATTTCTCTTGCATTCTGTTACTTATGAAATTGTGGTTTTGTTGCTTTTCATTGGTGATAACTTGTTGGGAGATAAAGAAGGCCTATGGTGCAAACAATAGTTGAAAGAGGTGACTGCCTTTGTTAGTTTGCTTTCCACTTGATTTTTTCTAATTTGTCATGTATGTCATCAACTCCATCCATACCCTAGCAACAACCACTGCTTTCTGGTGCTGATGGCAGTGTGTGTGTGCCCATGGATTCCATGGCAGCCACGAGAGCGGTTTTGATGCAAGTCTGGCTTTTTTTGTTTTTGGTCATGGCAGCCACCAATGATAAATTTGACAAAGCACCACCAAACTCTATAGATGAGGCCAACAATTTTTATATATGCCTGTGATGTCAATTCTCTTACATTTCAACTACGTGATGTTGGTCATTAGTGATGCTAATTATTTGACTGAGGCTATACATGTATTTCATTTGATAGCAATGGCTAGGTACTATGTCATTTTCAATGGCAAGCATGCTGAGATTTACATGAGTTGGGGTGACTGCAGTAGGCATGTTGTTGGGGGTGAGAGGTGCTAGATACAAGAAATATATCAACTATAACCAGACTGTTAGAGAATATCAGGCCTCCATGGGAGATGTCTATCCATCTACTGAACCAGCACCTCTACTCCCAGATGATCCTATGACTCATGATACTTTTTGCTCCAATCATTCCTCCTTCTGATTATCAAGGTAAGGGTGGTTGGTGGAAGGTGTTAATCACCTCTCTTGTGGTCTTGATGGTTGGCATTTGGATGAAGGGCGCCAACAGGGGCACCTGATGGCATTGAGTGCCCCCTCTTAGGCCTGTGATGACTACAACTAAATCTTGGATGAGCTGCTGCTGGTGTGTACTGATTTCTATCTTCAGTTTGTGTTTAGCATCTCCTTTGTGCTGTATGAGGACACCTGAGAACTGATGAGCTTGATGTTGTTGTTAATTTGGCTCCCTCCATTGCTACTGTTGTAAAGGCTATGAGGTTCCATTAGTATCTGTTGATCTCTGTTGCCTCTCCGAGCTGTGGAGTCAAACACATGTTCTCTATTGGACCTGGCTTGTTTGCCGCCGCCCTGCCCTCGCCGGTCGCCGTTGTGCCATCACCCCTCGTGGACGCGCCGTCACTCCTCGTGCTTCGAGCTTCGGGGCCATGGCGGCGTCGCCCCCCCACGCGTCGCTCTAGGCGCCAGGCGAGCAAGAATGCGCTCCAGGTGAAGCCGCAAAGCTAGCCAAGGCCACTTCCATTTCTCCTTTGTTCTGTTTTTGTTCGGTTCTTTTCGGTATTTATCGAACGAACCGAAAAGAACCGATACCGGAATTGCTCGGGTATCGAGTATTTTGAGGAACCGAATGGTACCGAGTTCTTCAGGAACCGAATTAGCATGCGTACCGAGGAACCTAACCGATCGGTTCGGTAATACCGAACGCTTAGGGTGAGATAGAGGTGGCAGAGGCTGGGGCCCACGTGGTTCCCCTCCTGCTTCGCCACCCCGCCTCCTTGCGGATCTCTGTCTCCGTTTCCTGCATCGGATCCTCCGCCAGGCTGGCGCGGCGGCGGCGGAGGGGGATGATACCCACGGCTTTGACAAGGTTCCTATGGACACCCCGACATGTGGCCCTGTGGATCGGGCCACCGGCGCAACGTCATCATGTGTGGCGGCACCGACGCCCACCAGGTGCGCCGCCATGGCCGCACACCCGTCTGCGCACACGCACAGCTCCACCAACAGCGCCATGGCTAGCACCGTCACCCTCCTACTCGCGGGCGTGGGTGAGGACGAGGGCAGCGGCGCTGCCGTCATGGCTGCGGCTGTCGTGAGCAAGGTAGGAAAGGGAGAAGAGGAGTTGCGACTGTGGAGGCGACACGGCTTGGCGCCGACGGATGCACGGCTCGAGGCGAGGATGAGGTGACGGCACACCACCACTGGGAAAGCTGCGGGCTTGGATATGCCATCAATGGCGAGACTCGCCACGCCCCTCAGCTTCTCGATGAATTGGGAATGAAGAGAGAATGATGGAATGTTGGTGGTAAGGCTACCAGATTTGTTGTGCGCAGTAACTGTATCCATTTGGGTCAAAACCAAACACAATCTCAATTCAGCCAGACTTGTTTGGACCAGTGTACCAAAGAGGGTGTACCACAGGAACGGTGCTCTGGCTGGCCTAGGGACGGAACCAGCTCCTTGGCAGCCCGGGCTCCAGCCCCCCTACGGACTGCAAGTAAGTGGAGCTCCTCCTAAGCCCTCCTTGCATTTTATGTATAATTATATAGATTAAGAGGGGCTAAACATGGTTAGAGCTTTATTTCCCCGGCCTAAATTTTTTTGTGACTCGGCTGGCCATAGCCAAGATGATGAGTTGTGCCGGGCAGAGCCACCCTTCCAAACAGCCCCGAGCGACCAGCTAGTATACTGTAGAGCTTTTGAATAGCCACGACATGAACTAGTATATACATGCATGTATCTATAGGTGGAAGTTGGATGTCCAATGGATACCCTCTAGTTCAAAAAATGAACTAGGAAGAGATGGCCCCCACCAAAATTTGAATTTCTAGTTCATTTGCTAAAAATCCATGGATATCCAAATTAAATTAACCTTCCACCTCTACATGTATCTATAAAAGCCTTCAAATTAGATCGGCCTGTTTGGAGAATTAGCACTTGTGCTAATTTTAGGACTAAAGTTTAGTCTTCGAATTAGCCCTCTAAAGAATTAGCTCTCGAGTTGTTTGAATTGATGGGCTAATTTGCCTTTAATGCTTGTATCCAATCATTGGCTCCACCTTTTAAATAGGCCCCACACCGAATTAGCCTCAATAAGCACCACTTTGGAGGGGGCTTTTTTTTTTTGTGTGCTAATTCACTTTAGCCCCAATTAGCACCACTAGTTTGGTTCCTTTAGGGATAAATTGGCTAAAAGTGAGGGGCTATAAATTAGCACATGGGATTCAAACATGCCCTTAGTCTTTCTGGTAATGTATTTTTTTTTTCCAAGCCAAAGTAGTACATGAAGATCTTTTGCATCCTTTTTCAATGGTTATTCTAGTTACGACTTATCTATGCTAGCACAGACATGACTATATTGATTTAGATATGTCTATCAATTTTCTTTCTTTTTATCTTACCATCAACATTTATCTAATGTTGTTTGAACGTTCATAGGTGCGGAAGTGGTCAAAGGACAGGAAGGGGACAAGAGGTTTATTTGCACATGGAACAGCCCGAGGAAAAATGACTGGAACAAACCAGCAGAGTAAATTTATAGATGTTTTAGTTTGTGGTAGGTAGACACTGGGCAAAAATGTGGAACATCTTGAAGCATGTAGAGATGTTGGTTTAGTTTGAACTATTAGTTCTGTCGACTTTATAATGCTCTAGAGATTGTTATGATATGTATTCTCACTTTTGCTATCTTGAGCAAGTAGACTGGACTTCAGTTTGAAACTGTTAGTTTTGTTGAGTTGTATATTCTCTAGAGACACAAGCTCGGTATGCTATGTATTCTCACTTTTCTGTTTTGAACAATTAGATTGGACAATTAAATATATTACCGCAACAAATATGTTATTTAAGTTGCATTTAGTATAACTGACATTGTTAGAGCTTGTTTAGTTGCAGTCGTTGTCATGTATGGTCAGAGGGGGCATGCGCCATTTTGTGCATTTCTAAGTTAAACACATTTAGTCATTTAACTTCAAACTATCTTATAGCATTCCAGGATGCGATTATTTCAAGTTTGTACACTTTTATATAAATTTATACTTTGCCAGTTAGATGTTAACTGACACATCACAAGGGGTGGCCACCTTGAACCATCGAAACACACAGAAGTCGTTCATGCCATCGGTTCCTAATCTAAAACAGTAGAATACAATAGTCATTACAAATGCAGACTTCTAGGTCGCAGGTTCTTGACAGCTCCTAAGAGTTGTTAGCCTGATAAAATAGTTTTCAGTGAATACTCTAGGTCTGAACTGTTTTCACTGAAGAGTAGCCATAAGTGGACAGTGAGATACATGAGAATTGTTGAAGCAGGAAGAGGATAAAATCAGAGTATAGGACTCTGAGTCTAAAACAGCCTGCCTAGCTAATGTATCTGCTGTCTGGTTTTGATTTCTTCTGATCTTGTAAATCCCTGTGCTTCTTTGCTTTGTTTGGTTGATGAAGGTTTGTGTGAGGTACTTAATTCTCCAGTCTGCAGGGTTCGAGCAGTCTGAGGCATTGAGGAATGAGACCAACTCTTGATTATCTGACAAGACGTTTCTATGTTGTAGATTTAACTGTTCAGTAACAGTTGCCGCCAGCGCCAAAGGCTCCAGCCAAAGCCGTGAGAACTGAGGATGAGTTTGACATTGCAGCTTTGATGTAAATGTGTTGCGGCAGATGAACCTGCATGTTGATAATAAAAATACCAATTCCAGCTGTTCTAGGTAGCTGGGAGATAGAATCAGGAATCGTAGATGCATCAGTATATCTAGAACCCTGTAAAAGTGCTGGAAGATGGACTGAGTAGGCGTTCACCGAGTTCCTTGTATACCTGTTCATCTGTGAGTGATTCCCTGTCATTGAGCGATTCATACCTGATGGTCCACTTTGGATTGTGGCTGAGAGACATCTGTGGTGTGTTAAGGACATCTATTGGTGGCCTTCGTTTTGTCATTGCTGAAGTCCATCAAGCTGTGAGTGCTTGTGGGTGAGCAGATGTGCTTCTGCTAGTTGATGAACCTGCCAAGGATTTCATGTTTTCCTCTGGAACCGATTATCATTTCTTGCCCTCCATATATCATCATTGGTTGAAGGGTTAAGTACGGTTGAGAGAGTTAACTTGTCAAGGATCCTTGATAATGGAACAGATGACATGGTATCATCATAGATGCTCAGCAGGTCAACAAATATTGCCTTCCTTGCCTTGACAACAACATCCTGGTCAGATCAAATAAGTAAGGGGTCGATCAGATTAAACAGATGGCAAAAGAAGGGTGAAACTAGCAACATATGAATACCATATCCCATGAAATTTGGATAGAAACTCATCTCCTGTGTATTACATCACAATGTAGAAGGATAATGCTGCTAGTAACCCTATTAAAATTAAACCTTATTTTAAAAACACTCGTAATAACAAAGAAAAAATGTGTGAAAAATGAAGTAGACCCTGCTTACTTTTGAATGATATATCAGCGATCAGTGGTGGTTAGTGTGTGCACCATGTGCCATCAGCCTGGCTAGTTTTCAGACAGCACTGCCGCCCTCAGATTTTTTTTTTTTCGAACAGCGCAGGGGAACTGCGCGTCATTTCATTAAGATAGAAGAAAAGATACAAGGGTCAAAGACCTCACACCAAACACACACGCCTCAACCTGGACACTAACAAACAGACTCGCCACCCAAAGAACAAGAGCGACCAGCAACCAATGAGCATTAAACTTCAGCAGACATCGACCTAACAACAAGCTCCAGGAGTTTGGAAGCCCCAGCCGAACACCAAAGCCCCCCTTCCTCGCTAATGGACCTAAGAACCTCCTGAACCCTTGGTCTCTTATTATAAAAAACACAAGCATTATGATGCTTCCAGATCTCCCACGCCACCAGGATAATCAAGGAATTGAGGCCTTTTCATGCCCTATCAACTGTGTGAGTGCATATGAGTTGTTTCTTCATCTTGTACATGAAATGAGTGGTTTCATTAATTCATTGTTAACTCTTTTTATAATCTACTGCTTTCAGCTCTGGATATCTTATTTTTGAATAATAATAATAATAATAATAATAATAAATGATGTAATAAAAATGATGTAATAAAAAATATAATCTCTTGCATAATCAAACCTTCATCAGGAGCAGTTAGCTACCAATGAAGGGAAGTCAGAACTCAGAAGAATAAGAAACTGGCATACAGTGAAAATAGAGCAAGATTCTTCAATTCTTCAGTATAACTAAAACACATATCAGTATCAGATACAGGTGGTAAGTGTAAACATAGCCAAAAGGCAACTTGTCTGGAAATTATGCAGTACAGATGATAGCACACTTCAGTCCATATACTACTATACAGGCCTATAAATTATGATGCACGGATGCTCCTGCCTCTTATAGAATCTCTTAGAGGTTCTCCTTTCTTTACAGCTTCACTTTAATGCCAAAAATAAATAAATAGAAATCAGCGTACAAGATGGAACTATATACTCGATGCAATAAGCATATGGGTCTACCTGTTACTCATCTAATGAAGCACTACCATCTGGTTAATATGGTTGATGCTATCTAATTGAAAAATAGCAGCACTTGAGCAGCATGAAATCAGCAATCAAAGTATCAAGTAAGTAATTAGAAATTTGAATATGTAGTTGGTAAAATTTTTAAATAAATTTTAGCTATAAAACATATGTGCAAGAATTTACTGATGCAGAGGACACAGATGGAATTTATTTTGTACAGCCACAATTGCATCCAACTAATAAATATATAATATGATGAACCAAAAAAAAAAAAAAATCAGATGCATGAAATAGTGTGGATTTGTAAAACCTTACCAATGAACTGGTTATTGATTTGTACTCAAAACTTAACAATGAACTGGCTTACTACGAAAAATAGCATCATAATTTGCACTCCCTCTTGTAGGAATATAAGGTCAGGGCTGACCAATCAGTAACTGTAGTTCTCCATCGCAGATCCCCACGGTTCCATCTAAAAGAAGTTTCGCAAGACGCTGTTGCCACCAAACCACTAGGAGAGCTCTCCTAACAGAAAGACTAAAAAACCTAATAGCAAAGAAGAAAATCAAGAGATTCTGAAAAGTAGAATAATAGGAGAAATGCTGAATTGGAGCCTTTGGCAAGGATGAAAAGACGGAATGAGTCTGAGCTACTTTGTCAAGATCCTTGAGGCATTCGTCCCATTTCTAGGCCAAACAAAAGCTGAATCATCGCTCACATAATTTTCACCTCCTACCAAAGATGCGCGTTCATAACAATGCTGGAGAGAAAAGACCATAGGCTGAACAGACTCTGTTTTCTTGAAAAGGAATTGTGCAGGCCAATAGTAAAGCACATCGAGGCCAACCATTCTAGCAAAGCAGCATTGGATCAAAATTCACACATATATGTTCCATGCAGGTTTTTGTAGCAGCAGCATCAGGAATATTGGTTCAAAGCTATAAACAAGGAAAATTGTGGTCTACAGAACAATTGAAAATGACCATTCTATTTTGGTGAAGCCTAAAACTAGTGATGTATCCACTAAACTGAAGAAAAGCAGGATGGAGCAATCCAGTAATCCACGGTTGCAGGCCACCACTACACCACAGTCCATCAAGAAAAAAAGAAAACAAATGTTAGCCAGAAGTTAATATCCTCACTGGTAGAAAAAATAAACAATCAAAACAATCCTTATCCCCAATCTTCCTACTCGCCTTTGCACCAGAAACTATTCTGCCTTGATGTCATCTGCAGATCACCTAATCGATCAGTGCCGAATGATTTTGGTAGGAATTCCAGACGATTTTTTTTTTTGAGTATCCACAGAAGAGTGACATGGACGCTTGGATTTACCAAATTTTATTTTGCATAGGATCAACATCAGGACGATAGAAACAAAAAGCACAACGCATGAAGATAAAATAAAATAAAAATTATATTCATCCAAGCAAACATGAGCAAGCAAGCTGAGTAAATTCAGGCGTACCAGGATCATGTCGAGGTGATGGGCCGCGGATGCAGCGAAGGCCTGTCGAAGAGGCCCCTCGAGCGCGACCGGACCGGAGCAGGTGCGGGTGCTGGTGCGGGTGCGGCGGACCGGAGCAGGACCCCGAGCGCGGCGGTGACGGCGGCCGCGAATGCCGCCGTGAGGCGCGGCGCGCCGGGGACGCCGCAGCGAAGTTGACGTCCAGCGCGGGCGCAGCAACGCGCCACCGTCGCGAGATGGCGGAAGCCACGACCGCGGACCGGAAGGGCAGCAGCTTGGACTTGGACACGAACGGGTCGCTGCCGCAGCCGCCCTCATCCCCGCCGTCATCCTCGCGGGCAGCGTAGGTCAGTCCGGCGGCGTGGGTGTGCTGACATCCCTACACTATAGCACCTACGTTCATCCTAGCCGCACATCAGCAATGGATGAACGGCTCAAATGACCGGCCGCCCGTCGCATTCGCCATCATCCGGCATGGCAGGCAGGCGCCGAGCACAAGAAGTAAAAAGATTCTCAGCTACGAGTAGACTGCTCCACGTGTCGGCTGGCGTTGCATTTACCCCATCCTCCTCGCCTCCGTAGGAGAGAAAACCACTCCACTGTTCATTTACCACAGCACCAGCCACAAGCACTCCTCTCTTCTCCACCCGATCTATCAGCCGACCAGCCACCCCCCAATGCCATTCTCGCCGCCGCCGCCGGATGTCATGGCGGTGGATGAGCCACCACCCAATCCTAACTCTACCCAAACGCCACACGGCCGGCCATCGGAGGATGACATGGCGGTCGACGAGCCATCTTTGGAGGAGGCGGAGGAAGAGGATGTCAGGGTGCTCGACCCACCACCACCGAAGGCTTCAGGATCACGCGGCCGCAGAGGTGCGGACGCCCGTTATTGGTCGGCGGAGGTGGAGGAGATGAGGTCTTCGCTCCATCGCAAGAAGCTCCTCCTCAAAATGTGCCGCAGGTACGGCATCAGCGAGGACCAGTACAGGCCGTTCTGCGCCGAGGATGGCTGGGGGCCCTGCAAGACGCCGCCGGAGGGCTCCGTCTGCGTGTACAAGGTCATGCTCCAAGTTGGAGTGCGCTTCCCGTTGCACGACTTCTACTCAAGCATCCTTACACACTACCGCATCGCGCCCAGCCAGCTCGTTCCGAATGCGTGGCGATACATGGCCGGCTTCGTGCTTGTATGCGATGGCGCCCGCGTCAAGCCGACGGTGCCCATGTTCCGGTACTACTTCAAGCTCAGTGCCGCATTTGGCTCCAAGCTAAAAGGGTGGTATAGTTTCTTGCCTCACAAACAGTTTTTCAGTCATGCCGAGAGTTATCGCGCCCCCGATGGATGGAGGAAATTATTTTTCTTCCTCGAGTCGCGCTCGCCAGAATCGGCATGGCGTTGTCCTACGAGATGGGGAAAGCCCATCCAACGCAGCATCAAGCAAGCTGCACAGGACGACATCGACAAGTTGGACTCGTTCCAAGACAAGAATTTGCAGTCCGTGCTCTCCAAATGTGACAAATTAGAGGTGCCACCGGTGAGAGAGGGACCAACATCACCCCCACACAAGTATAAAGAGATGTCTAGTATCATAGATCACCCTCCACAGCAGCCAGCTGTTGCCATGGCCCCATCGTCGTCAGCACCACCGCCACCGGAGTCGATCACCCCTGAGGCTAACCATGATGCCCATGAGACACCAGTTCGTGCTGACAGCCGTGATCGTGAGCGTGAGCAATCCAAATGGCAGATGTTCATGCAAAACATGTCAGGGGCATTCGAGGAGATGCAGAGGACCGAGGAAGATGCCCACAGAGTCAAGGAACAACTACTTGAAGAAAAATCCAAGCATGAAGCAGATGTTGCTCATCTTAACAAGGAACTTGGGGCGGCCAAAGCCGAGCACACGGCCCAAGTCGCCAAACTCTTGGCAGAGAAAGCCAAGTCCGAGGCGACGGTGCGTCAATTGACGGAGGAGCTTGAGACGGTGAAAACCAAGGCCAGCCAATTGGCGGAGGATTTTTGCCAGGCCGAAGCCAAGCACGCGGCAGAGGTGAAGGCTCTCAATGACGAGTGCCAGCTCAAGGTCGCGCACGCGCAGGGCCAGGCGCTGAGGGAGACGTGCAGCGCGCTGATGAAGACCATTCAGGACCACTTTGTGGCAAACTACCCGATCACCGAACCCGTGATCCAGACGCCACCTCCAGGATTTCCTCCTCATCCAGAGCTCCAAGCACCAGTGACCCATGCCGAGTAAGCGGGTTTAGCTTCCCTGCTTGTCTCTTTTTTTATTAAAATCAAAATACATTGCTATGTTCTGCTCTGCCATGTAAGTAAATTGTAGAATATGCACACTGGTGATCAACTGTTGATTACTAGTTCCTTCAAAAAAAAAAAAAAAAAAAACTGTTGATTACTAGCATTCTTGTGTGTTTATTGTAGCTTCCATCAGACAAGAAAAGAAGAGGTGGAAGCTAGAGAGGGCACCATAGGAACCGACCAGACTATGCAGGACCTCATGATGACGAGGTGCCCGAGCATCAACCCCACGATCCTGAGGCCCAAAGTGCTCCCTACAGGATTTCCTTCTCATCAAGCTCCCGAGCATCAGTGACCATAGTAGTGTAAGCGGATTAACTTTCTTGCTTGGTTGTCCCTGTAAACTCAAAACGCAGTCCTCTGTTGCTCTGTTATGCTCTGCTATACAAATTTGTCTTCCTTGCTTATTTTTCTTTGTAATAAGCAAATTCAGCCTCCTTACTTGTTTTTTTTAAAAGAAAAAACTTTAAAATGTGTTGCTCTGTGCCTCTGTTCTACTCTTCCGTGTTCACTGTAGAATATGTTATCCAGCGATCAACTGTAAATTGTTATATTCATTTGTGCTCTAGATTTTTTTTGGTAAAGTCGGTGTCCTGATTGTTCAAGGATAGACAATGTCCATGTCTTCATTACTGTGTTATATGTTTCCTGTGATGTAAGTCTTTCTGGTAATGTATATTTTTTTTCCAAACCAAAGTAGTATATGAAGATCGTTTATACAATGACTATTCTAGTTATGACCTATCTAGCCGAGCAAATAATTTTAGATATGACTATAGTGACTTAGATTTGATGTCTATCCTTTTTCTTTTATGTTAGCATCAATATTTGTCTAATGTTATTTAAACGTTCATAGGAGTGGGAGTGACCAGAGGCCGGGAGGAAACACCAGAATGATCTGCACATGGAAGAACTTGAACGCCATAAGAGTGTCTTTATGACTTCGGCGTAGCTTTTGTGCAGCTTGCATGGCTCATTGGCAACTGTTCTTTTGGGTTAGTGTAGTTGGAGGGTGGATGACCATAGGTAACTCTAAGTTAGATGGATCTCATTTGAAGCCCACATGTGTGAGGCTGCTTTGGAACCTGTAATGCACTACTAGTGGTCTCTGTTGGCTGCTCTATTCGGTACTCTTGATGTTCTAAGTTATTTCTCTTGCATTCTGTTACTTATGAAATTGTGGTTTTGTTGCTTTTCATTGGTGATAACTTGTTGGGAGATAAAGATGGCCTATGGTGCAAACAATAGTTGGATGCTGTGACTGCCTTTGTTAGTTTGCTTTCCACTTGATTTTTCTAATTTGTCATGTATGTCATCAAATCCATCCATACCCTAGCAACAACCACTGCTTTCTGCTGCTGATGGCAGTGTGTGTGTGCCCATGGATTCCAAGGCAGCCACGAGAGGGGTTTTGATGCAATTCTGGTTCTCTTTTTTTTTTTTTTGTCATGGCAGCCACCAATGATAAATTTGACAAAGCACCACCAAACTCTATAGATGAGGCCAACATTTTTTTTTTATATGCCTGTGATGTCAATTCTCTTACATTTCAACTTCGTGATGTTGGTCATCAGTGATGCTAATTATTTGACTGAGGCTATACATGTATTTCATTTGATAGAAATGGCTAGGTACTATGTCATTTTCAATGGCAAGCATGCTGAGATTTACATGTGTTGGGGTGACTGCAGTAGGCATGTTCTTGGGGTGAGAGGTGCTAGATACAAGAAATATATCAACTATAACCAGACTGTTAGAGAATATCAGGCATCCATGGGAGATGTCTATCCATCTACTGAACCAGCACCTCTACTCCCATATGATCCTTTGACTCATGATAGTTTTTGCTCCAATCGATTATTCCTCCTCCTGATTATCAAGGTAAGGGTGGTTGGTGGAAGGTGTTAATCACCTCTCTTGTGGTCTTGATGGTTGGCATTTGGATGAAGGGGCGCCAACATGGGCACTTGATGGCATTGAGTGCCCCGCTTAGGCCCTGTGATGACTACAGCTAAATCTTGGATGAGCTGCTGCTGGTGTGTACTGATTTCTATCTTCAGTTTGTGTTCAGCATCTCCTTTGTGTTGTATGAGGACACCTGAGAACTGATTAGCTTGATGTTGTTGTTAATTTGGCTCCCTCCATTGCTACTGTTGTAAAGGCTATGGTGTTGCAATAGTATCTGTTGATCTCTGTTGCCTCTCCGAGCTGTGGAGTCAAACACGTTCTCTATTGGGCCTGGCTTGTTTGCCGCCGCCCTGCTCTCGCTGGTCGCTGCTGTGCCATCGCCCCTCGCAATGCGCCATCGCTCCTCGTGCTCGAACTCGCGGTCATGGCGGCATCGCCGGCCCCCATGCGCCCACGCCAGGCGCCAGGCGAGCGAGGACGCGCACCAGGTGAAGCCACAAAGCTAGCCAAGGCCACTTCCATTTCTCCTTTGTTCTATTTGTTCGGTTCTTTCGATATTTACCGGAACCGAACTGAAAGAACCGATATCGAAATTGTTCCGTACCAAGTTAGAAACCTAACTGATCGGTTCAGTAATACCAATGCCTAGGGTGAGATGAGGTGGTAGGGTCTAGGGCCCATGTGGTTTCCCCTCTGCTCATACACCGCGCCTCCTTGCGGATCTCGATCTCCGTTTCCACGGGATCCCGCCGGAGCCGGGCGGCGGAACGGCTATGACGAGGGGATGACACCCACGGCTTTGACAAGGTTCCCATGGACACCCCGCCGACGCGCATCGCCTGGTGGATCGGGCCACCGGCACAACGTCATCGTGTGGGGCGGCACCGACGCCCGCCAGGTGCGCCGCCATGGTCGCGCGCCCGTTTGCGCACGCACACAGCTCTGCCAACAGCGCCATGGCTAGCAATGTCACCCTCCTACTCGTTGGCGTGGGAGAGGACGAGGGCTGCGGCGTTGTCGCGAGCAAGGGAGGAATGGGAGAAGAGGAGTTGCGACTGTGGAGGCGCCACATGGCTTGGTGTCAGCGGATGCATGGCTTGAGGCGAGGACAAGGTGACGGCGCACCACCACTGGGAAAGAAGTTGTGGGCTTCGATATGCCATCAATGGCGAGACTCGCCACACCCCTCAGCTGCTCGATGAATTAGGTGTGAAGAGAGAATGATGGAACGCTTGTGGTAAGGCTACCAGATTTGTTGTGCACGGTAACTATATCCATCTGGGCCAAAACCAAACACAATCTCAATTCAGCCAAGCTCGTTTGGATCGCTGAACCAAAGAGGGTGTACCACAGGAGCCGTGCTCTGGCTGGCCCAGGGACGGAGCCAGCTCCCTGACAGCCCGAGCTCCAGCCCCCCTATGGACTGCAAGTATGTGGAGCCCCTTCTAAGCCCCTCCTTGCATTTTATGCATAACTATATAGATTAAGAGGGGCTAAGCATGGTTAGAGCTTTATTATTGTTGACACGCAATTGGTGATCGCCCCAACACACCAGCGGGTCTGGACACCCATCGAGGTTGCACACAACCCGCAAAACAACGAGAATCGCGCGTAACGGCCAAACCGATCCGAGATCGAAAAGGCCGATGTTGAGCCCGGTTTAAAAAAGAAAAACGTCCTCGAATCGCCCTTTAGAAAGATCCGTCGACGCCGCGCGAGGGATCTCCTAGGACCAGCAAAGGCCGCCTAGGATGCCGACGAAATTCATGGAGAACGCCGCGAATAGGAAGGTAGAGGGGTTGGAGAAGCGAAATTAGGAAACAGGAGAGTATTTATGGTTTTTGATCGATTGGATATAGATGGGATCAAATCGGTCATGAACCACTCATTATATAGGGGGGTGGTCTTATTCGGAAACCATGTAGACACGTTTACATTCACCAAACCTTCCAAAAAACAGAATAGAAATGAAATCGGTTCGAACAAGCAAAAATCGCATAGAACGGGAGCGCCGGGGCCTTACGGCCTCCCGCCAAACCGGATCTCATAAGGCGCGCAGGGGGTAGCATCCGGCGCGCCTCCGGTTCTGATCTAGAAAGGACCGCGGTTCAGTACCGCCGGATGCCTCGACCGGGACCGCCCGAGCGCGCAGAGCCGGCGTCGGCGCATCTCGGTTCAATCCGAAAGGGTTGTTCCCTAGGGGCACCGCCGGACGCTCCGATGGTCTTGCGCCGGACGCGCCTTGGTCGAGTCCCAAAGATCGACACGTGCTTCCTACGGCTCGCCGCCTTCCTCGTTGAATCTTTTGATCTTCCGGCTTTGCCATCGAACTCCAAACATACCTATTTGACACGTCTAAGTTACCAAAAATATATATATATAACATTTTTGAGTGTTAACAATTAGCCGGTCTAAATTTTTTTTTTGCCTACGTCCACTGGCTGGCCACCGCCAGGACGGCGAGCCATGCCGGGCAGGGCCACCTTTACAAATACGCCAGAGCGACCAGCTATTATACTCCCTCCGTTCCATTACTTTTTTTTTTTTGACTATATATAAACCGTGTTTTGACTGCTGGGTCTTATTTAAATTTTTTATGTAAATTATAAAAACAAACAAAAACGTCATTACAATATCTTTTAGTGATGTAATAAGTCATAACAAAAGTGATAATATTTATTAAAAAAAAAAGGTAAATAAGATGAGAGGTCAAACACAATTTATACGAGTCAAAAGAATTGTAAGTATTGTGAAACGGAGGGAGTAATATAGAGCTTTGAATAGCCACAGCATGAACGACCCTAGAGCCGGTTGTTGTTGGTTTGCTTTTGGCTGCCTTCCGCTTCCAGGAATCCTGGCAACACCTCCGACGCGCCTGTGGCCGGTTGCTCGCTGCTCCCCATCCCCTGCCGTGGCAGAGCGTACAGTACTCTGCCTCTGCGTGTTGATGAGAGATGGACAAGACCAGACCTCTGCTTTGCAGGCGAGTCCTCGGAGGCTCAAAACGCGCGTGGCTGGGTTTGACTTCGGGATTTTATTCGATTTGGGCCTTGTTTATGGCTAAAATTTCTGACATTTTTTCCACTTTCTCCATCACATCACATTAAATACATCGTGAGGCGTATGTTTGCGGTATTAAATGTAGGTAAAAAATAATTAATCATACGGTTTAGATGTACATTCGAGGCAGCGATTCTTTTGGCTGAATTCTTTCCACGATAGGATGATATTTACCACTAACAAACGAAACGCGTCTTCCACGATTAATGCGATGTGACGTTCGGTTCCAAATATTTACCATCTAAACAAGGCCCTCTCGAGTCTCGACTCGTCGAGGTTGGGAGATGACTCGCGCCTCTGACCTTTTTAGTTTGATGGGGGCCCGGCTGTCTGCGTTCTTAATTTGAGCCGTCGGCGTGGCGTGCTAGCGACTACTGGCGTGCATGAGGCCGGCCGGAGCGGAGCCGACCGTGGGTGGCCTCCACGACGGACGGATCCATGGGTGGCGGCTGAGGATATCTACCGACACGACACGTACGAACTGGCGAGCACGTCGTCGTCGAGTTTGGGTTGGTTGGGGTCACGACGAATCCCTCCCGATAAAAGCGCATTTGGCTGCCCGGAATTTCGCTGCCCGCAGCCGCCACCAATCTCTCCTCTGCTGTGGTTTTTCAGGGCGTGTTGGCACCTATCGGACATCGGAGGCGAGCGCGACACAAGTACAATGGCGCGCATCAGGTGCATGCCCGCGCTCGCGCTCGCGCTGCTGGTGGCCGTCGTCGTCGTGTGCGCCGAGGCGCGGCTGCCGGACTACCACCCGTCGTCGGGGTTCACGGTGACGGGCAAAGTGCAGTGCCAGGACTGCACCAAGAACTGGAACGCCTACGCCTACAACGGCAAGCCCATCCCCGGTTCGTTCCTTTTCCACCCTTCCTTTGCGACCCCTCCTCTCTCTCCTGCCCCGACCGGCTAATTAACCCACCATGTCCATTGTCCACGCGCGTACGTGCAGGCAGCAAGGTGAGCATCACGTGCCTGGACAACAGGCGCCGGGTGGTGTACCACGGCTCGGACGACACGGACGGCCAGGGCGTGTTCAACATCGAGGTGCCCAACAAGGCGAGCAACGGCCGCGACGACGTCATCGAGGCGTCCCGGTGCACCGTCCGCCTTGCCTCCTCGGGCGACGCGGCCTGCGCCGTCTTCACCGACTTTAACCGCGGCAAGGCAGGCCAGACGCCGTCCCGCCTCACGCACGCCTCGCCCAGCAAGGTCACCTACGCCGTCGGCCCTACTACTTCACCCTGCGGCAGTGCGACCTCGTCAAGGACGCCTGCAGCTACTGATGAGTAGTAGGGTACGCGATGGTCCTGCTCGCGCTGCTGGCCACTCGAACGACGTCGGATCAGACGTTGTATTATTCCCAATGCTTTATTATGCGAGCGTTTTGCGTTCACAGACATTTTCTTTCTTTTTATGTACTTTTCCCCTCCTTTTTTCGTGTTTGTAAGTCTTTTTGGAAAGTGGATCGATGCAATCAGTGTAACGATCAGCATGTCGGCTGGTTGCTACTTTTGATCCGAATGCGTGGTTTCAGTTAAATTATGAGTCTGTCGACCATTCTTTGCCTCTTGAACCTGATACATAATACTTTTCCAGATTCCAAATTGTAGTTTCTTTTGCGCTTTTCTAAAGAATGCATCTGTAGAAAAGCGAAAGTGAAACTACAATTTGGAACGGAGGAAGTAATTGTTTATGTAGCACGCAGCAAGGTACTTACAAATCCTATGATGAAACATACTCGATCATCCAGTTCTTAATGGATTTGACTACATACTAATATCAGATCAGTTATTTGTTGTTGATGCTATGAAGAACAAGAACAAAAATAGTAATCACAGAGTAAAATTTTGTTACCCATTCTTTTTTTTTAGATCAATTCAGGGGAGCAGTGCTCCACTGACTATATTGAACAGAAGGAGCCTAGAGATCAGGCTCCAGTATACAAAAAAAAATAGTCCTGGCATTCCAGAGGATAAAGAGTACAGGGGTAGGATGCAGTTGGGTTAATTACAGAGCAAAGAGTGGGAGATCAAGACAGTCCTGGCAGGCAGCTAACAGACTCTTTTCATTCTTAAAGCGCATCTGTTGCCCATTCTGTTCACCATTTTTCCCTCTACGAACGATCTGCACGGCCATCCTACGGTTCTTGTAAGAAAAAACCGCTGTCAAAACCACTTCGAGGAAGGAAAAAAATCGTGGTTTGAAAAGTTGAGTGAGGCGATTTGTCCGGGTTTTGGAGTTGAGGGAGGAAAAGTGAACTTACGTGATAATGGGGGAGGGAGCGTGGACTTTTCCACGTTGGATTGGGGTAGAGCGGGGTGGGCCGGCCCGTCGCGGCCTGGTGTCGCGCGCTCGAGTTGTATTGAGCCCACATGACACAAACCGACTCGGATGGTGGATAGAAATTCCGATATAAATAAATAAATACAGCTTCTTAGGTTGAGAAAGACAATGAAGGCGGACAAGGCAGAGAAGATGCAACCTTTGATTGAGAAGACGGCGAAGGCGGACATGGCAGAGAAGAGGCAACCTTTGATTGAGAAGACGGCGAAGGCGGACATGGCAGAGAAGATGCAACCTTCGATTGAGAAGACGGCGAAGGCGGACATGGCAGAGGTGAAGATTGCGGCGGAGGAGGTGGCCGAGAAGAAGAAGAAGAAGAAAAAACAAAGGTGATCCTGCACAGGATGACGCAACAGCGGATCGATTTTATGCTCTCCATGCCCATCGGTACTAGGCCCGTGCCCATCTGCAACGAGGAACTGCTGTCTGCGATTGACGACAAAGATTTGCGGGATGGTATTAGGGACACTATGGCCAGCGCGGCGAGGTCCGTCTATGAGTCGCGGGAGGGGTTGCAGCGTGAAAAGGAATTCATTATCGCGGAGCTCCAAACAAAGGGGTACGTTGAACGTGAAATTCATGTCACCGACGACGAAGACGAAGACGAAGGCTGCAGCGACATCTAACCACATGTGGGCCGGGCTGCTTGTCGAGATTCGTCTGATACTCTATTTTATTTTCATTTTAATTAATAATAGTATTGTCTATTTGGGCCTTGTTTCCGTAGTAGTCAAACACAGGGCAGGCCCCTATCTTTATGCTTTTGCTTTGCTTGAATGAGTTTCACTTGAACGAGTTGTTGGAATACACCTTCCTTATATCTAATGGTTTGTATACACTGTTTGTGTTAATAATGATTTGTTTGGCTGTTAATAATGAATCTGTTTGGCTAAAATGGTCTCTGTTTGCGGGAGGTGCAACTCAATTAACAAAAAAGATAGATGTGGATTAATTCAGGGCATGTCAACTCAATTATTTGTTATAACCGTACATATGCAATGTGCATATTATTTGTTTAAATTATAGTATATATCCTTTCCCAAAGACCATTAGTAACCCAGAGCATTGTGGTCACAGAGGTGAATACTTTAGGTTTATACAGGTAATATACACACGTTGCATTTTGATGTATTAGTATAATGCCCGTGATAACGCTATGGAGAAATCAAAAACTAAAATATTTGTTAAAAATAAATTTGTTTGCCAATCTACAATAAACAAGCTAAACTTGGTGAGAAAATATTAGTTTTTACATGTTTAGCATCATAATATGCTTAGGAGAATGGTAGGTGATAAGCCAATAACCAATACAACTTTGTTTTTTTTTTTTTTCATTTGGACTATAACAAAAATGATAGTTTGGCTACACTCATGCATGCCTATAAAACAAGGCTAAATCCACAATTGTCAATAGACTTGTTTGCTACAATTACACAATATATCCAGTACTTGGTTCATTTAAACATTGTACCCTGCGACAATGTCAGCCAAATCAAATGACCTCGAAATCGCCTTTGTTGAACCACAAATCTGCTCTCTTCCTATGCGCCTCACAGGCTATAGTATGAAGTGACAAGCTAACGTCAGTCATCCAATGCAACTTTTAATATTTAATAAGTATTTTTCTTATATTTTAAAAGTTTTCTGTATGTATAAGCTATAATTATTTTCAATTAAATACAAGAGAATTTGAATTTTACAAAATTTGTTAGAATTTTATAGAGATAGCATAGATTTTTATATTCAAATTATGAAATTATTTATAAGGAAAACATTTTTCTAAATATAAAGATTAACTTATATTTATTGTATATTGGACTGGTGCTACCTCTCATTTTTTTAGTTTTGTGGTAAATTGTTTCAAACAGCTTGAATCTCAAAACGCTTTGATTTGAAATGCAAACCTGAATTTTACCTATAGGGGCTCTTGCATTTTTACCCCTTTTTTATCGAAATTGTGATTTACCCCTTACCCCCCCCCACTTTTTTTTTACTTTTACTCTTTGATTCCAAAACCAAACACCAATTTGCCCTACTCCGTCATTCTCCCTAACAGTGTTAAATTTTATAAAAAGGACATAAATGCTCATGTAATTTTGCCCCCTGTTTGTTATGCCTATTTGTGAGTTTACCCTTTATTTAGAATTCCACATTTTTATTGTATGTTGACTCAAATGATTAAATTTGGTCAAATAAATTTCACACAAATTGCAATTATTTCGAAGCAGATTTAATATTGAAAAAAGGTTTAAATTTTTGGAAATATTTAGCAGGTTCTCCAGATCCCAAACCGAACCGAACCTGACTTCACTACTGCCGAGAATGGCGAGCCCAAACACAAATTGGAGGCATTCTGTATAGGTAGCCAACAGTCAAAGGGTCACTGACGAAAAATTCCCCTTCTCCAACAAGGACCGGTAGAGACCCAAAACGGTTTGTTGCCTCGGTCGCCGAGAACGATGCATCGCTTGCTCGCCGCGTGCGCTACCCACGGATCCGCTTAAGCCCGGCGTCCATACCCGCTCTCCTCGTCATGCCACGCGCTCAAAGGTGGCGGCTCGGAGGTGCTCCCACGGTGAGCTCACCTTTGCCGAGCCGATCACGCACCGCAACAGTCTCTCTCTACTCCAGCGACACCGCGTTCCCTCTCTCCCCTCCGGCACCTCCAAACACGCGCCTCCCTCATGAATCATGCCGCCGGCGTGTCCCCCCTCGGATCCAAATGCGGTCACGGCGAGGAGGACCCCGGATCCGCGCCGTGGATGTGGTCGGGCCGGACTCGGGCGCAACGGGGCGGCGGCCGGAGGTGGGAGCGGTGTCCATGGCGGGTGTGGCGCGTCGGTGGTACTGAGGTAGACGGCGAGCGACAATGCTGGCGGCCGACGACAGTGCTCAAGCCGGGCACACCCTACCCTGACGCCTCCCCTCATACGGGCGCACCACTACCGTTTTGCGTCTACTCTCTCAAGAGACGCAGAATTGCCTTTAACTCATCAAGTCCGCAAAATGCAAATGTCGTTTGCCTTCTGTTGGAGGGTTGATTTGTGCTGTAAAACACCGTGAACTCCCAATTTTGGGTTTGGGTCACGTTTTGCGCTGTCTGGTCGAGTAGTCTGAGGACCTGAGGTGCTTGTTCTGTTGGGACGCACGCTGTAGCCCGGCCGTGTGCCCGCCACGGTGACGCACCATCCCGCCCGGCCAGTCGGCCCCGATGCCGCCCACCCGGCACACGACGAGATCCCCGCCGCCCGTCCCGCGCTCCGGAGCAGCAGCCCCTCCTCTCCATTGACGCTTGACCCCACTAGTCATCCCCACCTCCGGGTTTCTTGGATCGGAGCCGAGGCCAAGCCAAAGCACCCGCGCCGCCTCCCGTACGTGGCGTGGCGCGCCCGCCAAGGCGCGGCCCCTCCAGTCCAGCCTATATAAGGCGCCGCCCGACCTTGTGGCTCCGTTTTCGCATCGCGCCGCCACCATAGCCGCCATTGTTGGAA
>JADLZK010011702.1:0-30756 GCA_015847255.1 Hyparrhenia diplandra | reverse complement strand
GCCTACCCTCAACCATGGCATGCACTCATATCCGCAGGTGTCGTAATACCCGGGCACCATGGCCGCATATCGAGCACTACTCTTGTCCCCCCAGATCCCCACTTTCGTTGAATGGACGGACTAGAACAAGAGCAAACCCGAAGGAACAACGAACCGATATCCCACCTCTAATCAAGTTAGGCATATGATGATCGATGAAGAACTGAGATGAACATGTCAAGATTATGATATGTAAACTATATGCTAGTTCATATACCAACACTAGAACATGAACAAGACTATACTCTAGTTCATAAGTTAGGCCAAGAACATAGATATAAGACTTGCAAATAGAAGAATGCTCCATTGAGAAGGTATATTACCAAGGCACTTTCTTCTAGGAGACAAGCCCTCCTTGTAGCTCTTCTACTCCAAGTGCTAACCAAGAACTAAGAAGAAGAAGAAAGTAGAAGAAGAAAGAAGAAGTAGAAGAAGAGAGAGAGGTAGAGGTGGTAGAGAGAGAGAGAGATTGGGTTTCTTTGGACTCCAAGTGGTGTGTGTTGAGAGAGGGAGAGAGGGGGGCCTACTTATACACTTGGAGGAGGGGCCTAAGTGCTAAATTACACCAAAACCGACCTGGTAAGCCTTCCTATTCTGAGCAAACCGACCATCCAACGGCGGGAATCCCCATTTGGCGGGTGCACGAACCGCCTCCCCGAGGTCGGGCGAAACCGCCTCGGGGAGGAATGCGGCCGCACCCGACCCCCTTGGCGCACCCCAGGCTCGGCCTCGCCCAGGGCCCAGCCCCCGCAAGTGTCTTCCCTTGTCTTGAAAAGTTGTGGGCCGGGCTTGGCTCGGCCCAGTTTTTGATGTTTTGGGTCGATTTGCTCCCTGGCTTGTGTTTTGCAATAATCGCTTTCCTGATGGCGTACTTTTTGGTCGATTTTCCACTTGCTTTTATTATAAATCTGCAAAATAAAATAATAGATACTACAAGTGGAATTTTATTAGTGATAAATGCATATGAGTATAAAAAGGTATAGTTTTACTCCCTTTATGGTAGTAAGTTGACGGGAAAAAAATATATCGTTGGTGACCAGTCAACAAACTCCCCAAGCTTACCCTTTGCGGCGTCCTCGAGCAAAAGAGATAAGTACTTGGTTGTTGATCGGGAGTTGCTACTATGCCGATTACGTTTTACAAGTGCGAGGGTTATAATAAGATTTTCTACTAGAGTTTGAATAAAATGGCACATCTTTTTCCCACCCTTTATTACCTTTCATCGTAGCGGGGGCTTTTTTTAGCTTTTTCTCAAAGTCTTGGGCGGTTGCCGGATAGAACGGTTATAATGTATGTTTATCATTCATCCTTTTGATCAACTTTTTATCCTGGTTTTTTTTTTTTTAGATAATATTTATTTTTCTCGAGAAAGTATGGGCTTTATTGCTATATATATATATATATATATATATATATATATATATATATATATATATATTGGAGAGGTGGGCTCTTCTAAGCCCTAGACTTTTGTCTTTTATTTTCTCTCTTTTTTCTTTCTCTCTTTTTTTAGAGATGTGGGCTCTACTAAGCCCTCGGACACTTGTCCATTTTCATCTCATTTTCTTTTTTTTTCTTTTTTAACATAGCCCATATCATTTCTCTTTTCTTTCAAAGTAGATTCCCCGGATGTCAAGTTTCTCTTTTTGGACGAAATCATAGCAAATCCATTTGTACCATATCATACTTGGCAACAACTTAGACTAGATAGAGCCTATGCAACCCACATGAATCGGTTTTTTCAGATGAGTTTTTAAACGTAGCCACTAAATCCAAACTTTAGAGAAATTCGAATTATAAACTAGGCACAGGGCAAAGCATAAGACGAGCAACTATTCATCATTTCAACAAGGGACTAAGACTAAACATTTTCATATCTCATATATATAAGCATTAAGGCACATAGAAGAGCTACTTATTCTATTTTTGGATTTTTTTTAGTTTTAGTTAAAAAAAATTTTTTTAATGCAAGATTGCTGGAATTTAAACATGCTAAAATAAAATAAAAATTTGGTGGAAGTAAATATGCAATGCAATGATACCTGTGGGGGTCCTCCCCAAGCTATCTGGAGGCCTACTTGATCGGGATCGAAGCCTTGGTACCTCCCGAATGCTTCCTCGCGTCGCGCTTGCAGTAGCCATGTTGGACTCCAATTGGGTCCATCTTTGCGACTCGCCGCTCCCGCCTCGCCAGCATGCAGTACTTTGCACATGGGTATTGAGCGTGTGCTCAATGTTCCTAGTGCGGACGCCGAGGTGCTTTGCATTTGGATACCGATAGCCTCCACCCCTTGTGGTGGCTGCCATCTTTGGACCGGGGGGGCATATCGTCGGGCCGTCGTCAAAGTCAAATCTGTTGGCCCTCCATGCCGCCAGTATCTCCTTCGGGCCACTCCTGATGGTGCCGGGTGAGGCGGCGGCTCCCACCTAGGATCATACCCGGGTATTACCCCCAGGGTCCCCATAGGATGTGGCCATCTTTGCCTGAAACATCGGTGTAGGCCGTGGGCGTGAAGTAGGGCACATGGGAGGAGGATCCGACCTCCTGGTCTCCGACAATCGCGTGAAGAACGATGGGGGTGTCTTTCTGCGCCAAGCTATCGGCCAGCCTCGAGCTCAAATGTTAGTGCTGGCTTTTATACAACTGTAAGTCCGGGTTAGGTAACCGAACTATAGTTGCATAGCCGAGGAAAAAGATGACCAAGCTCGCGGATGGTAAAATCTTAACTAAGTGCCCCCCGCACAAGCTGCGCAGTCCAAAAATCCCCAGGTGTGGAAATGTACTCTATCTGCTGATTATCCAAAGCTCCAATCGCAGAAGCGAGGCGTGTGATAAGAGATGTGCGGTGGCAGAACAAAGAACTTTTGTGATAATATGTAAAAGTTCCTGCACATCTCTACCACTTTGAGCTACTTTCTCCTTGTGGACAATAGCATAGAGTAATTTTAATTCAACCTCATTCACCCATCTAACCCCGTGTCTAGGAAACAAAGTCAACGAGATCCAAAGATGGATATATCTAAGTGATGGGTGCTTGGATCTGGGTGAGTGGCGAGGTTTAAAAGTACCGGCCTCATGAGCACGGATATTTCCTCCCAAAAGTGATTTCGACAAAGCCGGGAAGAGCAAAGATCTATGTTTAGTGCACATCTATAGCTGAAACCCCAGTGACGAGCTAGGTCCGCCCACGTGACATGATAAAGTGTACCAAAAAGGCGGAAAGAAATTCCTAGTCGGTCCTCTACTAATGTGCACAAGAATTGAATTGTCGAGGCGAGAACCTTCCTCCTCGAGAGGGGGGAATATCCCCGCCACCCGACCGCTCTCAAAGGATAGGAAATTCATCGTCCATACCGTTTGTTCGAGGAGCTCGGAGTCGATTCCGGGCGTGTCTTTGGAACACACGGTCCTTGAGTAGGAGATATGCTTGCATCTCCCGATCTCCACGGATGTCGAGGTGCGGCGCGTCGGCCTCGTCGAAAGTGTCGGGGGAGCTTGAGCTTCTTCCTCCCGACGGGTGCGGCGTCTTCTTGCATGGGGAGTCTTCAAGATCGTCGAAGTTGAGGGCGGAGCTTGTGCTTGTTTGTCGTGAGCTATGTCTTGACGACCGCCTCGGCCATTGAAAGATCTTCCCAACTTTCTTCATGGCTTCCCACGCAAAAAGCGATTGAGCAAGACCTCGGGTGTGCAAGGGTTAGATGAAAGCATGAACTTTCACACCCGTGTTCTTGCTCGGCACAATGTTTTTGGTGGAGAAAATGGAGTGTAGAACAAGTGGGAGAGAGTGTGAGAGTGAGAGAGAGTGAAAATGAGAGGTGGGTGCTCTCACACCGGTGCTCGGGCTATTTATAGCCGAGCCAACGGCGAGGGTCGGTCCACACAACGGCTAGGAGCCGTTGGCGGCGGGGGCCCGAGCGGCGCCCGGCAGGGGTGCGGGTGCACCTTGGGGTGCGCGCCGCACCCCGCCCGAGGCCTCTTTGTCGTGCTTTGGCGGGCGTGCTCAACGGTCCACGAAAAGTTCGTGGCCGTTTGTTTGCTCGCTACCGGGTTCGACCGTTTTTCTCCCCTTTTTGAATTTCTCAAAAAAATTTCAAATATAAACTTATTTTTTAAATAGAAAAATTATTTTAAAAAATATTTTTATATATACTTTTTATGTAGGAAATATTTTTTTTTCGTATTTTTCATGAAAAGAATTCATTTTATTTATAAAGACTTTTTATTTTAGTTTTCGAAAGTAGTTTCTTATAGATTTTATGTAATAAATATTTTTGTTGATAATAAAATACAATTTTTTTTTTAAATATACCCCATTTTTTTCTTTTTTTGAGGAGCGGGTTATTTATAGTCGGCTGTCGACTCTCCCCCGCTATCGGGCGGAAAGCACCTGCTCCCGGGGTCTCGAGTCGATCCTTCAACACTCCACACCGGCCGATGATGATGATATCCTCGGTGTGTTGTTGTTTGTACCCGATGAATGGGCACTTTACCGCCTTACTCGACGTGGAAGACTATGAAGCCTTTCCCCATGCGGATATCGGCCTTGGCCAGTATAGAGAAACGGCCTCCCGGGGAGGAGAGACGTATCCTCCTGATGGGCCCACATCCGGGATCACAAAATCTGCGCGGGATGTACTGCTGCGTATTTTGACTAGCACGTCTTCGAGTATTCCCTCCGGCGCCTTGTTGATTGATCCGCCATTTGGAGGACGAAGTTGGCGGGGAGTAAGTGTTCCTCCATGGATTTTGTTGAAGGTGGCCTTGGACATCACATTGATACTGGCCCCCAGGTCACGAATGCATTGACGAAGGTGTGGCGGCCAATAGCGCAAATGATAAGTGGACGTCTGTTGACATTTCTTAGCGCAATCAAAGGAAACAGGTATAAAACCCATTCCCAATAACAGCGCCAGAAATGCGCCGCTGACATTCCCAAGTGAAACCACCATGTCGGTGATCCGAACGGGATTATCAACGGGATAGATCTTGCCATCTTAGATATTTCATCATCCGCAAGCGCACGGATCTATCATTTGTAGCATTTCACCCTAAGTATTCGTGGTATCGTTATTTATATTTTTCCAAAGGAAGGCATGTGTTTATTAGCATGGCATCTAAATAGAGGAACATGTGTTTGCTTAGACCAAATTGTTCATAACAGGGGGTAAGCAATAACGGTTTATGGATAGTGTGACACACACTTAAGAATCCACCAAAGAAAAAGGATAAAGAAAATAGATAAAGAATAAATGAATAATCTAATGGAGTAATTCTAATGTATCTAGTCATGGCCATACAAATGAATAGTTAAGATCATATGCAAACTGATCTAAGCATGGTTAGGTCTAGGATACCAGGGAGACTCCCCGGATACCATACGGCCCGATGGGAAGCATTTACAAACTCCTACAGCACACACGAACGTGGGGGGATTTCAAGCGACGGTCAAGGCTTGTCACGATCAAGCCGCCTACCCCCTCAACCATGGCATGCACTCATATCCGCAGGTGTCGTAATACCCGGGCACCATGGCCGCATATCAGAGCACTACTCTTGTCCCCCCAGGATCCCCACTCGTCGAATGGACGGACTAGAACAAGAGCAAACCCGAAGGAACAACGAACCGATATCCCACCTCTAATCAAGTTAGGCATATGATGATCGATGAAGAACTGAGATAAACATGTCAAGATTATGATATGTAAACTATATGCTAGTTCATATACCAACACTAGAACATGAACAAGACTATACTCTAGTTCATAAGTTAGGCCAAGAACATAGATATAAGACTTGCAAATAGAAGAATGCTCCATTGAGAAGGTATATTACCAAGGCACTTTCTTCTAGGAGACAAGCCCTCCTTGTAGCTCTTCTACTCCAAGTGCTAACCAAGAACTAAGAAGAAGAAGAAAGTAGAAGAAGAAAGAAGAAGTAGAAGAAGAGAGAGAGGTAGAGGTGGTAGAGAGAGAGAGATTGCTGGTTTGCTTGGACTCCAAGTGGTGTGTGTAGAGAGAGAGAGAGGGGGGCCTACTTATACACTTGGAGGAGGGGCCTAAGTGCTAAATTACACCAAAACCGACACAGTAAACCTTCCTATTCTGAGCGAACCGACCATCCATCGGGCGGGAATCCTCATTTGGCGGTGCATGAACCACCTCCCGAGGCTGGGCCGAAACCGCCTCGGGGAGGGTGCGCGCCGCACTGTGGTGTGCTGCCGGCGCCCCCGGGCTCGGCTCCCTGGGCCTCGGTGGGGTGTCTTCCCTTGTCTTGAAAAGTTGTGGGCCGGGCTTGGCTCGGCCCGTTTTGATGTTTTGGATCGATTTGCTCTGGGCTTGTGTTTTGCAATAATGCGTTTTTCCGGATGGCGTACTTTGGTCGATTTTTTCCACTTGCTTTTATTATAAATCTACAAAAATAAAATAATAGACACTACAAGTGGAATTTTATTAGTGATAAATGCATATGAGTATAAAAGGTATAGTTTTACTCCCTTTATGGTAGTAAGTTGACGGGAAAAATATGTCGTTGGTGACCGTCAACAAACTCCCCAAGCTTACCCTTTGCGCGTCCTCGAGCAAAAAAGAGATAAGTACTTGGTTGTTGATCGGGAGTTGCTACTATGCCGATTACGTTTTACAAGTGCTAGGGTTATAATAAGATTTTCTACTAGAGTTTGAATAAAATGGCACATCTTTTTCCCACCCTTTATTACCTTTCATCGTAGCGGGGCTTTTAGCTTTTCTCAAAGTCTTGGGCGGTTGCCGGATAGAACGGTTATAACCGAGATGTTTATCATTCATCCTTTTGATCAACTTTTTATCCTGGGGTTTATTTATTTAGATAATATTTATTTTTTTTCAAAGTATGGGCTTTATTGCTATATATATATATATATATTTTTGGAGAGGTGGGCTCTTCTCGCCCTAGACTTTTGTCTTTTACTTCCTCTCTTTTTCTTTCTCTTTTTTTTAGAGATGTGGGCTCTACTCGCCCTCGGACACTTGTCCATTTTTTCATCTTTTTTTTTTTTTTTTAGCATAGCCCATATCATTTCTCTTTTCTTTCAAGTAGATTCCCTGGATGTCAAGTTTCTTTTTTTTTTTTGGATGAAATCATAGCAAATCCATTTGTACCATATCATACTTGGCAACAACTTAGACTAGATAGAGCCTATGCAACCCACATGAATCGGGTTTTTTTCGGGATGAGTTTTTAAACTTAGCCACTAAATCCAAACTTTAGAGAAATTCGAATTATAAACTAGTCACGAGGCAAAGCATAAGACAGAGCAACTATTCATCATTTCAACAAGGGACTAAGACTAAACATTTTCATATCTCATATATATAAGCATTAAGGCACATAGAAGAGCTACTTATTCTATTTTTTGGATTTTTTTAGTTTTAGTTAATTTTTTTTTTTTTGATGCAAGATTGCTGGAATTTAAACATACTAAAATAAAATAAAAATTTGATGGAAGTAAATATGCAATGCAATGATACCTGTGAGGGTCCTCCCCAAGCTATCTCGAGGCCTATTGATCGGGATCGAAGCCTTGGTACCTCCGGGGAATGCTTCCTCGCGTGCGTTGCGAGTAGCCATGTTGGACTCTAATTGGGTCCATCTCTGGCCGACTCGCTTTGCTCCCGCTTCTGCCGCCATCGTGCGGTACTTTGCACATGGGTATTGAGTGTGTGCTCAATGTTCCTAGTGCGGACGTCGAGGTGCCGCAGCTGGATACCGATAGCCTCCACCCCTTGTGGTGGCCGGTTGTCTTTCGGCGGGTGGGGGCATATCGTCGGAGGCCGTCGTCAAAGTCAAATCTGTTGGCCCTCCATGCTTTCTTTGTATCTCCTTCAGGCCACTCGATGGTGCCGGCAATTAAGGCGCGGCTCCCACCTAGGATCATACCCGGTATTACCCCCCTGGGGTCCCCATAGGATGAGGCCATGCTTTGCTGAAACATCGGTGTAGGCCGTGGTCGCGTGGCGTGAAGTAGGGCTCATGGGAGGAGGATCCGACCTCCGGCCTCCCGACACTGCGTGAAGAACTGATGTGGGTGTCTTTCTGCGCAAGCTATCAGCAGCTCGAGCTCAAATGTTAGTGCCTGGCTTTTATACAACTGTAAGTCCGGGTTAGGTAACCGAACTATAGTTCCATAGCCGAGGGAAAAGATGACCAAGCTCGCCCAGGATGGTAAAATCTTAACTAAGTGCCCTCCCCGCACAAGCCGCGCAATAGTCAAAAATCTCCTGGGTGTGGAAATGTACTCTATCTGCCGATTATCCAAAGCTCCAATCGCAGAAGCGGGCGTGTGATAAGAGATGTGCGGGTGACAGAACAAAGAACTTTTGTGATAATATGTAAAAAGTTCCTCGCACATCTCTACCACTTTGGAGCTACTTTCTCCTTGTGGACAATAGCATAGAGTAATTTTAATTCAACCTCATTCACCCATCTAACCCCGTGTCTAGGAAACAAAGTCAACGAGATCCAAATGATGGATATATCTAAGTGATGGGTGCTTTGGATCCGTGGAGTGGCGAGGTTTAAAAGTACCGCCTCATGAGCACCGGATATTTCCTCCCAAAAGTGATTTCTGACAAAGCCGGGAAGAGCAGCATCTATGTTTAGTGCACATCTATAGCTGAAACCCCAAAGACGAGCTAGGTCCGCCCCACGTGACATGATAAAGTGTACCAAAAAGGCGGAAAGAAATTCCTAGCCGGGTCCTCTACTAATGTGCACAAGAATTGAATTGTCGGGAGGCGAGAACCTTCCTCCTCGAGAGGGGAATATCCCGCCACCCGACCGCTCTCAAAGGATAGGAAATTCATCGTCCATACCTGTTTGTTCGAGGAGCTCGAGTCGATTCGGGCGTGTCTTTGAACACACGGTCCTTGAGTAGGAGATATGCTTGCATCTCCCGATCTCCACGGATGTCGAGGTACGGCGGCGTCGGCCTCGTCGAGTGTCGAGGAGCTTGAGCTTCTTCCTCCCCGACGGGTGCGGCGTCTTCTTGCATGGGGAGTCTTCAAGATCGTCGAAGTTGAGGGCGGAGCTTGTGCTTGTTTGTCGTGAGCTATGTCTTGACGATCGCCTCGGCCCCGTGAAGATCTTCCCAAATTCTTCATGGCTTCGCAAAAACGATTGAGCAAGACCTCGGGTATGCAAGGGTTAGATGAAAGCATGAACTTTCACACCCGTGTTCTTGCTCGGCACAATGTTTTTGGTGGAGAAAATGGAGTGTAGAACAAGTGGGAGAGAGTGTGAGAGTGAGAGAGAGTGAAAATGAGAGGTGGGTGCTCTCACACGGTGCTCGGGCTATTTATAGCCGAGCCAACGGCCGAGGGCCGCTCCACACAACGGCTAGGAACCGTTGGCGGCGGGCGGGCCCGCGGGCGCCAAAGCACGGTGCGCGGGCGCCTTAGGGGTGCGGGCGCACCTTGGGCGCTGTAGCACCACCACCCTAAAGGCCGCCGCTCAACTTTTGGGCGGGCGTGCTCAACGGTCACGAAAAGTTCGTGGGTCGTTGTTTGCTCGCGAACTGGTTCGACCGTTTTTCTCCCCTTTTTGAATTTCTCCAAAAATTTTCAAATATAAATTTATTTTTACATAGAAAAATTATTTTAAAAATATTTTTGTATATACTTTTTATGTAGAAAATATTTTTCTTTATTTTTCATGAGAGAATTTATTTTATTTATGAAGACTTTTTATTTTAGTTTTTCGAAAGTATTTTCTTATAGATTTTATGTAATAAATATTTTTGTTAATTTTGATAATAAAATATTTTATAAAACACATTTTTTTTTTTGAAATATACCCCATTTTTTTTTTCGTTTTGAAAGGGGGCCGGTTATTTATAGTCGGCTGTCGACTCCCCCCTTACTTATGGCGGAGTGTACACCTTTCCGGGGTTTCGAGTCGATCCTCCAACACTCCACACCGGTTTTGATGATGATGATTGCCGGGTGTGTTGTTGCTTGTACCCAATGAATGGGCACTTTACCGCCTTGTCTCGACATGGAAGACAATGAAGCCCTTCCCCCATCGATGTCGGCTTTGGCCGTATAGAGAAATGGTCTCCCCCAGAGGAGAGACACATCCTCTTTTGGGCCCATGTCTAGGACCACAAAGTCTGCGGGGATGTACTCATCTTGGATTTTAATCAACATGTCTTCGAGAATTCCCTCGGGCCGCCGTGTTGTTTGATCGCCATTTGGAGGACAAATCTTGCGAGGAGCAAGTGTCCCTCCATGGATTACTGGCGAAGGTGGCCTTGGACATCACGTTGATACCGGCCCCGGTCACAAAATGCATTGGCGAAGTTGTGAGGGCCAATGGCATAGGCTGATGATCGGACGCCCGGGGTCTCCTTTCTTGGCAATAAATGGCGAGTCCACGAGGGATCTTCTTTAGCTCACTGGGTTGATGAGCCCTCGAGATATCATGTTAAGCCGACTCGTCGTGCGGGACCTCGGGTTGCCCCGGAATCTGCCCGAGTCGTTAACCGGCACTTGAGCGACAATCAAGGCGGTGTGTTTTCTATCATCTTGTTGAAACCGAGTTGGTTTTTCACGGTGACATCAACCCTTGAGCTTATTATTCACTCCTTCAAGGATCATGTCTTGATGGCTCATCTTTTTGTTGAGATTTTCATTAATTTTGGCTTGGCCCAGCACCAGTCCTTCAATGACGGTGACCAGGGTTATAGTTGGAGTTGTATCCTCGGTTGCCTTGGAATGGTGGCCTAGGCGGTTATTCCAGACCTTTGAGGTTGGCGATACATTCTTTGTTGTTGATGAAGGCGGCTTCTTCATGGGTCTCGGGCGTTATCCCCCCGAGTGGCCAACTTCACCACACGTCTTACAGGTCATGTGAGCGTTTGTGGCGTAAACCGGGCGGCCGCTGTGTAGTAGAGTCTGTCTTTGCGCTCCTCCGGTTTCTTCGCCAGAAGATCCATTTTGCGGCAAGCATATCCGCCTCCTTCACGGTATGCATGCCTTTTTGTGTTTTGGCTAGGGCTCTATCTTCGCCCCACTCTGGTTTGCCACCATTTTATCAATCGTGGGCTGTTTCTGATCGATGGTGAGCGATAGAAATGCGCCACCGGCCAGCGGCATCGAGGTGCCCCTTTGATATGGCCGTGAGACCATTGTAGAAGTTACGGAGCACTAGCCAATTCTCCATCCCGTGGTGCGGGCATGCTAGAATGTATTCCTGCAGCCTCTCCCACGCCTCCGGAATGGGTTCCATTGATGTCTGCTGGAAATTGGCGATCCTTCCCCTCAGGGCATTGGTTTTGCCCATGGGGAAGAACTTAGCCAGAAACCCGCGAGCACTTGGCCCACGTCTTGACAACTTCCTTGTCCTTGTAGAACCATCTTTGTTTCGCCTTCCCCACGAGGGAGAAAGGAAACAGGCGGAGCCTGATAACGTCGGGTTCGACGTCCTTGATGACGATGGTGTCGCATAGCTCAAGGAAGTGTTGGAGATGAGCGTTGGCGTCCTCGCTAAGCGATCCACGAAATGGACCGCTTTGCACCATGGTGATCGGCCCGGTCGCAGCTCAAAGTTTTTGTCCGCCACATTCACCACCGGCCCGGTGGGCACGTTGGTGACAAGAGTTGAGAAAGAAAATCGCAAGCGGCGACCTTCCCGCCATGGCTTGAGTTGCGGTTGGTGCGGGGATGTCGGTCTCGGCCGGTCGGGGTTCGGCCCGAAAGAAGAAGCGGCACGAGACTGTTCTTCCTTAGGAGTGCCTACGGATCGGAGATGAAGTTTTCCAGCGGTAGGAAACCCGACATACACTATCCTATTTTCATCCACAATAGGAGAAAACATAAAAGATTAGCTTTGTATGAGCAAATGGTAGCCACGCACACGTTCATATTCATAGCCAGCTATTTATTATTATTATTATTATTTTCACAATGCCTTCCCGGCAACGGCGCCGAGAAATGCTTGTTGACATTTCTTAGCGCAATCAAAGGAAAAAATATAAAACCCATTCCCAATAACGGCGCGAGAAATGCGCCGCCCGACATTCCCGAAAGTGAAACCACCATGTCGGTGATCCGAGCGGGATTATCAACGGGATAGATCTTGCCATCTTAGATATTTCATCCGCAAGCGCCGCGGATCTATCATTGTAGCATTTCACCCGAAGTATTCGAGGTATCGTTATTTATATTTTCCCAAAGGAAGGCATGTGATTATTAGCATGGCATCCGAATAGAGGAACATGTGTTTGCTTAGACCAAATTGTTCATGACGGGGGTAAGCAATAACGGTTTATGGATAGTGTGACACACACTTAAGAATCCACCAAAGAAAGGATAAAGAAAATAGATAAAGAATAAATGAATAACCTAATGGAGTAATTCTAATTTGTATCTAGTCATGGCCGTACAAATGAATAGTTAGGATCATATGCAAACCGATTTAATCGTGGTTAGGTCTAGGATAACGGGGAGACTCCCCGGATACCATACGGCCCGATAGGAAGCATTTACGAACTCCTACGGCACACACGAGCGTGGGGGATTTCAGCGGCGGTCAAGGCTTGTCACGACCAAGCCGCCTACCCCCTCAACCGTGGCATGCACTCATATCCGCGGTGTCGTAATACCCGGCACCATGCCCGCATATCGAGCACTACTCTTATCCCCCCCAGGGATCCCCACTCGTCGAATGGACGGACTAGAACAAGAGCAAACCCGAAGGAACAACGAATCTGTTATCCCACCTCTAATCAAGTTAGGCATATGATGATCGATGAAGAACTGAGATGAACATGTCAAGATTATGATATGTAAACTATATGCTAGTTCATATACCAACACTAGAACATGAACAAGACTATACTCTAGTTCATAAGTTAGGCCAAGAACATAGATATAAGACTTGCAAATAGAAGAATGCTCCATTGAGAAGGTATATTACCAAGGCACTTTCTTCTAGGAGACAAGCCCTCCTTGTAGCTCTTCTACTCCAAGTGCTAACCAAGAACTAAGAAGAAGAAGAAAGTAGAAAGAAGAAAGAAGAAGTAGAAGAAGAGAGAGAGGTAGAGGTGGTAGAGAGAGAGAGATTGCTGGTTCTTTGGACTCCAAGTGGTGTGTGTTGAGAGAGGGAGAGAGGGGGCCTACTTATACACTTGGAGGAGGGGCCTAAGTGCTAAATTACACCAAAACCGACCTAGTAAACCTTCCTATTACGAAAGCAAACCGACCATCCAATGGCGGGAATCCCTATTTGGCGGTGCACGAACCGCCTCCCGAGGTGGGCCGAAACCGCCTCGGGGGGGGTGCGGCCGCACTGGGTGGTGCACGCCACCCAGGCTCGGCTCGGCCGGGCCTCGGTGGGGTGTCTTCCCTTGTCTTGAAAAGTTGTGGGCGGGGCTTGGCTCGGCCCAGGTTTTGATGTTTTGGGTCGATTTGCTCCTAGGCTTGTGTTTTGCAATAATACGCTTTCCCGGATGGCGTACTTTGGTCGATTTTCCACTTGCTTTTATTATAAATCTGTAAAATAAAATAATAGACACTACAAGTGGAATTTTATTAGTGATAAATGCATATGAGTATAAAAAGGTATAGTTTTACTCCCTTTATGGTAGTAAGTTGACGGGAAAAATATGTCGTTGGTGACCGTCAACACTCTACTATGGATGTTGCTCCCGCATCGTTGGACTAGGAAAAGTGGAATTCTCTTCTCTATGGTGGATGATAGTGAGGCTACCTTACGAGTAGAGGACATACGAGTCATCTGTGATTATCCTGATGTGTTTCCTACTGAGCTTCCAAGCATTCCGTTGGAGCGTGATGCAGTTTTTGAAATTAAATTGGTTCCTGGTATGCAGCCTATCCATAAGACTCTGTATCGAATGGCTCCAAAAGAACAAGTTGAGTTGAAGCGGCAATTGGATGACCTTCTTGCTAAGGGCTTTATCAGACCTAGCAAGTCACCTTGGGCTTTTCCTGTGCTATTTGTGGAAAAGAAGGATGGTACCAAGAGATTATGTGTGGATTATCGGGACCTTAATTGGGTGACCATCAAGAATAAATATCCTTTACCTTGCATTGAGGTGCTCTTTGAGCAATTGCGGGGTGCTAAGGTATTCTCTAAGATTGATTTGAACTCGGCTATCACCAATTGAGGATACGAGAAGAAGATATTGAGAAGACAACTTTTAGCACTAGGTATGGGCATTATGAATCCATTGTTATGTCTTTTGGACTAACAAATGTCCCTGCTGTTTTTATGGAAGCTATGAACGAGGATGCTACATGAGTACTTGGATGATTTTATTATTATTTTCCTTGATGATATCCTGATTTACACTAAGTCCGAGGAAGAACATGAGCGTCATCTTAGTCTTGTTTTGGATGCTCTTTGGAAGAATCAATTTTATGGGAAATTGAACAAGTGTGCTTTTGGCTTTACGAAGTGGCTTTTCTTGGTCATGTTATTAATCAACGTGGCATTTCGGTTGATCCTAAGAATGTTGCTAGTGTCGCCAATTGGCGGAGACCTACTACCGTGACAGAGATTCATAGTTTTCTTGGTCTTGCTGGCTATTATCGGCGTTTTGTGCAGGACTTCTCTAGTATTGCAAAGCCGATGACGAGACTTACAAAGAAAGGTGTTCCTTTTGTGTGGGACAATGATTGTGAATGTAGTTTTTAGACCTTGAAGGATAAGTTGGTGAATGCTCCTATCTTGGCCTTGCTAGTGAATGAAAAGCGCTACACGGGATATCTGGATGCATCTCGTGTTGTTCTTGGGTGTGTTTTGATGCAAGATGGCAAGGTGATTGCTTATGGCTCTAGACAGTTGAAGAAGCATGAGAGAAATTATCCTACCCATGATCTAGAGTTAGTCGCTATTGTGTTTGCCCTAAAGTCGTGGAGGCATTATCTCTATGGCGAGTCTTGGTACATCTATAATGACCATAAGAGTCTTAAGTATATTTTCACTTTCGAGAAGGAGTTAAATGAGGCAGCGTAGGTGGCTAGAGTTGATAAAAGATTATGATCTTACAATTCAGTATCATCCAGGCAAAGCGAATGTGGTGGTAGATGCTCTTAGTAGAACCGGTGTTCCAAAGGTTGCAATACCATTGATTGGACCGTATGGGTATCTCCTTATGCTATGCAGGCGTTGCAAGAAAGGAGACTAACATGCTCATCAAGTCAAACCTTCTTGACGGGATCCGTGAAGCTCAAAAGTATGATCGCTTGATTCAGGAGGTTCGCATGAGGATTAGTGACGGAAAACCTCGTGATTTTACTATTGATGAAAATGATGTGGTTCATTTTAGGGGACGCCTTTGTGTGCCACAAAAATTAGATGTCAAGATGGATATCTTAAGAGAAGCTCATCGTACTCCATACACGAGTTCATCCCGTAAGACAAAGATGTATAGAGATTTGAAGCGAGCTTACGGTGGAAAAAAGGATGAAGGCCGATGTTGCTAAGTATGTAGCTACTTGCGGTGTGTGCCGACAAGTGAAACCTGAGCATAATAGACCTACAAGATTATTGAAGCCCCTAGAGATTCCAGAATGGAAGTGGGAATATATTACTATGGATTTTGTGGTTGGTTTACCATGTTCTCCTCGAGGTAAAGATGCAATTTGGGTTGTTGTAGATAGACTCACTAAGGTGGCTCATTTTATTCCAATGAAGACCACAGACTCCACTCCAGACTTAGTCCCCTTGTATATGAAAGAGATTATGAGGTTGCATGGTGTGCCAAAGTTTATTGTTTCAGATCGAGACTCCAAATTTGTTTCTAAATTTTGGAAGAGTTTTCAAAGCACGTTGGGGACGAAGCTTGTCATGAGTGTGGCTTTTCATCCTCAGACTGATGGTCAGTCCGAGCGCACTATCTAGACCTTGGAGAACATGCTATGTGCTTGTGTCCTCTCTTGGAAGGGCATTTGGGAGAATCATCTACCTTTGGCAGAGTTTGCTTATAATAATAGCTACCATGCTAGCATAAAGATGGCACCGTATGAGGCTTTATATGGTAGAAGATGTATCTCACCATTGTGTTGGGAAACATTAGGAGAGAGGTCTTTAGTTGGTCCAAGTTGGATTCAACAGATAACTGACAAGGTGCAAGAGATACGACATAATATGTTAGCCGCTCGAGCCGCCCGCGAAAAGCTATCTGCGGATGTCGGGGAAGGCGAGACCTTGAGTTTGTAGTGGGTGCTCGGGTCCTTCTTAGAGTATCGCCTACTAAGGGTGTTGTGCGATTTGGTACTACTAGGAAGCTTGTAGCCCGAGGTATATTGGACCTTTTGATATCATAGACCGGGTTGCACTATGTAAAAAAAAGCATCTACGATCGCGCGTTGAGGGCATCTGATCGCGCCGAGCGTCTGCCCATTAGGGTCTCTAAATGTCGACTTTTTACGAGACCAAAACCTTACCAAGGCTCTATAACGAAATTTACCACACATGGTTTTCCGCGGTGCAGTGACCTCGTTTTTTGCTCGACTATAGTGAGCGTAGTACCTACGGACAAGTTTTCCTACCAAGCGTGCTTTCCGGTAACATTACGGACACCACGGCATGAATAAGCGGCCTATCCCTTCGAGTTACCGACGCATGGGCCCGGTGTGTGACTATAATAGTTTCGCATGTACAAACCCCTGTGTAAAAGAGCGTCTATAAACGGGCCACACGTCATATGGGTATGCGCACCGCGTGCAGTAATCTGTTAGAAGCTTACGGACACGTGGGCGATAAAAGTGTTGTCTGTGACGCTTTCATATCTGAACCGTTCGAAAGGTAGCCGATATCTTGTTTGTCACCCATATAGACGTCGACACTTTCGCGCGTCGTGGTTTTGTGCTACTTACGAACCACGACTTTGGTTTATCCGTCTATAGGTCATGCCCTCTTCAGCGACTCATGTTTCATTCATGTGTCTTTGAAAACTAGATTGGTTTACGAGACACACGCTTCCGGTACACGACTATGCTTGTTTTGTGTTTATAGGCGCTTACACCCGAGAATCGATCAGCGTGTGGAGACTACTGAGGCATTTACGGCGACCCATCGATTTGTAACTCTTGGAAAATTAAAGACGCCAAAAGCGCTTGATGTTTGGATGCTTAATTTTCGGGAGCGTGACGAAAAAGTCTGCGAAAACAAGCGACGCCGCATCGAGGGTGAGGCAGTGCGTAACTATCCTAAGGCTTGAGACACCTCCTAGGCAGTGATGCGTCTCAGTGTGCATGATGACGTTATAGACACGTGTACGGCTTAGAATCGTCGACACCACAACATTGATATTATTAATACATATATAATACATATACATAGGTCCAATCACAAACAAATGGCTGACGCCAGCAGCATTGAAAATTCAAGTGTATCTCAGATTGTTCTTCACACGCACCTAGTTGTTCATGGCACGCCACAGGTTGTTCACAACACAAATAACATAGTTCACAAGCATGTATCCACCTCGGTCATGATGCAGCAAGGGAACAGAAGCAACTCATGGTTTACGAATCGAAATAGTCGCCGTCAGGGTTGATGACATCTTCCATAAGAAACTTGGCAATCTTCTCTCTAATATCCTCCAAATTGATCGGTTCCCTCTTCAAGTCAAAATCCTAATACAAAGAAAAGGTAGGCATAAGTGTTTGTTGTGCGCATGGTCTTTATCGCCAAACAAAGGTAGGCACAAGATGGAGCTGCACTTTGAGTTACCTCGGGACGATCCAAATGAGCTTGTTTCATCGCAGTCATCAAGTGGTGCACCGTGTAGAACCCACATGTCTTGTTATCGAGCTTGCGTCGAACCTTTACAAAACATATGAAACACAATGGTTATTCACTAAATGGAAACCCAAGTGGCAAGTGCACAACTTCGGTGAAGCACAACTTTTACTTTTGTATACTTGGGTGAGCCAAAAACTTTTTGCGTCCTTGTTGCCTTCGGGCCCGTGGGATTGAAAACACGCTCGATAAGCATACACATGAGTATAATGTAAGTCACATTCTTTTTAGTAACATAATTAAGAAAAAAAAATGCATGGGTTAGTGAAATCTCTATGTTTGGTTTTGGAAATTGATGACACACTTGTGGGACTAATCCTTTGCTCTAAGTGTTGACTTAAGAGACGGATTACGTGGATGACATGGAGCATGATGATCATGAACATGGACGATGATGATGGACATGGTGGATCGTCAAGCTCGATGATCGGCTTGAGAGGAACCCGAGATCAAGGAAAAGGTATACTTGATAGGGTTTTCCTTTCGGTGATCAAGACACGATAGAGCGTGTGATCACATTATAGGATAGATGGCCGACTATAAAGAGGGGATGCCGCGATAATCCTTTGGTGAAGTGCTTCTAGGTCCAATTGACTTGCATATGCATTTAGGATTGAGAGCACTAACCGTTCTTGTCTAACCCGATCGCGACATGCTAACACTCGTGCTCACGAGGACACATTTCGAAGTGTTGGCAACTCGAGACAAGAAGCGAAAACTTGGAAAGATGGAAAGACGACGCCGCAACGTTGAAGAGGAGCTTCGCAATCTGCGGCCGGACGCCAGCCGGCACAGCGCTGGCGCGCCCGCGCAGCGGTCAAAAAGCTCAAATCGGCACGGCCGACGCGCGTCGTCCGAGAGCGCTGACGCGGTCAAAACCCGATCTGGCGTCCGAGCTGCATAAACGGGATTCCGACAACGTGAAGTCAACGGCGCTGACGGCGCTGGGCGCGTCGTCGCGCGCCCGTATCAGAGGGTCCGAGAGCATGTCGAAGACCCCCGACGGACGCGGCGCGGGCGCTGGCGCGTCCGCACGGCATGCGTCTGGCGTTGTGCATTTGCGGCGCTGGCACGTCCGGCGCAGCCCCCAGGCGTGTCCGGCGGCAGCGACGAGGAGGCGATTTTGGACCAACGGCTAGGTTTCAACTTGGGGTCTATATATACTAGTTTGGCGGTTCATTTGAGGCTCTCTTGCACATTTGAACACTCCTACACACTTGTGAGCTTGTGAGACTCCCTCCACTCATCTCTTCACTCTAACTTCGATTCTTGAGTGAGATTGAGAGATAGAAGTGCATTGCTTGATTGTCTTGCATCTAGAGGCACTTCATCCTTGGAGAAGCCGCGGGATTTCGTTTCTCTTGGGAATTTGCTTGGTTCCCTAGTGGCTTGGAGCAAGAGGTGGTGTTGAGCTCGATTGGAGCTTGTTCGAGGCCACACCCGGTGGTTTGTGAGGGGTCGTTCCTTACCCCGCGGGAGATTCGCGAAAGGAGCACTAGTGGATTGCTCGTGGCTTGTTGGACCCTCTCTTGTGTTCGGTTTGCTTGAGCTCCCATCGGGGATTTGGCACCGACCATTAAGCTTAGCAACCGTCAAGTGAGTGTGTCGCCACAATGGGGAGTAGCGTCTTGGCAAGCACGTGAACCTCGGTGAAAAATCATCGTGTCTCTTGTGATAGCTCGTTGAAGATTTCTTGTACACGGTGATTGCCTTCAAGCTGGACACTACACCGGTGGTATTGTATTTCAGCACCTCTTTGCTTTACCTTGATAGCTTATCTTGTTAGGGTGCTTAGTTTGTGTAGCTTATTAGGCTTGTTTAGCTCCTAGTTGTTGCTCTAGTTAGAATATCTTGTCCACCTAGGAGTAAATTAGCGACATAGCTATTGCTTGTGATTAGAGACACTAGACTTGAATTGTGGCTTGCTTAGCTAGCTTGTTGCATCGCTTATTTAGCTTCGCCACCTTTTTATCTAACTCGGTTGTTTAGTGTTGTTGCAAGAAATTTTAATAGGCTATTCACCCCCCCTCTAGCCATTAGGACCTTTCAGTTAGATGTAGGTTAGGAAACACTCACTATTGTATTGTATTTTTCAACGGGAGCGTATCTGTCCTTACGCTGGGCGCAGAGTCAACGAAATAAACCTTCCTCCACTTGATAGTTATGACAACAGCAATCCAGTGTTGGCCTGGGTTATGCGCAAACATGACAAAGTCCTTGTCATGATGTTTCCTTAGGCCAAATTCTAGATATGTAAGGTCGTTGCTGTTACGCCCACCGCTCATCCCTTCAAAGATCAATGGCTCAGGATCAAGAAAGCCAACTGACAAAGACATGGCCCTTGCTTCTCTAAGCAGGCATCTAGGAACAGAGAAGCATGCAAAGCAAATTTAGTAAGCAATAGATGAAAGAGGAATCTGAATGAGTCCAGAATAGAAGAAATTGTACTCACAGTGTCATGCAGCGAAGGATGGCCACATCCAATCCATCCACTGTCATGAGGTCAAACAGGTCGTCGAAACCCACATTGATCTTAGCCTCTTCGTCCTCACCTTTGGGATGAGCTGTACCTCTTCGGGGTTTGCTCAGACGGGCTACTCGTAAGATGTGTGCCAAATGAAGAAGGAATTCAAATCATTGAGAGATGTCACTCATCACCATATGGAGGACATTATGGGGCATTCGAACACACGTGAAGATTTGGCAAGCGGGATTTTTCTAGCCAACCATGTATCAAGATACTAAAGATTTTATCTAAAGATGTGGGGCTTGTTAGAGGCACGGGAATATCAATGCAAGAGATGCCATGCCTCTTACAACCAAGGTGGCATGACACCACGGCGGCCGCCGGTGCCAAATAGGCCGGCCGCCGGTGGGTCCCACCAATCGACCTCACATTTTTATGTCGGTTTACCATCGACCTTGAGGTTGTATCTACACCATTATTGAAGGTCGGTTTGATCCAAGGGTCCACATTCATCGCCAAGTCCTATATAAGAAGACCAAATGACCCCCTGGGGCTAATAACTAATTCATTATCAAGTCATTATCAACTCATACCAAGTCATCATCAAGTCCAACCAAGTCTAGACCTAAGCCCTAGTTCATCATACTAGAAGTAGTTAGCTATCTAGCTAGTTCTAGTTGAAGATCAAGTTCATCTTGAGTTCACGATAGTCAAGCAAAGAGAAGGAGCATCGTTCTTGTGACTTCGCTCTTGTATTCGATCTGTAAGTATTATTATTGATACACTATTGTTATGACTTTGATCTATATAATGATTATATTCTTATTGATATGTGTTTATGCATGCTATCATTACATGTTTAGTTTAGTGGGATTGTCTTATATTTTATGCATGGAATTGTATAGCATCCACGTAGATGATCACTATGTGGGTGATAAGCAATGTGTAAACGTGGTGTTTATACAACGTTTATCTGCAATTGCACCCTACATTCCGGGCCGTGTGGTAGATCGCGGGAGTGACAGTCCTGTTGAGTCCTTTGTAATCCACCCTCCGAATGTAGGACTAGTCGAGCTTATAATTACGGTAATGATCAAGTTTTGTCCTTGGTTGTTATTGGTAATGCTTGCCATGTGTAGATATAATCCAACCTTGCCATGATAGCTAGATGTATTGCACTAATTGTTGTATTCATTGACATATGATTAGGAGTATCTTAGGAATATTCTTTCTATTCTTTCTATAACATGCTAATAGCTCGTATGATACTAGTGGCATATGATGATCTTAGACTTGGGTAGTTATCATTTATATAATTATCTTTATCTTGTGACTTATCTTGTTGAGTAATCTTAGATTCATATGGCTACTCTGCATTATATAATCAAAATACGATACGGATTACTCCCTGAAGTGGATCTCATAAGTAAATCACTTCCTAAATCATTAGATACCCTTTTCTCTCTACTTTCCATAGACTCTCCTTCCCTGTGGTAAAATATAAATACGATACGGATTACTCCCGGTGAAGTGCTACGATGGTATTTCTATCTCGTGGCTTGCGAGATATCATGTTCATTCTTTTATCAAGACCTTTCAAGAACACCACACCCGCATTTCTTTGAGCGTTATTGCTAGGGTGACGAGACTAGTGTATAGGTAATGCCTAGAAATGAGTGGTATACCTTGTGGGGGATAAACCCCTATCCCCTCACGGGTCACTTTGGGTTAGGCCTCTCGGGCGGCCCAGACGAACGACCGAAGCCCTTGGCGATAGAAGACCGAGATTATCGGAGATTACTGGCCTAAACTTGGTCGTCAAGATAGTTTCCTAGTATAGTTCAATCGTAATCACTATACACTTTCCTATTGTAACCGATCGGGATAGCTCTTGTCGAGACAGATCCGACCTATAACCCCTGCTCCCGGACTATATAAGGAGAGCGAGGGATCCCCCCGAGGACGAGATAATTCTCAATCAATCAATACAACTAAGCAGGGCGTAGGTTTTACGCCATCAAGGCGGCCAAACACAGGTAAAACCCGTGTGTTTTGTCCTTCGCTCGTTACGCTTAACGTCTCGTTAGCGTCTCGCTCATCCCTAACCGCTCAATCTACTAGCCGGGCATACCCCTGCTAGACTATCGCCCGATAAACCGACAGCGGTTGGCGCGCCGTGTAGGGGTGTGCCGAAGACGCCATGGCTAACAAGATGGTGATCTTCCCTGATTCCATGGCGGTCGACCCAATGGAAGACATCCAATTCGGGATGCTCGTCTGGAACAACGGCGCCATGCTCGGCGTCGACAACCCTGCGGCTCAGATCCAATCTGCGCCGGCATCTGCTTCTGACAAGACACCGACTCAAACCGGGAGCGGGGCCGCTCGGCCTCCGTCGGGCTCACTCATCCGTTCGTGCCGTACACGCGGCGCCGTCCCACGGCGTCGACAACCTACTCGGCGACCGTCAAGATCAAGATCGGTACGAGTGAGTCTACTCCTTTGGTCGATTCGGCTACATCGCTTTACGCCGCGGGAACAACGTCGACCGCGACCGGGTTGCCCGACGGCTCCTTCGGGGAGAAACAGATCTGGCCGAGGGCCGCCTTCCCTCGGCCAAGGTCTGGTCGTCACCTCTACCCCCGAGGGGCGGGTCGTCCACTTCTCGTCGTCCGCAGGTCGCCAGGCGCCTGGGCTCTGGGACTGGTCGGAAGGCCGCCTGGACCCTACGACTTCATCGACGCCCCCAACATACCGCGAGGGTGCCTCGTCGACAAAGCGCGACCACATCCGCATGGCTCTCTCCGATCCCGGAGGGGGCACCGAGAGGAGGAAGAAGGCAAACTCGTGATGGCCGTACCGCCTCTCTCGACCGTCCCGACGCCACTACTACTGCGTGCCCCAAGATCCGATGGAGCTCGAGATCGGCTATGACTACCCGCTATTCGACCGTGGTACTCCCGAAACCTCCGCGACGGGGGATCTTCGTCGTGGTTGGCGCGCCCCCCCCCCCGAGGAAGCGAAGAGCTCCAGCGTTGCTCGGGAAGGAGCGCCTGCGCCGATCAGCGCCGGGCGAAGGAGGCGAGATCTTCGCTTTCGGCCAACGGCCGTGATACCGCGGGCTTCCCGGTTAGCACAGGGACTCTCCTGAATCTGATCTCAATTTAACGAGGTGGCGGGAATCCAGTTCACAAGACGAACGGAGCAGAACATCGCCACGCGGCGCTCTCTCGGCTGCGGCGAGCATACTATCGAAGGCGTCAGGGGATACATCTCGCCACCCACGCTCGGCTTAATCCCGTCTCGAGTTCATCTCGCTCCCTCACGCCCAGCCGTCTCGCGGCGTCATCGTCAGGAGTCGCAACACCCAAGGCGAGGAAGAGGCATCCTCCATGCCAAGGGGGCAAACCCGTCAGTCAAGCGCGACGGAGGCACCCTCGGCGCAGCACATCCGGCCCGGGGGGGCAAAACGCGGGCCAAGATGGTTAGCGAGCGGGGGTAGGGGTTGTGCGCGGTGCTCGCCGGTGGCGCGTGGACTACCACCCGGCGTCCCGCCCGGGATCGAAACCGGCGTCCCCCGACCTCCGCGGCGGCTCCGAGATTGCGAGATGCTGTTGCCGCATCACCGCCCGGCCGGCCGGGCTCAGCGAAGACGCCGAGATCCAACGGCGTGAAGAGTACAACATGATGTACGGGAACCCGACCGGGAACCTCACGATCACTACGATTCGGCCCTACCACCCGGATCTCTGCCGGTCGGTGGCGTTAGGCTTCAAAGGCACCAATGCTCTCTCAAAGTACACGGCGACCAAGATCCCGAAGCACGGGTCATGATTTACGAAAATGCGATCAGGTCGGCCGAGGCGGGAAGACGTCATGGCAAACTACTTCCCGGATCAGCCTCGACCCGGGGCGGCCAACCGGCCCGGCTCTCGGCCCTCCCTAAAGGGAGGCTACGCACGTGGCAAGGCGTCAAGGATATCTTCATCGGCACCTACAAGTCCACATGCAAGCAATCTGGTACCAAATACGACTGAGCGGTTTGCGTCTCGGCCGCAACGAGCCGCTCCGGAGTACATTCGGCCAAGCCGAGGTCCGCCCCGACGATCCCGGACATCACCGACGAGTGCGTCGGCGCGTTCACCAAGGGCCTCGTCTCTAATGGTAACGCCACGCCCCAAGGCTGGGAAAAAAGCTCCACGGTCCAAGATCACCACCATGTCAAGGCTCTTTGGACGTGGCGCGCGAGGTTCGCCGGGCGGGATGAGGCCGAGTCGTCTTCCACAAAGATTACGGCTACTGCCCGTCGAAGTATTCCCCCCGTCGCCGAGGCTCCTCATGACGATAAACGGCGCGATGAGCGTCCACGATAACCGCCGCGCCGACGACTCCGCGGCGTCGGTCGCCGGGGGAGGGTCGCGGCAACTATCGCGGCGCCGTCGTGATCGGAACCGTCGGGGAGGTGGTGTCAACAATGTCAAGACCGGTGGCAAGAAGAAGGCGCTCAACCGGCGAGATCCGATCCAAAAGCTTCTACGGCAAGTGCCCCCGACACCGGGACTTGAACCATAGTTCAGCGTGTCGGCACTTCAATGCCGAGTATGAGAGCGAACGCAAAGCTCAAGATCGCCGACGAGCAGCCGGAGGAAGCACCCAAAGTTGCCCGCAACAACCAGGGGAAGAAGACCCAGACGAGGACGCCGATCCGGTGCACCGCTGTCGTGCCGAGGGCGGCCGCTGTTCACACGATCATGGGCGGACACTACGGCTGCGAGGTGGGGCGGGATCGCAAGATCTCCGATCGTAATGTCCCGACCGTCAAAAGACTTCACCGAGGGGGTCACGGACCCGATATGGCCTACCTTCTCCGGCGGGTCATAACCTTGATCCACGGCGACCGGTGGTGTAACAACCCGTACCGGGCGATTCCCCCGGTCCTCGACCGGTGATCGGGCGTCTGGCTTCGAGAAGGTCCTCATCGACGGAGGGAGCGCCACGAACATCTTTGTTCGGGCTCGATGAAAGCCCCGGACATCACGGCGGGCGACCTCAAGCCATACGAGCACCCGTTACGGGGATCCTCCCCGGAGTCGTCAACCCCTCTCGGGCGGTGACGCTTCGTGTGCGGTTCGGGCGACGCCAAGCACCATCGCATCCGAAGACATGAATTTCGGCTGCCGCCGACTTCGAGTCATCGTACCATGCTTTTATCGGACGACCAGGATTGACCGGGCTCATGGCGGTCCCGCACTCTGATTATCTCATCCTCAAGATCCCCATGGAGAAGGGGGGTCCTCACATGCCGGACCAACGTACATATGGCCTACGTCCTGCGAGAAGGAAGGCCTCGACAAGCGAGTTCATCCTCCGGTCGGTCCCAAGAGGAGGTGATCAAGAACGCAAAGAAGATGAACCCCTCCGACCTCGAGATACCCGAGGAAGAGCGGACAAAAAGACCACCAAGCCATCGGATACCAAAGACATCCAAATGGTGGAAGGAGACCCGTCCAAGGCGGCGAAGATAGGCGTGAATCTTGACCCAAAATAGGAAGGCACGCGCCTCGTCCGGTTCACGAGGATAACGTGAGCATTTTTGCGTGGAAACCCGCTGATATGCCGGGAGTACCTCGGGCGGATCGAGCACCGCCTCGTGTCAAGCCAACGGCCAAGCCGTTGCGCTCGAAAATGCGCCGCTTTAATAAAGAAAAATCTCTTTGCCATTAAAGCGAAGTAACTAGGTTGCTAGCTGCTGGCTTTATTCGCGAAGTGTATCATCCTAAGCGGGTAGCTAATCCGGTCCTTGTAAGAAAGAAGAATAATGAATGGAGGATGTGTGTTGATTATACCGATCTCAATAGGGCTTTCCCTAAAGACCCCTTCGGTCTCCCCGCATCGATCGGGTTGTCGACTCCACTGCGGGTTGCGAGCTCCTTAGCTTCTGGATTGCTATTCGGGCTATCATCAGTTGCCCTCGCTATCATCAGTTGCCCTCGCGGTCGAAGACCAGGAGAAGACTTCCTTCATCACTCCGTTTTGGCGCCCTCTTTGCTATACTACCATGTCGTTCGGGCTTAAGAATGCCGGAGCCACTTACCGGCCGGGCTATCTGGTCGCTTAGGGAACCTTATCCCCGACCTCGCTCAGGCTTATGTCGACGACGTCGTGGTAAAGACCCAGAGCTCTCTCTCCCTGGTCGACGATCTTGCAAGGGTCTTCGCCAAGCTTAACGAGTACCAATGGAAACTCAACCCGGGAAAGTGTGTTTTTGGCGTCCCCTCCGGTAACTTACTCGGCAACATTGTTAGTAGGCATGGCATCGAGCCAAACCCGGAGAAAATCAGCGCCATCATGCGGATGAAGCCGCCCCAAAACGTCAAAGATGTCCAGAAGTTGACTGGATGCATGGCAGCCCCGAAGCCGCGTTCGTCGCACGGCTCGGCGAGAAGGGACTGCCGTTCTTCAAACTCCTTCGCGCAGGAGAAGCTTTCAGGTGGACCAACGAGGCTCAAGAGGCCTTTAACGGCTTCAAGAAGTTTCTCACCACACCTCCAGTATTGGTGGCCCCGAACAACGCGGAGACCATACTGCTCTACATCGCGGCGACCAATCGGGTGGTTAGTACCGCTTTGGTTGTCGGCCTTGGAAGAAGGGCACGTATACCCGTCCAACGGCGGTCTATTTCGTCGGCGAGGTCTTGAACGACTCAAGCAAAGGTACCCGCATATACAAAAAATTGCTCTATGGGATCCTCATCACGTCTCGCAAGGCTGCGTCACTACTTCGACCTTCACCCGATCACCGTGGTGTCGGACTACCCATGGACGGCGTCTGCGCAATAAAGATGCCAATGGTCGTATATGCAAGTGGGCGATCGAGCTCGGCTGTTCACCATTGAATACAAGAATAGGAGTATGTTGGCGGTAATTAACTACATAAAAAACACCGTCAACACACGCACAAAACATTCACTTTTGTCTACCAAACTTAGTGATAGGGCTTGAAACTAATTCATTCCACGAGTTTTGGTATTTTCAAATGCGATGCAGGAATTCTTAAATTATCGTCAAGAAAAAGTATCATATATGGCAAAACGGAGTACACCAATGCGAAGAGCTCATCGGGCGATCAAAATGGATATATTACTTGACATATTTGGACTCCGGAATGAGAAGATATCATATAAAGAAATTTGCCACATGAAATGATGATTCATACGTGAGCGGTGCCCATGCATGGCCAATCAAATCACGACACGTGGCGGCCGCGGCGGCGGCAATCTCCCCCACGCGGGCGACACGCGGGCCCCACACGCGAGGGCGCGGCGGCGGCGGGCGCGGCCGCCCAGCCCGGCCCATCGGCGACGCCACCGGCGGCCTGCGCCCCCCTGGCGGCGGCGGCGGCGCGCCTAGCGGCGACAAAGCGGGCCCCCCGGCCCCGGTACCGCCTTGGCGGCGCCGCCTCCACGCGCAAACGTCGCGAGGCGCGGCAGCGCCAGCCGGCCGACCACCACCCCACGTGGGCGCCGCGGCGAGTGGAGCGCGAGGCGTTCTTTGTCCACGCGGTCGGCGGCGCATAAACCGCCGGTTCGGCCGGTTTTGCTCCGATTGGACCACGATTTACCTTCCGAAATCGATCAGCGCCTGAAACGCCGGTTTGGCTCGGTTCGATGCCTTTACGGCGGTTCTTCGCCGGTTTTCAACGCAGCTCACAAAGGAAACTTCCTTGCCGACCTCCCAGCGTCGGTTGCATGCCCGATAGAGGCGGTAGGAAATGTTTCCAAGTGTAGAGATGGCCTCTCCCCTCTCTAGTATAAATATAGGCCATCTCCCTCCATTGTACACACCAATTCCAAAGGTAAAGAGCTCTCCCTCTCTTAGTAGAGCTCTTCTACCACTCATCATAAGGAGCTACAAGCACAAGTGAGCAAGAGAGAGAGTTTTCTATCTCTACCCCTATTCTAATTCTAGAGTGAGAGGAAAGGCTAGAAGGAAACTTGATTCCTTCTACACGGAGTTGTCGGTCCGCCCCGGTGTACCCATTCCTAGGAGGACCGGACTGCTTAGGACTTGTCGGTACCCACCTCGCTTGTACCTCTACAATCTACTTACGCTTTGGTAAGAAGTTTGTGATTATCTTTCGCCTATTACTTTTCAAGCATATTATCTTAGGCATTGCGATCTTACGGGATTGATAGTCGTCTTTTGGCGGTGCTCTAGTGGAAGGACCCCTGGGACGGGTAAGCCTTGAATTCACCTCCGAGTAGCAATCATCGGTTCAAACGTGGTGTTTGGACTAGTGGTAGCCTATCTTTTGTGGCGCATCCCACGGTTGAGGGGTAGGCGGTAGGGTTGTGACGACCTTGTCCGTCCTTTGTAATCCCCCCACGTTCGGGTGTGGTGCGGTGCAATTGCCGGTCTCCATCCCGGTTGGGGCGATTGCTTGGTGCCTCAAGTGAGAAGTTAACAAGCTCGAAAAATCCCTACACGGAAACTTAAGCCTATAGAGATACCTCACCACTCTTAGAACATAACCTTGCCTTGGGTAGACGCTATCCCAAAAGCCCTCTGCGCAGCCGTCCCTGTGGAAAATACGATACCCTGAATATATCCGGGTGAAAGCTACAACGACAATTACAGACGCTTGATTCTTACTGCGACGTTAAGAAACGTCAGCGAGTACCATCAAGTCGCAAAGCATTGGCAGATTTCGTTTGCGAGTGGGCGAGACACAGAGACTCCCTCGAAGACACCCGGCCCACGACTTATTTGGACAATGTACTTTGACGGTTCGCTGAACATTGATGGTCGGGGGGTGGCGTCTACATCATATCGCCCTCGGGGGATACACTCGTATGTCCTCCTGATCCACTTCTCGGCATCCAACAACGCCGCGGAGTATGAGGTCTGCCCTTCACGGCCTTCGTATTTCTATCCATCCATTTTGGGATTCGCCCGGCGCAAGTATTTGGTGACTCGGCATTGGTAATCAAGCAAGTCAATAAAGATTGGGATTGCAAGAGTGAGAAGATGGATGCATATGTGGCGGCCATAAGAAAGTTGGAAGGCAAGTTCTACGGGCTCGGCTTTGATCACGTGGTTCGGGACTACAACCAAGCCGCCGATGAACTTTCCAAAAGCTCGGCTCTTCTCGGGCAAAGATACCACCCGGCGTCTTCGTCAAAAGATCTTTGAAACCAACCATAAGTGATCCTGCGCCCGACCCTCCACTCGAGACGGTGAGCACATCGTTGCTACCCTATCCAATACCGTTGATGAAGATTGGCGAGTTCAGATAATCAAATATCTGCGGGAGGCCCTCGTGCGGAAGACGGAGGGACGGAACAAGAGCGACTTATCGAGCGAAGTAAAATTATGTCCTAGTCGGCGGTTTCCTCATGCGGAAGAGTATCGGAGGCCGGGTCTGCAGAAGTGCATCTCGAAGAAGATGGTATAAAAGGCTTTCGGCGAAATCCATGGTGGAATCTACGTGGCAATCACGCGGCTTCTCGCACACTAGTCGGGAAGGCGTTAGGGCGGATTTTGCGGCCGGCGGCGATCCTTGATGCGAGAACACACGTGCGGCAGCGTGAAAGTGCCAATTCTTGGCGGCACATGAGCTCCGGACTATACTGGCGGCATGGCCTTTCGTCTTTGGGGGCTTGGCGCTATCGGGCCCTTCAAAGCAGCTACCCGGTGGCTTCAAGTGGATATTCGTTATGGTCGACAAGTTCTCCAAGTGGATCGAATATCTCCCTGCAGTCGATGCCAACCAATACAAAGGCTGTCGAGATGTTGGATGAGGTGGTCCATCGTTTCGGCATCCCCAACTCCATCATTACCGGCACAGGCGGCACGTTTACGAGGCGGTCATTTTGGGATTATTGCGAACAAAGGCATCCGGGTGAAATATGTGTGCATTGCCCATCCTCGTGCTAACGGCCGGGCGGCGAGCAAGCGGCATGATATTAGAAGCATTGCGGAGCGACTCTTCCGGCGGATGGGAAATACCACAGTCGATGGCTTAAAGAGTTACCTACCGTTATCCGGGGACTCGAACTCAACCCGGCCGCAATACGAGTTTCCCCATACTTCATGGTGTTTGGATCGAAGGCGATCCTCCCTACCATATCGCCTTTCGCTCCCCGGTATCGAGAATTACAATGAAGAAACATCGGACGCTACTAGAGAAGATGAGCTCGTTGGCGCTCGAGGAAACCCAGCCGAGCAATGTTGCACGTGGAACGCTAAATACCTCGGGGCGTCAGAAGATATTCTTGAAAGGTCTAATGGCTAGAGGGGGTGAATAGCCTATTAAAAATTCTCGCAACAACACTAAGCACCGGATTAGTAAGTAAGATGGCGAAGCTATTAAGCAATGCAACAAGCTAGCTATGCAAGCCACAAGTCAATTCTATTGTCTCTAATCCACTCAAAAGCTATGTCGC